>CAWVNO010001735.1:0-421425 GCA_963930645.1 Salticus scenicus | reverse complement strand
TCAATTCCAGTGCGTAAGGTCGTGAGATCAAACCCAAGCGGCTGCTCCTTTTTTTTTAAAAAATATAATTAGTAATATATATAAATGAAATAAAACAAAATATTAAAATAAATAAATAATTTTAGAGAAAATAATTATGAAATTTAATTATAAAATTAAAAATAAATATACTCTATATAAAGATATTATTAAGGAATATAGGGTAAAATTACCTCTTTACGGGAAATATATATATATACTAGCTGACCCGACAAACGTTGTTTTGTCATATAAATTATTTCTAGAGAATATTTTGCTAGAAAAAAATAACTAACTTATTGTAAGTGTGTAAGGATGTGGTATATAAGAGGAAGATGTATGGAGCGCTGTAAACGGTGAAAGAATATAAAAATAACAAAACACCAATCATTTATTTTTTTAATTTATTAAAATTGATTCTTTAAAATTATATACATATCGCTACTTATAACAATATTACTAAAAAACAATATCAACCCCTTAATGCAACAGAGTGTACAATATTTTTTGTTATCCCATCTTTCGCCAATACAAACAAACTGGATGGTTTGCCCACTCGAGAGCCACGTATAATTGTCCGTGTGAAAAAAATGATGTGCTCAAATCTAAGCCACAGACAGACATCGTTTGGCCCTGAGACTTTATGATAGTCATTGCAAATGCAAATCTAATTGGAAATTGAGGGCGTTTAAATTGAATTGGCACATCTGTGGGTATAATAGGGATTCGCAGTAGTAATATATTTTCACCTCGGAATTTGTCATTTAAAATGATGGCTTCGATAACATTTTTCATTAATTATTTTATGACTAATCGCGTGCCGTTGCACAACCGTTGTGGGTTCAAATTACGAAGCAAAATAACCGGAGATCCAGCCTTCAGTTGTAAAATATGCGGTGGCATGCCTGGTAAATCCAATGAGTTTAAAAACTTTGTTGGATAATTTACAGCTTTGGTGGCATCGCAAACTGTATCATTAGATTTGTATCACACCAAGTCTCCTGGTAACAAATGTTGTATCTTGAGATTTAATTCGTTGACGTCCACATTTTTTGCTGCTAAAATTGCTCTTTCTGCCAGCCACTCATGATTTGTGTATCGTCTGTGTACATCGGGAAATATCTGTTCAATAAGAGCATCTTGAGAATCAATGATTGTGCAGAAATCGGTCGGTAATTTTATGCATCCAGTTTCATCTGTAGTAACTTTTCCATCGCCGATATCTAACAATTGTTTTGAGAATGTTTCAGCGGATGGATCTTGAAGCTTTTGAACGCACAAATTTACTTTCAGTTGTACTTTTTCAACATTACGCCACAATGACGATGATTTTAAGCACGCGTTGATCTCATCAGCGTATGTTGAATGCAGAATAACGGGAAGTTCTTGTCTGAAATCAACTGAAAAGAGTAACAGAGTGCCGCCAAATAGTTTGTCGTTCGTTGTTTTTTATATATTTCAATGTCCTGTTCGACGCCTCAATCGAATGTTTGTGTGCCATAGTGCATTCATCCCAGATAAGAATTTTACACTATTTCAGCACTGTGGCCATGGACGATAGTTTTTTTATGTTGCACACTGCGTCTGGGTTATTTTAAATATTTAGTGGCAGTTTAAATAATGAATGAGCTGTTCTGCCTCCATCCAATAAAGTTGCCGCAATGTCAGATGATGCAACAGCCAATGCGATGCCATTATTTGATCGTATTTCTGCGAGAATTAGCGAAATAAGGAATGTTTTGCCAGTTCCACCTGGTGCACCCCCCCCCCCAAAAAAAAAAAAAAAAAGAATCCACCTTGTCCTGCCAAAACTGCGAGCATGATGCGGTCGTAAATGGTTCTTTGTTCTTCATTCATTAGTAGGACATTGCGAGCAACAGTCGCTGCCATTTCTACAGTATTGTATTGTAGTTCACGATTCAATTCAGTGCTTATTAAATCAGATGCATTTCGATTTGTTGAATGCATACCGAAATGACTGAGTGGTAAGTTGGCAATGATAATGCAAAGATCTTCAATAGCAATCAATGCTTCATTGTACATAGCGTCACTGAATACTATCGTTAGATCGTTGCACCGTGAACGATGTTGATGCAATATATCATCAGTCATTGAATCTTTGTGATTATCCCATAATGTCTCTGCTCGGGCCGGGAAACATGTAGTCAACACTATAGCGAATAGTAGACGAATTTGTTTTGCTGTACAGTTCAGTCCTACTTCAGCAAGCATACACTCCCACTGGTTATCGTCTTCCAGCAAGCCGAGTGCAAGGCATGCATCTTTATACGTTGGATACTGTTGTCCATTCACTTTACGTAAATCTTGAAATGACAAAGGGCCGATGACATAAACCAATAACAGTCGAAGATAAAAGCACTCAGTCTGCCTTGGATTGACTGTAAATACTCGTCCCAAGGTGTTTGATTTGAATAAACCGGGACATGCATCAATCGGCGTGCCTTGCTTGCGAGGCATCCATTTTTTTGTTGGAGCCCATGTGAAATAGCGTGGTACTTCTGAATAGAGTAATTTGCGTGGAAAAGCACCAAAAGCATCCGCACGATTACACAATTAAAAAAATTCGGTGAGTGTAGTTTTTGGTGGATTTATAGCACGATCAATCGCTGTCTCGCTCGTGAAATATACGCGCTGGCCATTTTCAAGATGGACAGCTAAATGAAGAACTGCTGGATCCCGTTCATGAATTGGGAAACCAAAGATACGCCAAACAGCTTCATTGGAGCTGACGTACCGGCCAATTTGGTAAAGTGTTATTTCATCGTTGTTATTCACCGGAGGAGCATTCACATTGGTATTTTCAACTCGAAATACAGCCATATCACTGCCTTTATTCACATACTTGCAAATGTATTTGAAGCTCTTCACTGAACTGCAGAACTGAACATTAATATGAGCACCAAAAATAAATTTAAAAAACTGGCTTACAGACAATAGCAAGAAATTAAACTTCTTCACACACCATAAATTTTAAATCAGTACAACCGGTTTCGAAAGGACGTAGCCTTTCTTCATCAGGTGCAAACACGTGCAACTGCCTTGGAGTCTAAAGCAAGACTGAAAGAAGGACAAAATCCAGAGGGGGAGGAGCAACACAAACAACCAATAGGAAGCAACATGCAGGACAGGACCAATCAGAGAGGAACACACGTACACACACACCACAAAATGAAGAGGGAGGAAAGGAGTAAACAATTATTATATTTTTTTTTCAATAATATTAAACTAATAAGTAAATTTAATAAAATTTATCCATTAATTATTATTATTTTTATTTAAATTAGAATTATTTTATTATAACTAATATGATGTTATAAACATAATGAAGGAAATTATTTAATTGAATTAAACAAATTTTTCCAGGCTGTAGACAGCAAAGTGGAATCAGATTATATTTATAAATTCCAATTCCCTTCAACTAAATCCCCTGTTCCTGAGCTTAAAAAATGGGGTATCTATAATGTCCCTTGTAATAACTGTGATTTATCTTATATTGGTCAAACTAAAAGAAATCTTGAATGTCATTTACGTGAACATTCTCGGTATGTTGTTAATCAAGAAATTTCTAAATCTTCTATTGCGAAGCACAGTTGGGAATTTGATCATAGTTTTAATTTTAAGAGTGCCAAAATTATCTTTCATGCCAAACGCGTTTCCGAACTGGATTTTTTAGAAAATTTAGCTATTTACCTTAATCGTGATAAAATTGTCAATGAAAAATCTGATTCCAGTTTGCTGTCTACAGCCTGGAAAAATTTGTTTAATTCAATTAAATAATTTCCTTCATTATGTTTATAACATCATATTAGTTATAATAAAATAATTCTAATTTAAATAAAAAAAATAATAATTAATGGATAAATTTTATTAAATTTACTTATTAGTTTAATATTATTGAAAAAAAAAAATAATAATTGTTTACTCCTTTCCTCCCTCCTCATTTTGTGGTGTGTGTGTGTACGTGTGTTCCTCTCTGATTGGTCCTGTCCTGCATGTTGCTTCCTATTGGTTGTTTGTGTTGCTCCTCCCCCTCTGGATTTTGTCCTGCTTTCATTCTTGCTTTTGCCTCCAAGGCAGTTGCACGTGTTTGCACCTGATGAAGAAAGGCTACGTCCTTTCGAAACCGGTTGTGCTGATTTAAAATTTATGGTGTGTGAAAAAGTTTGAATTTCTTGCTATTAATATGAGCATTGAATGTTTTGCTCAGCAGAGGCGAATATGGGACTACCCAACGGTTATCAATGTCAATATCTATGTTGTTGACATAGATGACCGCCATAGATGATAAGATTGTCCGCCATTATCGGGATTTCTTCAACGATATATTGGATATCCGTCAACATTTGTGATCGTGAAATTTTTCGGAAAACTTTTAGTACATTTTCCATCTGCACAAATAATAATGGCCTAAAAATTCATTTTTCATTTTAACATAAAATAACTCCGTCGGATATTGACGAATTTTTTAAAAGAATATACCATTTTAACTAATTTTAACATTTTAACAATATTAACGTTAAAAAAATATTTTAAACACTTACGGTTAAAAATTCATTTTTCATTTCAACATTAAATAAATTCTGACATCGTGTTTACGATTCTAAAATATTAACTTTGAAAAAATATTTTAAACACTTCGTAAGATACGGTTAAAAATTCATTTTTCATTTCAACATTAAATAAATTCTGACATTGTGTTTACGACAACTCACGCCATCTAGGTGGAAAGATTGTTGAAAGAGTTGGTTAAAAATTAATTAAGAAAGAACTAATTAAGTTACAACTTTCATTTGTAAATCTAAACCATTCTCGAATCCACCTGAAGACACACAAAAAATTTCATTAACCTCAGTCCAGCCGTTTAGGAGGAGTTCAGTGACATACACACGCACAAAAGAAATACAGTCACCAGAAAAATTAATCGAGCGCTGACCCCCCAACAAAAAAAAAAAAAAAAAAAAAAAAAAAAAAAAAAAAAATCCATTATAATATTTAACCGATTGATAATAATAATAATAATAATAATAATAATAATAATAATAATAATAATAATAATAATTTTGAATATCAATCGAATTAATTCGACTCCAATTTTCAATAGTTATCATTCATCTCCCAACGTATACATCCTATATTGGTTATAAAAAAATATAGATAATAATCATTTTTAAAAAACGAATAAAGATGACGACGGATGGATGTAAAGAAATCGAACAACTTTTAATTGAAAAGGATAAATGCGGACAAATAGAAGAACTTCGAATTGAAAATAAATTGTTGCTCTTAGAAATTAAACGGTTATGGGAAAAATTGGATTATTTGCAAAATAGAGACTTAAACAGGTTGAATGAAGAGAATGTCCAATTAAACGAAAAAAATGTCAAATTAAATGCGGAAAACCTTTGGTTGACGGACGAAAAAGCTAACTTGAAGGAAGAAAATGTCTGGTTACACGAAGAAAATTTTAAATTGAATACGAAATTTGCTACTTTGAAAAACGAAAATGACACCTTAAAACAAGAAATTAATATTTTAAAAGAGGAAAAAACTAGTTTGAAAAAAGAAAACGCATGGTTACATGATCAATATACCAAGGCTACCGTTAAAGATGATGCTATAAAAGAAAAATTATATATAATTGAAAATGTCTAACAAACATTAAATAATATGATTATGCATCTATAATGTTTTTAAAAAACTTTCAGATTGTTTACATTTATGAAATAAATAAGAAATTATTTTCTTTAAAATTAATTAATTAATTAATTAATTAATTAATTAATTAATTAATCAATTTAAAAAAAAAAAAAAAAAAAAAAAAAAAAAAAAAAAAAAATTTTTTTTTTTTTTTTTTTTTTTTTTTTCATCAACTCAAACATATAAATAGTTAACATACTCCGTGTAACTTTATTAATTTTATTAAACGGTAAGGTAATTATGGATGTTTCTCTATCCGATATTTGTTTGGTGGTAGATATGGATGGTTTTCCCATTTACCAATTCTTTCTCACGAGAGAATTTGGATACGAATCCCTCATTGACGGTACAAACGACTCACAGAGGTACGATCTGACGAAAATGCAAGAGACATTATTCGAAAACCCATTTGAAGGTGTCAAGGAATTTCTAAAAGAGGCCGGTATGGAAAAGGAATACGAAGAGCACGGGTCGAGAATTCGAGAAAAAATTCGACGGCAGTTTTTTGGGAAGGAATTGGAGACTATTAAAAATATGACGAGTGAAGTGCATGGTTTACCATTTACCCCCGTTGACCAAGAAGTGGTCGAGAAATATGAAAATATGAAATCCGACATAAAAAAGTTATACGAATCGCATAAGACCGAAGACAAACCGATTGTAGCCTATAAAGGGGATCCGTGGATCGAAGCATTGATGGATTCTCTCAAAATACCCACAGTCAATCTCGAAAACTTTGGATGTCCCGACTTTAAATGTTTACCGATGCCGGAAAAAAAGAAATGCGATTACCACGCCCGCGATGTTAATAAAAAATTTTCGTGTCCCAAAGAGAGATGTGCCGCTTATGCAAACTGGATTAGAGAACAGTTGGTAGAGATTTCAAAAATTACCGTATCCAAAGACGGAAAGTGGATAACCTTTGGTTGATGGACGAAAAACCTAACTTGAAGAAAATTTTAAATCGAATACGAAATTCGCTACTTTGTCTAACAAATATTAAATAATATAATTTTGATTGATATCTATAATTTTTTAAAAACTTGAGATTATTTAAATTTATAAAACAAAGAAATTATTTTCTTTAAAATTAATAATTAACTTTAAAAAAAAAAAAAAAAAAAAAAAAAAAAAAATCGAAAGTTGATTTTTCTTCAAGTCCAAAATGTAGTCTTCATTTTTAAAAAATAATTGATTTATTAATCGATGATTGATTAATTAACTAATTAATTTTTTAGAAATGAAAACGACTACAAAAAAAAAAAAAAAAAAAAAAAAAAAAAAAAAAAAAATTTTTTTTTTTTTTTTTTTTTTTTTTTTTTTTTTTTAATTGAAGAAAATATAAATTTACAATATCGATAGGTTTAAATAAATTTATTATAAATGATAACTTAGACTGTGTGTCGATTTTCGAAAACTCGATATAAGAATTAAAAAAATTTTTAATTTCTATTTATTTTATAAATATTTAAATTATAAGTAAATAAATATAAAAAGATTAAAAAATAAATTTTATTTGAATCTAAGATGTAGTTTTCATTTTGAAAATTAATTGATTAATGAATTATTTTAAAAAATAAAAACAAATAAATATTCAATTTGAAAAATAAATTATTTTAATTTAATCATTTTCAATAAAAAAAAAAAAAAAAAAAAAAAAAAAAAAAAAAAAAATTTTTTTTTTTTTTTTTTTTTTTTTTTTTTTTTTTTAAGTGTTGGTTGAATTTTAATATATATGATATTGATAGAACCAGATAAATTTATTGTGACGAAAAGCAGGTTATCAAAGATGAAAATATATTTATTTTTGACTAACTGAAAGAGTGAGGGTTAAAAAACATATATAAAACTTTTCATTTATCCATTCAAATTTATATGTAATAATTTCATTATCCATTCAAATGGACTTGGACATAGTATTTTTTAATTTATATTTTTCAATGTCAACACCAATTAACGTATATGACAAAGAAAGGTATTTAGTGAAATATTTTCAAAACGCCATCCAATAATTTGAAGGAATTGTATAGATCGTGCACCGATCTTAATGTACCGTAAAATATTTCAAAAACACCGCTCCGATAATTTGAAGAAACTGTATAGATTTGGCAAACTTGAAGAATATTATGTTTATGAAAGGAAAAACTTTCACTATCAAAAAAATAATTTTTAATTAGAACATTTTTAGTTTATGCTGCAAACTTGAAGAATATTATGTTTATGTAAGTTATTTTTCATCCGATGAGGAAAGATTTCCACCTGATGGAGAAAGATTTCCACCTGATGGAGAAAGATTTCCACCTGATGGGGGAAAAATCATTCTAAAATTCACCATAGTAAATATTTATAATCTAAAAATTTTTTGAGATAAGTAAAAGATTTGGAAATTAAGACGAATTAATTTTTTTATCATCATTCTAAAATAGACCATAGTAAATATTTGTAATTTAAAAAAAAATTCACGGTAATTCGGGAAAATAAAGACCATTCTAAAATGGACCATAGTAAACATTTTTAATTAAAAAAAATTAGGATTGATTCGGAAAAATAAAGACTCAAATAGAATTTTACTCTATTTTTTATATTTTCATTCTAAAATGGACAATAGTAAATATTTAAATTGAAAAAAGTTTTGAGATGATTCTGAAAAATAAAAATATTTTTATATTGCCATCTAAAATGGACAATAGTAAATATTTAAATTTTAAAAGTTTTAGGGATGATTCTAAAAAAATAGAATTTTACATGCATTATTTTTTATATGTACATACATTATTTTTTATCTTCTTTGAAAGGCACGGACAAATTTTCATCGCTCAGATCCAAGGCAATATGGATGATGCATTAAACATAGACATTGATCCGGTTCTTTTACTCGGTTATGAATCGGATAAATAGAATGCGGACGGTATTTTCTTGGCAATATAGATATCGGTTCGGCCCTTTCGCTTCGTTATAAATAATTCAGCGATGTATTTTCATTTGTTCTTTCAGAGGATCAACTAAGTTTTTCTAATTCATTTTTTGAAAAATTGCTCATCTTCAGGTGAAAATCTTTCTTTTTCAAGTGGAAACTTTTCATATTCAAGTGAAAAATCTATGACTATCAGGTGATAAGTCTATGATTATCACCATTAAAAACATTTTGAAATACTTCACTGCAAGACAGGTTATAAAAAGTTTAAGACAGGTTATAAAAAGTTATATTTGAAAACGGCTTCCGAAAAACAACTTTAACATTTAAGACAGGTTATAAAAAGTTATATTTGAAAGCGGCTTCCGAAAGTAATTGTTAATCTGACTCTGTCGAAGTAAAATTTAGACAGCTCGAAGATAAAACAACTTTAACATTTAAGGTTATAAAATTTCTTTGTCATATATTTATATTGACATGGAAAATGAATCATAGAAAAATATTATTTATTAATTAATTAATAATTAATGATTAAATCTTGGACTCGAAATAATAAATTAATTTTAAAAAAAAAAAAAAAAAAAAAAAAAAAAAAAAAAAAAAAAAAATTAAATATAATTCAATATAATTCAATATTGGATAATAGTTTAACGCAAAAAATGGGAGTTGGACAAAGTATCGTTGGCCATAAAAAAACTATGATCAACGATACTTTGTCCAACTCCCATTTTTTACTCTTAATTTTTTTTACCTTTTATAGCTTTACACTATAAAAAATCATTAAGACTTTCAATGTAACTTAAAGAAAAAAAACAAACAAATACAAATAGATAACAAAAGTTTTATTATACATAAATAATATTTACAAAACAAATAATATTTAAAATGAATATATTTTTTTCTCAAAAAAAGTAGAAGAAATGTAAGTTGCATATATAAAAGATAAAAAAAAATATTTATCGACTCATTAAAATATCATTAAAAGTTTTATTAAATTCTGCTAAGAAACTCATATTTTCATCTTTTAAAAATTCATATCTAAGTAATAAACGTTGAATTTTTTCTTTTTCCCGGACACTGCATTTCAATTTGTTAAATTTTAAAGAAACTAATTTTATCATATTGAAATTATTATTATGAAGTAAAAGGCACGACCTTTTAAAATCTATTTGAAGATCTTTAGCTAGACGATAGGATTCAGAAAGTGGCAAACTTACATTTCTTCTAGAAGTCGATGGTCGGGATTGAAAATATCTCGATTGAAGAAGAGGACGGCCGGTGCTCGACGGTTCAGCAGCATCGGGAGGAGATTGGAAAATTTCTCGGTCGTCTCGAGAGTTCGCAGAGGAATTCAATGTCTGTTCTGGCACTTCGAAGTTTCTTTCGGAAGAGAGCAATTCCAGGTATAACGAAACCGGGCGGGTGCTCGACGGCTCCGAATCATTTGGAGGAGATTGGAAATTTTCTGGACCGTCTCGAGAGTTCGTAGATGAATTCGATGTCTCTTCTTGCACTTCGAGGCTCTGCTCCCCGTCTGAAACTCGAGACTTGTTCAAATCGTTTTCGAGCCAACGATAAAAACAATTTCTTCGGCAGATGGAACATTCGAAAGTAGATTTAACCGACAAATGATCAAAATAGGATTTCAAACAAGTCCTGTGATAGGCATGTCCACAGGCTAAACAATATTTGTCTTGTAATATCAAATCTAAACATATTACACATTCCATCGCAATAATGTAAAAAAGATCAAACTCACAAATGCAGAGCAATGAGAACGCCAAAAAATTGAAAGACCGACTGAAAATCCGTCGCTATATATACGCCTTTTTGAACTTTGCATCGAGGGACATTTGACCTCTGATATCTCGATAAAAACACGTTTCTTTTTTCTTCCTTCTCGAAAAGGAAAAAAAAAACAAAACACTTGAACTTTTTGCACTTTGTATCAAATACTCTTTATCAGGTCGCGTGATTTCGTGAGAATCGAGGTCACGGGGAAAAAGAAATGCGTTTATCTTTTTCTAAATTATTTTGCGTGAGAAAAAGATAAACTAGATTATCGGGGTTAAGAATTTGAAATCAAATTCTACAAAATTGATCGTGAGGTCGAGAGCATCGCGGTTCAAAGTATTTGGGACGGGTTCACGATGAAAAAAAAAATTTGTATCGTGATTTCATGCGAGGTCAGGTCTGTCTACGGGGCAACTTTTGTAAAAACAAGGGTCCGCGCTAATCAGAATCATTTACAAAAAAAAACAAATGAGATTGCTTTTTAAATATCAAATCGTTTTCCAATAAAAAAATATCTTTTTGATAATCTTCCAGTTTCATAAATATAATATTTTTCGAGTAACGATATAAAAATTAGTTAATTCTCTGAAAGAACAATAGAAAATAATTATGATAGATTGTTATCGTTAAATTAGGATATTGTTCTCGAAATGTCTTTCATTTTTGAGTGTCTAAAAACATTTTAGCGTTTCCCGGTGAACTTGCAAATTTTTCAGCTCAACTTACGTTATAATTTCAAACTAGTAGGTTATTACAAAAAGACCAAGATAAATTATGATAGATTGTTATCGCTAAATTAGGATATTGTTTTCGAAATGTCTTTCGTTTTTGAGTGTCTTAAAAACATTTTAGCGTTTTCTACGTTATAATTTCAAACAAGAATTTCAAACTAGCAGTAATTACAAAAAGATCAAGATAAGTTATCGCTCAATTAGGATATTGTTCTCGAAATGTCTTTCATTTTTGAGTGTCTAAAAACATTTTAGCGTTTTTCCCGATGAACTTGTAAATTTTTTAGCAGCCTCGATCGTCAAATATTTTATTAGAAATCTTTAATATGCTTAAACTTACGATTGTTATCGCTAAATTAGGATATTGTTCTCGAAATGTCTAAAAACATTTTAGCGTTTCCCGGTGAACTTGCAAATTTTTCAGCAGCCTAAAAAATATTTTGTCGTATATAAGTTCATTGTTTGGTCCGTGGACAGATAATTCATGTTATGTAATATTTAGATATATGGGCAGAATTTATAATGACCGTTTCGCACCTCACTGAGGGAGGACAAGAAAACATCGCTTTAGCCAATCGGAATTCTATGCTTTTGATTTTTTATTATAAATTTCATCAAATATTTTGTCGTATATAAGTTCATTGTTTGGTCCGTGACTCTGTCGAAGTAAAATTTAGACGGCTCGAATATAAAACAACTTTAACATATAAGACGGGTTATAAAAAGTTATATTTGAAAATAGCTTGAATTTATTTCCCGAGAAATGACCGTTTCGCACCTCACTGAGTACGAGGACAAGAAAACATCGCTTTAGCCAATCGGAATTCTATGCTTTTTATTGTAAATTTCGAAATATTTTATCGTATATAAGTTAATACGGACAGACAATTCATGTTATGTAATATTTTGTCGATAAAAATTATTCGAAACTTTGTAAGTTTTTACAAAAGTAGAAAAATTATAGAATTATAAGTTTTTACAAGAATAGAAAAATTATAAATTATATGTTTTTACAAGAATAGAAAAATTATAAATTACATGTTTTTACAAGATTAAAAAAATAATAAATTACATGTTTTTACAAGATTAAAAAATAATAAAAACAATTAAAAAGGTAAGGCTTTAGTTTTTAACTTCTAAAATAATTATTCAATTGCAATTTGCTTTCGATAACCATAACATTTCGAAGCCAGGAAAATGAATATTTGAAAAAATTCGGTAGAAATAAATATTTATATATAGTTTTATACTTTGGAGAAAAAATAAAATAAAATAAAATAAAAATTAACTAATTTTCAAAAATGAAAAACGACTACGTCTTGGACTCGAAGGTAAATTCAATTTTCGAAAATCTTTTCTTAAAAAAAAAAAAAAAAAAAAAAAAAAAATTTTTTTTTTTTTTTTTTTTTTTTTTTTTTTTTAACTTTGTTTATCTGTCAGAAAAGATTTTCGAAAATTGAATTTACCTTCGAGTCCAAGATGTAGTCGTTTTCATTTTTGAAAATTAATTAATCGTTAATTAATTAACTAATTTTAAAAAATGAAAAACGACTACGTCTTGGACTCGAAGGTAAATTCAATTTTCGAAAATCTTTTCTGACAGATAAACAAAGTTAAAAAAAAAAAAAAAAAAAAAAAAAAAAAAAAAAAAAAATTTTTTTTTTTTTTTTTTTTTTTTTTTTTTTTAACTTTGTTTATCTGTCAGAAAAATTTTCGAAAATTGAATTTACCTTCGAGTCCAAGACGTAGTCGTTTTTCATTTTTGAAAATTAAAATTTGGAAATTAATGATTTGTTAATTAACTAATTAATTAATTTTAAAAACTAATTATAGAATTAATTTTAAAAACTAATTATAGAATTAATTTTGAAAACTAATTATAGATTTTTGAAATATTGATAAAATAAATAACAATAACTTTTTAATATTTTCTTTAAATATGTAAAAATTTCTTAAATAAATGTAAAAAAGTAATAAGGTGAATCGGGTTTAAAAGATTATCCATACGAAGAAAATTTTATTTAATTTTTATAAATAACTTTGTATGAGAATGGAAATAAAAATTTATTTATATTTTCCTACATTTTTTTTAAGTGGATCGGACAAGTTCAAAAGGTGAAAAAAAACAAATGATATTTTATCGCTAGAAAAATAATCTCATGCGAGGTCAATAGGTTTTGAGAAGGAGGCCGGAAAAACATCGCGTGATATTTCGTAAAGGTTCAAAGTAATTTTTTAAGTGGATCCGACAAGTTCAAAAGGTTAAAAAAAGATATTTTATCATGAGAAAATTAATCTCATGCGAGGTCAATAGGTTTCGAGAAGGAGGTCGAAAAAAAACATCTTTAACGATTCAAAGTATTTAGGTCAGATTGCAAGATGTCTGTCTGCGGGGTAACATTTGTAAAAAAGCAAGGGTCGAGGTCAATAGGTTTCTGATAAGGAAGAAGGAAAAACATCGCGTGATATTTGGTAACGGTTCAAAAGGACAGATTGCAAGATGATATCTACGGGGTAACATTAGTAAAAACAAGGGTTTTTGAGTATAAATAGAGGCGTTTTCTCTCATATCGGCAGTCTGCAACTAGTTTGTCCAAGCTTATTTTTCTCAGACACACTTTGCTTTTTTCACGTTGAAACTTTTGTTTGTTGTCGGAAAAACTTTGTTTTTTTTTTGCTGTTGGAAATTTTTTAGTTGTTTTTTGGGGTTGAAACTTTGTTTTTTGCCGTCGGAAAACTTTTGTTTTTTTTTGGGGTTGAAACTTTGTTTTTTGTTTGCCGTCGGAAAATTTTTTAGTTGATTTTTTTTTTCTCACGAGTCATGGAAAACTTCATCGATCTGAACGATATTTGTCTCGTCATCGACTTGGACGGGTTTTTCATCAAAGGTAAAAACAAAAAAGCATCTTTTTACCCGAGAGAGTTGGGCTACGCGGGGATAACGAAACCTCGCGTGGATTGCGTCCGATTTCATTTGAATCATCTCGTACCCGAAATAAAAGAAAACGATTGGCGAACAAACGATTGGAAAACCGTGAGATATTGTTCGCATAACGTTCACGGACTCTCTTTGAGGGCGCAGTATCGCGAAGATGTGAGAAATTTGCACACGTTGGGACCTTTAATGGAAAACTTGTATAAAAATTACAAAACGGACGAGAAAACCGTAGTGGCGTACAAGGGTGGCGAAGAAGAGAGAAATTTATTAGAAAAACTCGGCATACCGTCGGTCAACTTGGAAAATTTCGACTGTCCGAAGTTCGACGACCTGCCGATGCCCGACGTACGAGACTGCGGGTATCACAACAAATTTAAAAATACTACGAAAAGATGCCATTGCAGCATGCAAGAGTGTGCCGCCTTCGCCGATTGGATCACAGAAGAAATTAAAAAAAATTCTTAATAGAAAAAAATTGTTTTTTAATGGCTCTATAGCTATTGAAAAAAGTAAAAAATATTCTATTAAGAGTGAAAAAATGGGGTCGGACGAGATATTGTTAGCCAAAAAAAAAAAATTCGGCTAACAAATATCTCGTCCGACCCCATTTTTTTGCGTCGAACGATGAACCAATATTGAAACTAGTTTTAAAATAAATCTTTAAAAAAAATTATTGATTTTTTTTCATATTGAGATAAATACTTGGAATTTTTTTTAAAAAGTAAATTTAATAATTTGTTATTTTTTAAAGTCTTTTCTTAATAAAATAATTTTTTTATAGTTAAAAGCTATAAAAGTAAATTTATTAAGAGTAAAAAAAAATGGGGTTGGACAATGTATTGTTAACAATACATTGTCCGACCCCATTTTTTTACGTTTAATTTTTTACCAATATTGGAAAAACATATTTTTTCACTTGAAATTTCCATTTAAAAAAAATAAATCTTTATCTATAAAATAAATAGAAATTAAAAATTCTTGCATTGAGTAAATAATTTGTATTTTTTAAATTATAAATATTTACTGTGGTCCATTTTAGAATGACAACGCAAAAAATATATTAAGTAAATTTCTATTTTTCAGAATCATCCCGAAAAATTTTTAAATTATAAATATTTACTGTGGTCCATTTTAGAATGACAATGCAAAAAATAATGTAATAAGTAAAATTCCTTTGCATTTCTATTTTTCAGAATCATCTCAAAACTTTTTAAAATTTAAATATTTTACTATAGTCCATTTTAGAATGACAATCTAAAAAAAATGTAATAAGTAAAATTTTATTTGAGTCTTTATTTTTCCGAAATTTTCCCCAAAATATTTTTTAATTTAAATATTTACTATTGGTCTTAACGAAAATTGATTGCTGAATTTAAAACTTCCAATGATTTTAATATTTCATAATGTTTTGAAAAATAATTTTAATTAACCCGCATTTTTTTTTTTTTTTTTTTTTTTTTTTTTTTTTTTTTTCATTTAAAATTTTTCATTTAAAAAATTTATAAGATAAATTCATTTAAAAATACATATATTTATGATATAAGTTAAATTTTCAAATATGATTTAGACTGTGCATTGATTATAGAAAAATTTAACCAAATTTTTGAAATATAATATAAAAATAGTATTTTTAAAACCTAATTATGGAATTTTTATGTAAAATTAAAAAAAGATTGTGATTTAATATTTTTTACCTATTCTTTTAAAAAACTGTAATTTTTAAAAAATATTAAAATAAAAATAACTAAAAAGTAATTAAATTGATTATTTTATTATATTTACATGATAAGTTGTAAAATTACATAATTAGTTTTGAAGAATAATCTTATTTTAATTAAAATTTTTGAAAGTCGGTTAATTTTGCAATAGTCAACACAAAAGCTAAATCTTCATTTTTTTAAATGCACTTAATCCGGTCTACATCGTAAATATATTTTCTTGGACATCAAACATAATTATTTAAAAAAAAAAAAAAAAAAAAAAAAAAAAAAAAAAAATTTTTTTTTTTTTTTTTTTTTTTTTTTTTTTACTATTATTTTAGAAAATGAAAAATAAATCAAAAAAATTTTTTATTTGTGTTCGAAGAAAAAATGAAACCGTTTAGAGTTCACGAATCATTAAAGTTTACGATTAGTCAACATTTTCATATTTAGACAATCTTCTTTTAAGTTCAACTATTTCGGCCATCAGCTTACCAATTTCGGTTTCTCTCAAATAATCGATTTTTTTCCATAATTGTTTAATTTCATCTTGAAGCGATCTATTTTCCCCTTGAAGCGAATCGTTTTTCTCTTCCATAGTTTTCAATTTACATTTCAATTCCCTATTTTCTTCTTCGCGGCGCAATTCGTTTTCCACTCGTAAATTCTCATATTTGTTTTTCCATTCCCTGATTTCATTTTCCAATTCGTTGCAACGGTCCACGATCGGTTTCGCACAGTCCAAACACGCTTGCTGTATGGGACAAATTTCCCACCGATCGTCTCCCATCACGCCGGAATTTTGAAAACTTATCGTGTAAAATTTATAAAATACCTTACTTTTCAAAACTCGGTTGAATTTCCGATAAGCAATACAAAAGCTAAGTCTTTATTTTTGAAAATGAACTCAATCCGATCTGCATTGTAAATATATTTACTTCAACATTAAAAAAAAAAAAAAAAAAAAAAAAAAAAAAAAAAAAATTTTTTTTTTTTTTTTTTTTTTTTTTTTTTTTTTTTTTTAAATCAAATTTTAGAAAATGAAAAATCTTTTTTGATTTATATTCCGATAAAAAATTAAATTCTTTAGAGTCCACGAATCATTAAAAGTTATGATTAGTCAACATTTTCATATTTAGACAATCTTCTTTTTAGCTCAATAATTTCGGCCATTAGCTTATTTTCTTTCAAATATTCGATTTTTTTCCATCAGCTTACCAATTTCGTTTTCTCTCATATATTCGATTTTTTTCCATAATTGTTTAATTTCATCTTGAAGCGATCTATTTTCTTCTTGAAGCGAGTCATTTTTAATCCGAAGCGATCTATATTCTTCTTGAAACAAATCTTCCATAGTTTTCAATTTACATTTCAATTCCCTAATTTCCTCTTTCAGGTGCAGTTCATTTTCCAATCTGAAATTCTCAAATTTGTTTTTCAAATCTCTGTTTTCATTTTCGATTTCTTCGCAACGTTCCATAATCGGTTTCGCACAGTCCAAACACGCTTGCTGTCTCGGACAAGTTTTCCACCAATCGTTTTCCACGGCTCGGTAAAACAACGCGTAATCGACGTCTTTTTTTAACTTTCTATATTTCTGTTTTCCCAGTTCTGCAAAATATAATTTTTTCCCATCGTTCAAATGCAAATAGCGATCCGTGATCTCTTTGGAAATTTTGACATTTTCGGTCACCGGCAACACCAAATTCATCTCGATCCCCGGTAAGTTCTTGACTTGAACTTTCCATTTCGAATCTGTCTTTTTCATGGGAACGTGAAGTAATTTTTTGGGATCGCAGCGGTTATAATTCTGTCCGATCAACTTTAGGACGCCCCCGTCCCACATCGTCGCCAATACCAATCTGTAACCCGAAGGTAATGTTTCCGAGATGCAAAAATGATTTTCTTTTTTTCCATGTTTCCTTTTAATTTTTTGTTCGTCGTCGAGAAAAGAAACATCCTCCTCGTCGTAATATTTTTCGTATTTGTCCTTGCGAAAATTAAAATTACATCCGGATTTACGTTGGCTCAGATATCCCATCGCGTTCACCAGATGCATTTCGGATTTGATCCGTTTATAATTCTTACATTTGAATTTGGGATAAGGCTTTATTGCGTCTCTGGGTAAAACTACCTTTTTCCACACGCGTCTGAAATCGCGCAAAGAACGCGAAACGACGATCATGTGTCTGTGTTGTCTGAAACGAGCCTCGGATTGGGTTCCGCCGTCGCACCAACACGAAAAAGGTATGGTTTTGACACTTCCCTCGCCGAAATTATCCTCGTTGTCTTTTTCGGCGGCTCGTACGAAACTTTCGTAAACCACCGCCCGCACCATGACATGCAACCACACGTGACCTCCTCGAACATATTTTTGAACGCAGGCGGCTGCCAAATTCAAAGTTTCGTCTTTGAAAGGTACGGACAAAATTTCGTCGCTCAAATCCAAAGGACAAACGGGTTCCGTATAATATTCTTCGATGTCGGATATTTTCTCGTGCCCGAAAAACAAAACTTTTTCGCACATGGGCGTGAAATCGAAAAATTGTAAGATTTTTTCTTTTTTAGGTGGCGATGAACCTTCCGTTTCACTTTTTCGTTTTGCGGAAAAAGTCGCACGCAATTTGAATTTCTTGAAACATTCTAAAAGATGATCGACATTGTCATTTTTTTGCCATCTAGGAAATTTTACCTCACCCGAACACCAAACGCATTGTGTAAAACGATCCAACTCGTGATTTTCCGTGCAATGCGCTTCGTATTCACGCGACAAAATTTTTATTTCACATTTCGGACACGAAAACGGAACCGTATCCCTACGTAAGGTACTGGAATAACGCCTCAGTTCTTTACCCGCAACCATGGTGAAACGTTTAGTTTTTAGCAATACGCTATTGTATTATATATAAATATTTTAAAATGAAAAAAAAAAAAAAAAAAAAAAAAAAAATAAATAAATAAAATAAAAAATAAATAAATTAAAATTTAAAAAAAGGTGTACTACTTTTCAATTTTTTTTGTCCATAGAAACCAACTTGCAAATTTTTCAGCAGCCTCAATCGTCAAATATTTTGTCGTATATAAGTTCATTGTTTGGTCCGTGGACAGATAATTCGTTATGTAATATTTAGATATATGGGCAGAATTCGAAATGTCTAAAAACATTTTAGCGTTTCCCGGTGAACTCGCAAATTTTTCAGCAGCCTCAATCGTTTTGTCGTATATAAGTTCATTGTTTGGTCCGTGGACAGATAATTCATGTTATGTAATATTTAGATATATGGGCAGAATTTATAATGACCGTTTCGCACCTAAAAAATAATAAAAATAATAAAAATTAAAAAAAAAATAATTAAAATTAAAAAAAAAGGAGTACGTTTTTTCAAATTTTTTTTGTCCATAGAAACCTATGATTAAGACCGATACGTGCTTGTCGATTAAAATTTCATGGGCGGCGATCGGTTTTTGCCAGATTTCATTTTCCAAAAAATTTCGATAAAAGCAAATCTCCGAGATTCAAGTCAATCATTTAGTTTTCTAAAAATAGTAACAATGACGTCATCACCGTGACGTCAATTTCATGGAAAGAATTGTTTGTCAAGAAATTATGAAGACTTTTAGAAAACCGAACCATTTATATATTTTCTTTAACATAAAAAAAAAAAAAAAAAAAAAAAAAAAAAAAAAAAAAAATTTTTTTTTTTTTTTTTTTTTTTTTTTTTTTTTTTTTTTTTCCATCTTTGGTGAATGTTTAACAAAATATATATTGATGATATTGGTCAGACAAGTTAAATTTTCAAAACGATTTAGGCTATGTGTTGATTATAGACAATTTAACCGAATTTCGAAAAGTAAAGTGAAAATAGTATTATTTTTTAAAACCAACTATAGAATTTTGAAACTTATCGTATAAAATCAATAAATAAACTACAAACTTTCATTTTTGCACATATTTAAAAAAATCGTAATTTTTTTTACAAATTGAAAAAAAAACGACCGAAAAGTAATTAAATGGGTCATTTTATTATTTTTATCTCATGAGTATCGCGATTCCATGATTATTTTTCAAAAATAATTTCATTTTAACATCATTTTTTGAAAGTCGGTAGGATTTGCAAATTACCAAAAATGATTTAGATTGTGTGTTGATTTCAGAAAATTGAACGCAATTTTCGACAAATGATGTCGGAAAAAGTATTTCAATTGTGAAATATTGAAACTCGTTACGTAAAATCGAAAAATTAACCTCAAACATTCATTTTTACACATATTGAAAAAAAATTGTAATTTTTTTATGTTAAAAATACAAAGATGAATTTTCTTGAGTATATTCAAAAGTAACAATTACTTTCGGAAGCTATTTTCAAATATAACTTTTTATAACCTGTCTTAAGTGTTAAACCATTTTCAAATATAACTTTTTATAACCTGTCTTAAGTGTTAAACCATTTTCAAATATAACTTTTTATAACCTGTCTTAAATGTCAAACCATTTTCAAATATAACTTTTTATAACCCGTCTTAAACTTTTTATAACCTGTCTTGAATGTTAAAGTTGTTTTATCTTCGAGCTGTCTAAATTTTACTTCGACAGAGTCAGATTAACAATTACTTTCGGAAGCCGTTTTCAAATATAACTTTTTATAACCTGTCTTAAATGTTAAAGTTGTTTTATCTTCGAGCTGTCTAAATTTTACTTCGATAGAGTCAGATTAACAATTACTTTCGGAAGCCGTTTTCAAATATAACTTTTTATAACCTGTCTTGAATGTTAAGTTGTTTTATCTTCAAGCTGTCTAAATTTTACTTCGACAGAGTCAGATTAACAATTACTTTCGGAAGCCGTTTTCAAATATAACTTTTTATAACCTGTCTTAAATGTTAAAGTTGTTTTATCTTCGAGCTGTCTAAATTTTACTTCGACAGAGTCAGATTCGAAAAAAAATTAGGTTTTGCAAGAGAGTTTTATACCCTTTTGCTTTCAAAATGAAAAATCTTCAGAGAATCTGTTTTCGGTCGCGTCCGTTGCCTCGATTTCACATCGTTCGGTATTAGTGTCAAGGGCATCTGTTGCAGAAATCTTTTTTTCCCCCAGCAAATGAATCACCAAAGCTATAATGAAAAATTATTAGAGTTTGATTGTATTTTCATTATTTTTTTACAATACTCTCTCTGTTTCCATCAGGAATGAGACTGGCATTTTCAACAGATTGCGTAAAAAATTGAACTCAATTTCGACAAATGAGGTCAGAAAAGTATTCTGATGGTGAAATATTGAAAACTCGTCGCGTAAAATCAATAAATTAATTGCAAACTTTCATTTTTGCATCTATTGAAAAAAATTGTAATTTTTTTAAAAATTGTAAAAAAAATGAACAAAAAATAATTAAATTGCTTATTTTACTATTATTATGCAATAAGCATCATGATTCCACGATTAATTTTCAAAAATAATTTTATTTTAACATTAGTTTTTGAAAGTCGGTAGGATTTTCAAATTTTCAAAATTGATTTGGATTGTGTGTCGATTTCAGAAAACTTAACGGAATTTCGACAAATGAGGTCAGAAAAGTATTCTGATGGTGAAATATTGAAATTTATCACGTAAAATCAATAAATTAATTGCAAACTTTCATTTTACACATATTGAAAAAAATTGTAATTTTTTTTTAAAATTTGTAAAAAAAACGATCGAAATTTAATTAAATTACTTATTTTACTATTTTTATGCAATAAGCATCATGATTCCACGACTATTTTTCAAAAATATTTTTATTTTAACATCATTTTTTGAAAGTCGGTCGAATTTGCAATTTTTCAAAATTGATTTAGATTGTGGGTCGATTATAGAAAACTGAACGGAATTTCGACAAATGAGGTCAGATAAGTATTCTGATGATGAAATATTGAAACTCGTCGCGTAAAATCAATAAATTAATTGAAATTTTTCATTTGTGCATCTATTGAAAAAAATTGCAATTTTTTTAAAAATTTGTAAAAAAACGATCGAAATTTAATTAAATTGCTTATTTTACTATTTTTATATAATAAGCATCATGATTCGACGATTATTTTTCAAAAATAATTTTATTTTAACATCATTTTTTAAAAGTCGGTAGGATTTGCAAATTACCAAAATTGATTTAGATTGTGTGTCGATTATAGAAAACTGAACGGAATTTCGACAAATGAGGTCAGAAAAGTATTCTGATGGTGAAATATTGAGACTCGTCGCGTAAAATCAATAAATTAATTGCAAACTTTCATTTGTGCATCTATTGAAAAAAATTGTAATTTTTTTAAAAATTTGTAAAAAAACGATCGAAATTTAATTAAATTGCTTATTTTACTGTTTTTATACAATAAGCATCATGATTCGATGTTTATTTTTCAAAAATAATTTTATTTTAACATCATTTTTTGAAAGTCGGTCGAATTTGCAATTTTTCAAAAATGATTTAGATTGTGGGTCGATTATAGAAAACTGAACGGAATTTCGATAAATGAGGTCAGAAAAGTATTCTGATGGTGAAATATTGAGACTCGTCGCGTAAAATCAATAAATTAATTGCAAACTTTCATTTTACACATATTGAAAAAAAAATTGTAATTTTTTTAAAATTTGTAAAATAATGATCGAAATTTAATTAAATTGCTTATTTTACTATTTTTATACAATAAGCATCACGATTCTATGATTAGTTTTCAAAAAAAATTTTATTTTAACATCATTTTTTTGAAAGTTGGTTAAATTTGCAATTTTTCAAAAATGATTTAGTTTGTGTGTCGATTATAGAAAACTGAACGGAATTTCGATAAATGAGGTCAGAAAAGTATTTTAATTGTAAAATATTGAAACTCGTCGCCTAAAATCAATAAATTAATTGCAAACTTTCATTTTTGCATCTATTGAAAAAAAATGTAATTTTTTTAAAATTTGTAAAATAATGATCGAAATTTAATTAAATTGCTTATTTTACTATTTTTATACAATAATCATCATGATTCCACGATTATTTTTCAAAAATATTTTTATTTTAACATCATTTTTTGAAAGTTGGTTAAATTTGCAATTTTTCAAAAATGATTTAGATTGTGTGTCGATTATAGAAAACTGAACGGAATTTCGATAAATGGGGTCAGAAAAGTATTTTAATTGTAAAATATTGAAACTCGTCGCGTAAAATCAATAAATTAATTGCAAACTTTCATTTTACACATGTTGAAAAAAATTGTAATTTTTTTTAAAATTTGTAAAAAAAACGATCGAAATTTAATTAAATTGCTTATTTTACTATTTTTATACAATAATCATCACGATTATTTTTCAAAAATATTTTTATTTTAACATCATTTTTTGAAAGTCGGTAGGATTTTCAAATTTTCAAAATTGATTTAGATTGTGTGTTGATTTCAGAAAACTGAACGGAATTTCGACAAATGTGATCAGAAAAGTATTTTAATTGTAAAATATTGAAACTCGTCGCATAAATTTTCATTTTTACATCTATTGAAAAAAATTGTAATTTTTTTAAAATTTATAAAAAAAACGATCGAAATTTAATTAAATGGCTTATTTTACTGTTTTTATGCAATAAGCATCACGATTCGATGTTTAATTTTTAAAAATAGTTTTATTTTAACATCATTTTTTGAAAGTCGGTAGGATTTGCAATTTTCCAAAAATGATTTAGATTGTGGGTCGATTATAGAAAACTGAACGGAATTTCTACAAATGAGGTCAGAAAAGTATTTTAATGGTAAAATATTGAAACTCGTCGCGTAAAATCAATAGATTCATTGCAAACTTTCATTTTACACATATTGAAAAAATTTGTAAAAAAACAATCGAAAATTAATTAAATTGCTTATTTTACTATTTTTATGCAATAAGCATCACGATTCCACGATTATTTTTCAAAAATATTTTTATTTTAACATCATTTTTTGAAAGTCGGTCGAATTTGCAAATTACCAAAAATGATTTAGATTGTGTGTCGATTATAGAAAACTGAACGGAATTTCGACAAATGAGGTCAGAAAAGTATTCTGATGATGAAATATTGAAACTCGTCGCGTAAAATCAATAAATTAATTGCAAACTTTCATTTGTGCATCTATTGAAAAAAATTGTAATTTTTTTAAAATTTATAAAAAAAACGATCGAAAAGTAATTAAATGGCTTATTTTACTATTATTATGCAATAAGCATCACGATTCCACAATTATTTTTCAAAAATAATTTTATTTTAACATCATTTTTTGAAAGTCGGTAGTATTTGCAACAGTCAATCCAAAAACTAAATTTTCATTTTTGAAAATATTTTAACCCAATTTACATCATAAATATATTTTCTTAAACATCAAACGTAAAAAAAAAAAAAAAAAAAAAAAAAAAAAAAAAAAAAAAAAATTTTTTTTTTTTTTTTTTTTTTTTTTTTTTTTTTTTTTAATATAAGATAATTTCATTTAATAAAATATATATTTATGATATTGATAAGACAAGTTAAATTTTCAAAATGACTTAGACTGTGCGTCGATTATAGGAAAATTTAGATTTTCGGAAAAATAATGTAAAAATAGTATTTTTTGAAATTTAATTAAGGTATTTATTTTTTACTACGATAATTCTAATATTTTAATGCTTGTATGCTGGGTGGTGGGGATCTCGACGGAGATCTGGATCTCGATCGAGACCTCGACCGATCTCTGTAAAAATCCGAATCGTTGAGGCCGGTGTAATCCAAATCGGAATAATAGAGTTCGGAGTCTGAATAATCGAGGCCGTGTAATCGCTCAAACTCTTCTAAATGTTTCAGGCTCATCATCTTTCCGATATCTTTTCTAGTAAACCGTTTTTTACAAGACGGACAAGGCGGTAAAATGGATACGTTTGGGTTTTTATCCTTAGAATCTTTATCGGAAGCCTTTCTTTTCGAAGCGTTCCGTTTTCGTTGATTATATAATCGATTGGCGCATTTCGAATGGAAACGATGTCTGCATTCGGCAGTAAATAAATTTCCTTTCTTACCCCGACAAACCGTACATTTATATTTCATACTTTTTTTTTAAACTGCGACGTCTAGATTGGGAAGGAGATTTTTAAAAAACCTATCGCTATCGGAACCCGGCGAGTCGAGTTCTCGTTCCCGTCATACGACTTATTCTTCGGACATCATTTCTGGTGAAGTACCTATTACGGGTTGGACATTGAGGCAAAGATAGATTTTTTTTGGAATTTTTCTTAAGAGTTGATCGTTTTATTTTTAAAAAATATTATAAATAAAATAACTTAAAAGTATTTTATTATTTTAACCCTATAAATTTCAAAGTTCCACGATAACTTTTCAAAAATAATTTTATTTCGACCATTGCTTTCGAAAGTAGGTTGAATTTGCAGCAATCAACACAAAAGGTAAATCTTTAGTTTTGAAAATTTACTCAATCCGATCAGCATTATAAATATATTTTCTTGAACATCAAACATTAAAAAAAAAAAAAAAAAAAAAAAAAAAAAAAAAAAAAATTTTTTTTTTTTTTTTTTTTTTTTTTTTTTTTTTTTTTTAGGATTTAGATTATTTAAGAATCTTTTCGATTCGGTCCAAGATGTAGATGTTTTCATTTTTTGCAATTAATTAATTACTAATTAATTAGTTATTAATTAGTGATTAATTTTTAAAAATGAAAACATCTACATCTCGGACCGAATCGAAAAGAATCTTTTTATAATCTTAAATCCTAAAAAAAAAAAAAAAAAAAAAAAAAAAAAAAAAAAAAAAATTTTTTTTTTTTTTTTTTTTTTTTTTTTTTTTTTTTTTTGTTGTTTAAGGATTTAAGATTATAAAAGATTCTTTTCATTTTGATCCGAGATGTAGATGTTTTCATTTTTGAAAATTAATTAATTATTAATTACGAATTAATCACTAATTAATTAATTAGTGATTAATTTTCAAAAATGAAAACATCTACATCTCGGACCGAATCGAAAAGAATCTTTTATAATCTCAAATCCTTAAAAAAAAAAAAAAAAAAAAAAAAAAAAAAAAAAAATTATTTTTTTTTTTTTTTTTTTTTTTTTTTTTTTTTTTAAAGACAATTTATTTATTTATTTATTTTTTTTTTTTTTTTTTTTTTTTGATATAAAATATATATATATAAGACAAATTCATTTAAAAAAATATTTAATTTATAAAAAGATATATAAAAATACATAAATAATTAAAATGGTATTTTTTTTTCATCTTTCAAAAAATTATTTATATAGTCATAGTCGTCTCGAAATGAATGCACGACATTTTTTCATCTTTTTCCAAAAAATTATTTATATAATCATAATCTTCTTCAAATGGATGCAAATATAAAATATAATTGTCATTGTTTTCGTTTGACGCTTCGTTAGGTGAAACATTTTCTTCTTTCATTTTCGAAATATGCTTAGTCTCATCGTCATCGATTTTAGGAATTTTATAATTTTTTAACCATCGTCTATCGGTTTCGGCACGTCGATTTATTTTTTTGTTTGATGATTTATGTTCACCGGAGAAAAATTTTTCTTTTTTCAAAGTCTGAGGTTTTTTTTGAATTGTTTCCAATTTTATATTTTCGACAATTTTCTTTTTCGCGTCTTTTTCACCCGATCGATTCATTTTTCTCTTTGATGATTTAGACTCCCTCGTAGAAAGATTTTCTTTTTTCGTTTCCGATACAAGTTTAGTTTTTACACATTCGACGGGTTCCTTTTTAATCTTTTCCGATTTAATACATTCGGCAGGTTCCGTCTTAATCTTTTCCAATTTCGTACATTCGACGGGTCCCGTCTTAATCTTTTCCGATTTAATACATTCGGCGGGTTCCTTCTTAATTTTTTTCAATTTAATACATTCGGCAGGTTCTTTTTTCACGATCGGTTGCGGAGAAGGCAATTTTTTCAAATGTTTTTGTTTCGCCGCTTTCCATAATTCGACCGACGGTGCGATAAACGGTTCGTTTTTCATTTTTTTAGACTCTTCGACGACAGTCAGAGGCTTTATCATTTTTCTTTTTTCGGCTTTCTTTTTTTTCTCGATTTTTGAAACTCGAGCACCGAGAACAGAAGATTTTTCATTTTTGGATTCTTTCGAAGTCGTCAGAGAGGATTTCGAACGATCGCGACATTCTTCTTTTGAATCGGAAGGGTCGCTTTTCGATGACAGAGACGACTTTGAAAAAATTTTCTTTTCATCCGTAGATTCGGGATCGGCAGAATTTTCGACCGTTTTTTCATCTTTGAAAGTCGAAACATTTTTTTCTTCTTTTACATTTTCCAAAATTAAACTCTTTTTTTCTTCTTTTACATTTTCCAAAATTAAACTCTTTTTTTCTTCATTCCGTATATTTTCGGAGATTAAAGTATTTTTTTCTTCATTCCGTATATTTTCCAAAATTAAACTATTTTTTTCTTCATTCTGTATATTTTCGGAGATTGTTTCTTCGTACTTTACATTTTCCAAGATTAAACTCGAAGGGGGTGTTTCGACGAGAGGAGATGAAAAATCCATGTTTTCTTCATCTTGCGGAAACGGGGTAGCCGCATAATCAAATTCCAAATAATAATACGGGGAAAGTGGTGCTCTCGGCGTCGATGGTTCGTAATTATAATCGACTCTTTCGACTTTGGGAGTTTCTAAAGAAATATATTCTTGATCGACCATCGCTAGAAAGACTCGCAAACAAAGTGAAACGACTGTGAAATGCGAACCCCCCTTATATATAGGTTGGGAAAAATAATCTTATCTCGAAAATATTTTAAGAATCGTGTCAAAAGTTCAAACGAGTCGCGAGGTCAGCTTTTTCTCACACCCTAAAAGAATGTTCTGGAAGGAAAAAAAACCGACGCGTGATAGATCGAGGTCACATCTTATCGCGTGTGTCGAAAATAACCATTTCAAAACGAGTCACGAAGTCATTTCTCACATCCTAAAAGAATGTTCTAGAAGGAAAAAACGACCTCGAGGTTATCTTATCGCGCATTTCAAAATCACGCGTTTCATAACATGTCGTTCTAAAGGTCATTCTCGAATCGTATAAATAGGGTGGAATTTTTCGACTCGATTTCATACTGCTCGTTGCTACCGTCGGTGTCGCCTATTACTTTTTTTTTCAGTCGATAGCAGCCTAGAAAAAAAAACTTTGTTTTTTTTTTCGAAATGTCTTCGAATTTTCGACTTGAATTTCTCAACAAAACTAAATCCTCTTCGAATTTTCAACCGGGTCATGTCTTTCCCAAAACCGAAATATTTCCAAATTTTCTATCTTCGAATGTACGAAAAATAACTTATCCCGAAAAAAATTTTAAATATATCTTGAATAAATTCACCGTTCACGTATTCGTTTTATTTATGAACATTGACCACGTGATCAGCTTCAGTAAACGCTCCATGAATGAAAGATTCATGCAGAACGTTATTCAAATCGGCAAAGAATGTCAAACTTTTCGAGAATTTTTTCCAGAATGCATCAATTGGACGCAAATCATCAGGAGATATAAAATACCTCCCACGAATTCCTCGAGGATCAACGCGGACACTCGACTCGGTTTTTATTTCAAAAATTGTTTTCTGGTGAAAGCTTATTTCACTTTCGGACAACGGACGGTCGAAAAAGACACTTGTCACATCCTACAAGTTTTGAACGTTCCTTTGTTGTTTTACCTCAACGAATCTCCGAAATTGAGTAAAAAAGATAAACTTTTTCCAGTCGATTCCATATTGGAGTACGATCGACTCATCTTGTCTCCCAATACCTGTTTTGAAATCCCGGCCGGTACCACGTATGTTCTTTTCACGACGCAAAAATGTTTTTTCAGTTTAGACGTTGTGAGAAAGGGTACGAAATTACCTTTCGATTGCGTGAATCCTTTGGAGGCTCGAGTGAGAAAATTAGAAAGACTTTGCGATTTGCCACCCATGACGCCTCACATAAGCGAAGAAAATCAAAATATCGATAATTGTAACATGCCCGAAGCGAAACGGCCACGAACGGAAGATGACATTCCTCGAGAATTATTGCACGAAACTCATCCCGAATATTTCATGTCTCCGGAAGAAAATACCAACGCATCGGTGCCGCAAACACAACTGACATTTTATTTGGTACCTTCTCAACCGACATTGCCTTCTGTTCGACCGGAAGAACAAATATCTACGCTCCAAGCTCCACCACCTCAAAGACATTTCCCACTGCCTATATTGAATCGCGAAATCATCGTGAGTTCGCCCGATTTTGTAAAATATTATGAGAAATTAAAAAACCATACGTATTTTCAAAATCCGCCGTGGAAACTATTACCCGATGATTTTATTTCACCCGAACGGGACGATATTCGACCTTTGGATTTGAGTGTCCGATCCATGGAAGACGAATCGTCGCCTCGATTGCAAAATGAAAATTTATCCGTTTCTTCCATAGAAGAATCGTCGCCGCGACGAGATCTTTCTCAAGATGAAAATTTTTCGCTCTCTTCTGCACGACCGTCTCCCGAATCGTCTCAAAATAATGTATCGGAAGAGAAAAAATTCTATAATGACGTCGATGAAATTATATATAGTCAGCAAAAGACAGAGTTGGAAAATGAGTATCGCAATAACGAAATGATATATGATCGGCAAATTACAGAGTTTGAAAACGAGTACGGTAATAACGACTATATATATAATCGGCAAAGCACATATTTGGAAAATCAGTTGATAAATATATGCGAGAAAATAGAAAATGGCTCGGGTCATCAAACGGCAGAATTGGAAAATAATTTAAACGATTTCGAACTAATTTTTTAATTTTTTTTTTTTTTTTTTTTTTTTTTTTTTTTAAATTAAAAATATAAATTAGGTAAATGGTAATTTGGTTCATGTATCGATTTTTCTAACATTTGATGCCATTTAAAATTTAAAAATATAAAGTTTTTTGAACTACAATACAAAATTGTCAAAAATTTAAAATTTAATTATATTTAAATATATTTGATTTTTTTTACATATTGTAAGATGTTTTATCAAAATTATTTTTTTAAATTTAAAATAGAAGAATCTTTAAAAATAAAATAAAATTTTCTTTTGAGTTTGATTTTTTTTTAAAAGTTATTTCAATTTAGCGAATACTTTATAATTTCAATATCCATAAAAAAATCATAAAATTTAAAAAGATTTCGTGTTAAAGATTTAAAATTAACAATTTTGTTATTTTAAATTATTTGATGTAACATTTAAACCGATAATTTTATCACGACATGATAAAAATACTCAAATAGATGAAAAACAAACCACTTGAAAAAGTTCATGGGAAATTCTAGAAAAATTATAAAAAGAAATATTTATCTTATCGCGATTTGATAATATATTCGAGTAGGTCGAAAAACAAACCACTTCAAAAAGTTTATCGAAATTCTAGAAGTTAAAAATAATATTATCTTATCGCGCCACTTCAAAAAGCTTATGGGAAAAGTCTAGAAGAATTCTTAATGTTTTGTAAGAGACGTCAAAATATTATTTTCTCGCCTTTATCCCGAAAGAATTCTTGACATGAGGTCAAGTGTCTCCTAAAATTTTCAAGATATCTACACGATAAAAATTGTTTTGCTCGGCCTGAATATAAACTTTCCCAGAGAAATTCGAGTGGTTTCTTATCATTCCTTCGAGAAAAAACTCGTTTCTCAACCTGTTTTTTTCCCCGTGGGTCAAGTGCTCGTTGACCTCGTTTTTCCGATATGAAACGGCCGAGCAGTATATATAGAGAGGCTTTTCCGTTTTCTCATTCAGTTTCTTTGATTTCTCTCCGTAACATCAACACGATGGAGTGCCCGATTTGTCTGGAAATTATCGACGAAGAAAATAAATTTATATTGCGGCGATGTTCTCATGAATATCACAAGTCCTGTTTACGAGAATGCTTTAAATATGTGCACGATAATCGACAGGCGAAATGTTCGATGTGCAGAGAGCCTATTTTCTTCGAAGGGCTCGAAGAAAAGTTGGGACTTCCGCCTCGGACCAGCCATTCCGAGGACGAGGAATATTCCGGAAGTCCCGACTTGCCTCTCAGTTTCATCAGAAGATATTTTCCGAATCGGTTATCTGACGATGCCTCGTCTGCCGCCGCTTCGTCTGCCGCCGCTTCGCCTGCCGATGCCTCACCTGCCGATGCCTCACCTGCCGATGCCTCACCTGCCGATGCTTCATCCACTGCTGCCTCATCTTTCCATCCCTCATCCACTGCTGTCCATCCCTCATCCACTGCTGCCTCATCTTTCCATCCATCAACTTATCATCAACAAGAGACTTTCACATCTCCCCATGCCTCAGCTTACCATACCTCAACTTCCCGTGCATCGACTTCCCATCGACATAATTTGCCTCCGAGACGAAGAAATGTAAGTCACAATAATTTTTCAAAAGTTAAAAAATTATCTCTAAAAGTTAAAAAAAATTTGGAAAAATCTTTGGTTAATTTCAATAGTTCAGGACAAGATATTGAAAAAATGATGAGATTATCTTCTTCTTTTGTTTTAACTTATAAACTAGATAAATTATATGAGAGTTACCAACGCTTACAAAATGAGCAATCTAAATTTTTAAGAGAATTTGTAGAAAATATTGACTTGTAAAAACTTAATTTTTTACAAGTCAATATTTTCTATAAATCATAAATATATCCGAGTTAAATTTATTAAATTTTTATACCATTGATTCGCGAAATAATTAAATTTCTTTATTTTTTTTTTATTATAAATATATTCAAGTTAAGTTCTTAATTTTATTTAATTGTAATTATAATTTAATATTATATAAGTAGCCAGACTTACATTTCTTCTTCTTTTCAAAAAAAATTGCATCTCATGTGTTATATATTGTAAATATTATTTATTTTGTACATAAAAATTTCATCACATGTGTATATAAACTGTAAAATTTTGTAAATAAATTTTTTTATTGTTACTATATTTTTGTTTGTTTTTCTTCTTATATTTTTAAAGTCTTTTAATATATCTTAATAACAATTTTTTATAGCTTGAAGCTATAAAAGTAAAGTTATTAAAAGTAAAAAAATGGGGTCGGACAAGGTATTGTTAGCCATTCGGTTAACAATACCTTGTCCGGCCCCATTTTTTTACGTTAAATTTTTTACCAATATTGAAAAAAAAATGTTTTTTCACTTGAAACTTTTCATTTAAAAAAATAAATCTTTATCCATAAAAATCTAGAATTAAAAATTTAAAAAAAATTCTTATATTGAGTAAATAATTTAACATTTTATGATATCATATTTTTAAAATCATCTCGAAAATTTTTGAATTATATATATTTATTATGATCCATTTTAGAATGACACTATAAAAAATATAAGTATTTTTATTTTTCAGAATCATCCCGAAAAATTTTTAAATTATAAATATTTACTATTGTCCATTTCAGAATGGCGATATAAAAAATAATGTATTAAGTAAAAATCTATTTGTCCAAATCATCCCGTAAATTTTTTAATTACATATATTTACTATTGTCCATTTCAGAATGGCAATATAAAAAATAATATATTAAGTAAAATCCTTTGCATTTCTATTTGTCCGAAAAATTTTTTAATTATATATATTTACTATTGTCCATTTCAGAATGGCAATATAAAAAATAATGTATTAAGTAAAAATCTATTTGTCTAAATCATCAAATCATCTCGTAAATTTTTTAATTATATATATTTACTATTGTCCATTTCAGAATGGCAATATAAAAAATAATATATTAAGTAAAATCCTTTGCATTTCTATTTATCCGAATCATCTCAAAAAATTTTTAATTACATATATTTACTATTGTCCATTTCAGAATGGCAATATAAAAAATAATGTATTAAGTAAAAATCTTTTCCATTTCTATTTGTCCGAGTCATCTCAAAAAAATTTTAATTATATATATTTACTATTGTCCATTTCAGAATGGCAATATAAAAAATAATGTATTAAGTAAAAATCTATTTGTCTAAATCATCAAATCATCTCGTAAATTTTTTAATTATATATATTTACTATTGTCCATTTCAGAATGGCAATATAAAAAATAATATATTAAGTAAAATCCTTTGCATTTCTATTTATCCGAATCATCTCAAAAAATTTTTAATTATATATATTTACTATTGTCCATTTCAGAATGGCAATATAAAAAATAATGTATTAAGTAAAAATCTTTTCCATTTCTATTTGTCCGAGTCATCTCAAAAAAATTTTAATTATATATATTTACTATTGTCCATTTCAGAATGGCAATATAAAAAATTAATGTATTAAGTAAAATCCTTTGCATTTCTATTTGTCCGAATCATCTCAAAAAAATTAAAAAATAATGTATTAAGTAAAAATCTTTTGCATTTCTATTTGTCCGAGTCATCTCAAAAAAATTTTAATTATATATATTTACTATTGTCCATTTCAGAATGGCAATATAAAAAATAATGTATTAAGTAAAATCCTTTGCATTTCTATTTGTCCGGTTTCCTGGTGAACTCGCAAATTTTTCAGCAGCCTCGATCGTCAAATATTTTATTAGAAATCTTTAATATGCTTAAACTTACGATTGTTATCGCTAAATTAGGATATTGTTCTCGAAATGTCTAAAAACATTTTAGCGTTTCCCGGTAAACTCGCAAATTTTTCAGCAGCCTCGATCGTCAAATATTTTGTCGTATATAAGTTCATTGTTTGGTCCGTGGACAGATAACTCAAAAAAATTTTAATTATATATATTTACTATTGTATTTTCAAAACAATGGTCCGTTTTAGAATGATTTTTCCTGTGAAAATCTTTCCTCATCAGGTGGAAATCTATCTTTTCAGTCAAATATAAATATATTTGGATCTTTGATAACCTGCTTTTCCTCATAATAAATGCATCTGATCCTATCAATGTCATGAATATATATATTCTTTAACATCCAATAAACATTAAAAAAAAAAAAAAAAAAAAAAAAATTTTTTTTTTTTTTTTTTTTTTTTTTTTTTTTTTTTTTTTTTATTATTATTTGAAAATTATTTTTTTAAATATTTTTTTTAAATATTTTTTATTAAATATATAATTGTTTCTATTTTTGAAAATTATTGATTAATTGATTAATTGTTAATTAATTTTCAAAATGAAAACTACATTTTTGACTCGAATGAAATTTGTTTTTTTAAATCTTTTATAATTATTTATTTTTATTTTTATATATTATTTATAATTTCAATATTGATAAAATAAATAGAATTTTCAAAAAATTAAAAATTCTTACTTTGAGTTTTCGAAAATTAACACACAGTCTAAGTTATCATTTCTAAATATATTTATCTGAAACTATCAATATCGTAAATATATATTTCCTTCAAAAATTTAAAAAAAAAAAAAAAAAAAAAAAAAAAAAATTTTTTTTTTTTTTTTTTTTTTTTTTTTTTTTTTTTTTTTTTTAATTTTGGTTAGAAATTATTTTTAAAAATTAATTTATTATTTCGAGTCCAAGATTTAATCATATTTATTTTTGCAAACTAATTAATTATTAATTAATAAATAAATAATATTTTTCTATGATTCATTTTAAAATAATTTAATTATAAAAAATATTTTAATGATTATAAAAAATTGTTTAATTATATTATTTTCTATAGTTCATTTTAAAATGACGACTCATTAAAAGTCTAAGATGTGGTGAAATTTGAAATATCGAGATGTTATCTCAAATATAAAAATTCTAATTACATATTGTATTTTCTAAGTTATATTTTTCCATGTCAATATAAATATATGACAAAGAAAAGTGTTCAGTGAAATATTTCAAAACGTTTTTACTGGTGATAATCATAGACTTATGACCTGATAGTCATAGATTTTCCACCTGAAGATGAAAAGTTTTCACCTGATGAGCAATTTTTCAAAAAATGAATTAGAAAACTTAGTTGATCTTCTGTGATAATCATAGACTTATGACCTGATATTCATAGATTTTCCACCTTTCACCTGATGAGCAATTTTTCAAAAAATGAATTAGAAAACTTAGTTGATCTTCTGTGATAATCATAGACTTATGACCTGATAGTCATAGATTTTCCACCTGAAGATGAAAAGTTTTCACCTGATGAGCAATTTTTCAAAAAAAAAATTAGAAAACTTAGTTGATCCTCTGAAAGAACAAATGAAAATACATCGCTGAATTATTTATAACGAACCGATATCTATATTGCCAAGAAAATACCGTCCGCATTCTATTTATCCGATTCATAACTGAGTAAAAGAACCGGATCAATGTCTATGTTTAATGCATCATCTATATTGCCAAGAAAATACCAAAGGACAGATAATTCATGTTATGTAATATTTTGTCGATAAAAATTATTCGAAACTTTGTAAGTTTTTACAAGAGTAGAAAATTTCATATTCTTAGCCGGATCAATGTCTATGTTTAATGCATCGTCCATATTGCCAAGAAAATACTAAAATTAAAATACTACGATGTTATGTAATATTTTGTCGATAAAAATTATTCGAAACTTTGTAAGTTTTTACAAGAGTAGAAAATTTTATATTCTGAGCCGGATCAATGTCTATGTTTAATGCATCATCTATATTGCCAAGAAAATACCAAAGGACAGATAATTAATGTTATGTAATATTTTGTCGATAAAAATTATTCAAAACTTTGTAAGTTTTTACAAGAGTAGAAAATTTCATATTCTGAGCCGGATCAATGTCTATGTTTAATGCATCGTCTATATTGCCAAGAAAATACCAAAATTAAAATACTACAACAAATATGAACAGGAAAAATATTTCCCTTCCCACGAAATAATAAATATGTCATTTCAGATGAAATATATATTGTTGCAGAATTTCCTAGTCCTTTTAATAGATTTTAATAAAAAATCTTTCAAATATCGATTTTTTGCCGATTCATACAATCAATGTACGATCGATGGAAAAATTATTGTTGCAGAATAATAATATTATTAATTAATAATTATTATTACCAATTAATTATTTATCTCATTATTTTTTCAAATTTATAAAACCAATATTGTTTTTTTTTTATAATTTTAATAAATTATAATCCGGGACTCGAACCCAGAACTTCAACTATAATTTTTTATAGGGGGTCGAGTGCTTTAATAATTTTTCCGTCGACTGTAACCTTTTTGTATCGGAACTTCGTTTAACTGTCTCGGAATTTTGTTCTTCTTCATGCGTCAGCCACTCATATATGTTTATTGTAATGCAACCGAGGTGAATGATTTTTTTAACGAAGTGTCTATTGCTACGGCAGCCGGAACAATATTATTGTTACGGCAGTCACCAATGAATCTTTATCGCTCCCACTAAGAACGACTCTTTTGTGAATCAATCTCGTAGCACACATGTTGACATTCACGACGCCATTTTTATATCTATTATTTTAAATGATCGCTTTACTATCCTTGCTGTTTGTTGAATGCGGCATTTTAATTTATTTTTTAAGCTAGTGTGTTCGGGAAAAAATGTTGAAATCAATGTGGGAGATTTATTTCCCTCATATAATGATTTCGGAACAGGATTTCGATCAGAAAATAATTGAACCATCGATCTGTGATAATTTAAAATACAGTCGATTTCTTTTGCAAAACATAAAATTTACTTTTTTTTTTTTTTTTGTATATTCTGCGTTGTACTTCTCTGGGATGAAAATCGTTTGCATAATTTTTTATAGATTATTTGTATTGTGTGAATTCTTATAGGAAAATGAACATAGTTTTGTCATGGCTGCAACATACTAGTTTTTTCTCATATCTTTTATTTGTTTTGTACCATAGTAGAATTTGTACTTATTCAAATATTAATTGTTATAATAAATGTAATTAATCTTTTTTAATATTGCTGTGGATGATTTAAAATATTTGCTTTAATTTACATGATGGGTGTAAAACTGCTTAGAAAGCAAAAAAACTGTAAACTGCTACTTGCATGCAGAATGAATAGTGAAGGAAGACTTAATAATAGTATGTTATCTGCAGGATTCGCTTCAGTTGTGTCTCTGAATTTCATGTTATTTTGTTTTTATAGAAATTTTTCATTTTGAATATTTCATTTGCATTGTAATTTTCTTAGAACTTCGCAAATATCATATTATCATTTATGATTAGTGTAAATAAATATTTTTAATAATAGCCATTTTATATATCATTAACAAGTCTTGCCATTCTGCATGAAAGTACCAGTTTTCAGGGTTTTTTGCATGTTGCGAGCATATAATACCTAATTTCACTGACAGTTATTGTATGGGAAAATTTGTTTCCATAATTATTCATTACTTAATGTATTTTTTAAAATTCTATTTTCACATTCAAAAAATTTGCAGTCATTAAATTAGTACTTAATCTTCAAAAATAAATTTTTTAAATTTTTCGTACTATTTCGTTTTATGGCTAATAATTGAGAAAAATGCTTTTAATGAAAACTCGCATTTTTGAACTCAAATTTGTAAAATGAGTACTAATAGTTTTCTGAATGTTTAAATGGAATTGAAAAAAAAAAAAAAACTATCATGTTGTGGCCACTATATGACTTTCTTCTGTATTTGGAACAACTTCAGTATACACCCACAACAATATTTGGCGATTATGGCTAAATCATAAATGATAAAATGACAAATCTAAATTAAAAACATATAACCTGCCATATTATATCGCAAACAGTCCAGAACGAAATTGTTATCGTTCAAAACAGCACCAAAGAAAAATCGCCAAATTCAGCTGTGGGTGTATACTGAGGTTGTACCCTATATTTTCGTAAACAAATTCTCTCAGTAAAAATAATTTATTAAAATTATTTTCCATGATAAATGCTGATGATTTACATTTCTAGAGAAGTCGTAACGTCAAATATCCAAAGAAAATCAATTTTATTCTCCAAATAACATTTTATAAAAATAAATTTTTTTCTTTCTTTTAATGAAAAAAATCAATAACTTTTATCACAGATCTATAGTTCAATCATTCGTTTTAAAGGACATAGTTAAAGCTCTTTGGGTACATAATGAAAATTTACAGGAGACAGATGCAATGCTCCTACATATACAAAAAAATTTTCCTCAGTTGACTATCACTGTTACAAATAATTCTTTTTAATTTCATAATTATTAAAAAATAATTATCTTTATGCACATTTACACGAAATTTTGAGATATATCACCATGTTAAAACTTTAGAAAAAGCAGGTTGGCAAAGCCACCTTTAAGACTATTTTCACCAAAAGTTGACAGACACTAATTTATGTCAAGGTACAACTACATATACCAATTTGCATGAAATTCTATGCAGTAGTTCCTGAGATACAATTGCCACAAAAATTTATCACACACAGACACATTTTTTAAAACTGGTCAAATCGTGTTCTACTCCTCTCAGAATGCGTAAATCAAACTCTATTGAAAACCCAAGGTCAAAAATTTTTACAAATACAATACTTTCTTCTACTAAAATGTAGAAGAAAGTAATAAATGAAGTTTTATAAATTTGGCTAATTGAATAGCTTACCAAATAATTGGATATTTGGACAAACTGAATATTCATCTAGCCAAATAGTTTCAGATTCGGCCAAGTGGAATAATCAGTAATATGGCCAAATATTTGGTATATCTCTAGTATGAATATCATGTAGAATATTTCACTAATCTCCATCTCCAGCAAGATTATAAATAAAAAACTAGTTGGCATAGGTAGACTCTGCTCAGTTCCCCATCATATTTATGTTCTCAGAAATTTCTAGTGCGAGACATAATCATGTTAAAAGAAATGAATTTGACCAAAGCTTGATACAGTGACAGAATGAAATCCCCGCCTAATAGGCTATCCACCGTTCACTTCGATATAATTATCTTATTCTAATTTATTAATTTATTTTATCAGGGTCATTTCTGTTGTTTAGTTTTCATGCTACTATTTCCAATGCAATAAACCTCAAAATTCATATTTATATGAAATATTTACAATTTCGCTATGTTGATAAAATCGTAAATTACGAATAATTTACGAAAATTTCCTAGTAGAATATTTGTATTCAATCATGTTCAAACAAATATAATAAACTTAATTTTGAAGTTGTCCAATGTATTTAGGATCCTCAAAATGGAAATTTATGCTCAATTTTGCCTTATTCAGACATGTTAAGTAAATCGTAAATTCCAAATAACTTACGAATTTTTTTAAATTGGAAAAATCATAGTCTATGATATTCATGCCAGTATCCTAAATAATATTTCAAAAGTGGTTTGACATCTTTACGATGAAAATATCCCTCAAGATTGACGTTTATGTGAAATTTTGCTCTATTCTGACGTTAAGAAATTCGTAAATTTCCAATAACTTACGAAATCTTTATATTGGAAAATTCATAGTCATTAATATTCATGCCAGTGTCCTAAATAATATTTCAAAAGTAATCTGACATCTTTACGATGAAAATATCTCTAAAAATTGACGTTTATGTGAAATTTTGCCCTATACTGCCATGTTAAGAAATTCGTAAATTTCCAATAACTTGCGAAATTTTCAAAGTAGCATATCTATAGTTACTGATGTTCATTCCGGCATCCAAACTGATATTTTAAAACTGGTCTGACATTTTTGCAGTAAAGTTTCCATTTAATGCACATTTAAGTGAATTTTTGTCCTATTCTCCCATGTTAAGAAAATAGTAAATTTCTAATAACTTACGAAGTTTTTAAATTCGAATGTTGCAAATCAATAGGGTTCTTGCCAGTGTCGAAAGTAATATTTTAAAACTGATCTGACCTCTCTGCGACAATTTGTTCTTGAAACGGGAGGGGGGGTCACGAATTTGCCCCCTTACAACACAACTCTCAAAATCGAAAGTCACAAAAATATGAATGGGTTTTTGGAGATATATACTGAAAACAGCCATGCATTTTCTTTAGAATATTTACCACTTTTTTGTAAAACTCTACTCAAAAATTCCCCCCTACCTCTCTTAAAAATTGAAAATTTCAAAATCACAGACAATGCTTTCTTGTACTCAATTAGAGTCCTGCGCACCCGACCCAAACCCGTATGAATTTTATATCAACCCGAACCCGACAAAAAAAATTTCATCAACCCGCACCTGACCCGAAACCCGAGAACTAAATGAAAATTACTTTTTCATCTAAAAATTATGCAAAACTTTTTTAAATTATAAAATAAGGTAAGTTTTCCTTGTCATACAGTTGGTAAATTATTTTAAAAAGAATTTGAAATGTAATTACTAATTGCTTAATTTAAAACTGAAAAAAGGATCAATAATAATTTTTAACCATTTATGTGAGTTGTGAAATTCAAGAGTAAACTAGTATATTTTGGCCACCACAAGACTTTCTTCTATACTTTCCTATATTTTACTAAGTGCAAATAATTTATTAAAAATACTACTTTTTAAGATTATCCAACAGGATGAATGCAAACGATTTTCATCTTAGAGACAACTAACACTAAATATCCAAAGTGACAGTTTTATTGCGTATAAATAGCATCTTAAAAAGTACGTTTTTATAATGGTTATCTCACATATCAGGTTTCGTAGAGTTATATGCCATAGAAGTTGAGCTTCCCATTATCAAGGGATATTGCAGCATAGCAGCTCCACCTATTGGCCGATTAGCATACAGATTGATTCAACATAATGTCTCCTTATGGCTTTCTCACATATCAAGTTTTGTTTGATTATACACAATAGAATCTGAGATATAGTCTCCCATTAAATTGCAAATATTGCTGTATAGCAGCACCACCTGTTGAGCGGTTGACACCAACAGTTGAGATACTAATTTAGGTCAAGGTGCATCTACATATAAATTTATATGCAATTTTATGCAGTAGTTCCTGAGATATAGCCTTCGCCTAAACTGCTGAAATTGCTGTGCAGCAGCGCCACCTGTTGGCCAATAAGAATTCAAATTGAATCATCATAATGTCTCATAATAGCCTTTTTACATATCAAGCTTTGTTTGATTATACTCAATAAAACCTGAGATATAGTCTTCTCTTAAATCTCAGAAATTGCTGTATAGCAGCACCACCTGTTGATCAGTTGACAAAAATTGATAGGCACTAATTTAGGTCAAGGTACCTCTACATATAAATTCATATATAATTCTGAACAGTAGTTCCGGAGATACAGTCGTCACAAACTTTTTTTCACACACACACACACAGACAGATATTTTCTATAAATGGTAAAATCGTGTTCTAGACCTCTCAAAACATGTAAATCCATCGAAAATTTTTATGAATCCAACACTTTCTTCTATTGAATATAGAAGAAAATAAAAAATGCACTTCAATTTAAATGTTCATAATTTATTATTTATTACTTATAGTCTGGAAAAAAAATAAAGATGTATTATTCTTTATTGCTTTTGTCCGATGTGGATGTTTACTTTACTATAATAATTTGTGTAGCATGTATGTGATTCGTAGTTAAACATCTGCTTTTTAAGAATCACTGATCATTTTAAATTCGCATAATCAGCAACTTAGCTTCTCGTTTCAGTTTTCTGGTGCATTATTTATTCGTTCTAGAGAAGACAAAAAAAGAATATAATCTGCCTTGATGGTATTCGTTTCCTTTATGTGTTTATTTTACATTACTTTTTTTAATTAAATCACGACAAGTATTCCCTTTATATTTGCTGTATATACAAATGTAAATGGAAGAAAATTCAAAATTTCGTTAACATACAAGCGAGGATTAAAATTCATTGAAAATAAAGATATCTTTAAAAAAAAAATGTAAATTGAGAAATAAATTAAATTTCCAAAACGTAAAAGTGAGGTTATGTTGTATTTCTTATATATATATATATTAACAATAGTCAATAAAAATTTATACAGTACTTTAAAATTTTCATACAATTTCTACATATGATCAGTTTTAGATTTGTTTAAGAAAAGAAAACATATACGAATATTTTTTTCTCATGCTTATAAGGATTTTTTTTTTTTTTTTTTTTTTTTTTTTTTCGGGTGGATATCCGTGTATAGGAATATGTAGCTCCAACATATGTCTAAAATCAGTTAAAGAAACTATAATTATGTCTACAAATTTATGCTTTCAACTGTAAAATTTTTTTTGAAAGGTGTTCTCAAGTCGACCTGACTCATAGAAAGCTAAACCTGACCCGCAAGAGAAAAAAAATTGTCAACCCGACCCATGGGTCGGGTCAAGTTCAGGTAAAATTGGGTTACCCAACCCGATGCAGGACTCTATACTCAATACTCTCCACATGTGCAATTACTTCACCGTGAAGTAATGTGAAATTGACTTTTGCTTACAATTACAGACGTGTTTTTGCCTCCTGCTCTCCAGGGAGAAAGGGGAGGGGGTCATAAAATTCCATTACTATAGATGTCGGATACATATAAATAATCCACCCACTGAAATTCTTGACTTCAGCTCCTACAGTTTTACCAAGACAAATTCAGCACTAAAGCACTAGCATTGTGCACAAATCGAATCCCTAAAAAACTACAGAAAACAAAAATGGGTATTTGGAAATTACATGGCTCTTTTAAACATCTTTGTTAATCATTTTTGGTAGAGTTCTACTCAAAAATCGGGAATTTGTAAAATTTTCCACCAAAAATTTATTTTCTCCTCCCCCCCCCCACCCCTAAAAATCAAAAATTTCAAAATCATAGAAAGTTTTTTTCCTTTTTGTCCTCAAATCTAGTCTCTCCATGTGCAATCTCCTCATCGTGAAGTAATTTGGAGCTGAGTTATGCTTACAAACATGTTTTTGCCTCCTGCCCCCTTGGAAGGGAAGAAAATGTTGTAAAAGTTGATATATATAATTTTAAGTTGCTTTAAGACCTAAATTCCTGCAAAGTTTCCTGCAATTCAGTTTAGCCGTTCTAGCGTGATACTTGGACAAAAATAAAGTTACGGACACAACAATTGCAAATTATATTGCAAATTTTTTTATTCTGAAATTTACAAACAAAAGTCTGATTTTATTAACATAAATTAGTAGAAAGACAATATTAAAGTTTGCATGTTAAAATAAAATAAGCTTCATTTAACCACTTGACCAACTAGTCAGAGGCACACTATAGCTGTCGTCTACACATTACTGCAGCCTGCGAAGTGGTTAATACTTAAGAGTACTACCTAACCTTTGAAATTTGTTTCCAGAATTATTGATTATACAATTTATTATAATTTTGTTTTGACATTTAGAAATTTTTCAACTGTTAAATTGGTTCTTTTAATATTTTGAGTTTAAATATAAAAAAGTAACCAAGTATATCATTTGCATTTTTTAACTGCAAAATAAAATGATAAAAGTTTAAAAAATAAATTTTTGCAAAACAAGTACTAATTTATTGTTTGTGATTTTTTCTGAATGTGAAAACAGAATTTAAAAAAATACATTAAGTAATGCATAATTATGGAAACAAATTTTCCCGTGCTTTATAAATCATTTTTTATTTTTCATTAAATATTAGTTACTTAACTTATTGATGTTTAAATTCATAAATAAATTTTCTTTGTTAGTATAAATATCAATTACTAGTATGAACATCAGAAAATTAGTTTTTTCTTATACAATTTGAATACTTTATTCATCCGTGATTAGTTTTAATGTACATTGTAACTGTACATTTTGACGTCCGAATTATAAACTATGTTTACATATTATCATTTTCACATTTTTTTTTTTTAAGAGTCCTAAGATTTAAAAAAAAAAGAAAAAAAAATTAAGTCACACCTTTTTATTTTTTGAATGATTGATTATTAACATGCCATCATTTGCTTTTGTTAAAAAAAAATATTTTAGATGTTTGAGATCAATTTATATATCAGTTTTTATTTTCTCAAAACTTTCTGCTGAAAGGTTGAGGGGGGGGGGGGCGTCAAAATGGACATTTGTAGGGGTAAAACTACCTAATATGCAAAAACCCTGAAATCTGCTATTTGCATGCAGATGGGGGGGGGGATTTAATAATGGTATATTATATATCTACCTGTAATAAATAATATTTAAAGGGTTCTTAATGCATTTTAAGGCAAACAATCAAAATGACAAATTTCTATAAAAACAAAATAATTTAACATAAAATTCAGAAGCAGCAAAAATTTTAAAAACCCTGAATTCAGGGGCAGCCCCTGAAAAGTTTCACCCCTGCATTTGTTGATATTTATACTAACAATAGCAGCTTATTTACAATATGATTGCAGCAATAAATAACAATACAATGAGAGGCGGCGGATTTGAGTTAGATTGTACCCTACACCCATTTTGATATGGCACCCTCCCCCTCTCATGTTTTGAAGTATATTATGCATTTGTAATAGTAATAATAGCAATAAATATGATACAGCTAAAGGAGAAATATTTTTCTTAGATATATCAATCTCTAAGCAATCTTTATATAATAATCATTACATAAGTAAAAAATAAATAATCATATCTCATCATGAAAAAAATCAGTTACTTTATTTGGTTTCTCCTACAAAAAATGTTAATAAGCAGAATTTAATTTTTTATTTAATCACTTAAGAACTGACTAACTTTCTTTTTATATTTTTATTAATCAAAATAGAAATTATTTTGATTCATAAGTAGATACACTGTAAAAAAATAACTATTACCAGCTGCAAGAAACTCTCTGTGATTGGAGAAAATAATTATTTTCTCCAATCAGAGAGAGTTTCTTGCAGCTGGTAACAGTTTTTTTTTTACAGTGTAGGTTAATTTGTTTAAAAATAGTTTCTTTACAGCTTCTTGTTCGATATTTTATATTTAAATCATTGCATACTTAATTATTTTCAGAAAATAATTTCTCTCATCAAATCATAACATGTTTGACTCATGACAGAGAGAGCAGATCATGCTTTGAAATTTGTATTATCGACTGAAAATCTATTCGATTGCTCTTAATGTTTGGATTTGTGTTCAAAATTAAATCATTTTTAAGAATTTAATATAAGCTTAAAAAAAATTGTCACACTCTACCTGGATCTAAGCATAGGCGTAGCGTGAACGAAAATTTTGGGGGGGCACACATATATGAAAAACCAATAAAAAATTTTTTAAAAGTTTCCTCTATGCTATAAGTATGGAAATATTAAATATTTATGAAAATTTTAGATCTCAATTCTTAAACAATTTTTAAGGTGTGAGAAATCCAAAAATCATAAATTGATGTGGTGTCAGTGTCTGTGTAGACATCAACTTAGAAATGATTAATCGTGAAAACATCTAATTTTAAGTGACAAATTTTAGTTTTCATGAATTCAGAAATTAGGACAAAAATTTTACAATTCAAATGTTATTTTATGGCATCTAGGCCTGAAAAATCCCTGTCATTACTCATTAAACAATACATAATTTTAAATTTTATTTTCACATTCAGAAAATTCATGAATTTTCTAAATTTCGTCAATATTCCAACTTTTGAATTCGAAAAATGTAAGAAGAAACTAGTTGGCATAGGTGGACTCTGCTCAGTTCCCCATCATATTTATATTCTCATAAATTTCTAGTGCGAGACATATAATCATGTTAAAAGAAATGAATTTCACCAAAGCTTGATACAGTGACAGAATGAAATCCCCGCCTATAAGGCTATCCACCGTTCACTTCGATATATTTATCTTATTCTAACGTATTAATTTATTTTATCAGATTCAATTCCATTGTTTAGTTTTCATGCTAGTATTTCCAATGCAATAATCCTCAAAATTCATACTTATATGAAAAATTTACCATTTCGCTATGTTGATAAAATCGTAGATTACGAATAATTTACGAAATTTTCCTATTAGAAAATTTGTATTCAATCATGTTCAAACAAATATCATAAATGTAATTTTGAAGTTGTCTAATGTATTTACGATCCTCAAAATGGAAGTTTATGCTTAATTTTGCCTTATTCTGATATGTTAAGTAAATCGTAAATTCCAAATAACTTACGAATTTTTTTTAAATTGGAAAAATCATACTCTTTGATATTCATGCCGGTATCCTAAATAATATTTTGAAAGTGGTTTGACATCTTTACGATGAATATATCCCTCAAGATTGACGTTTATGTGAAATTTGGCGCTATTCTGCCATGTTAAGAAATTCGCAAATTTCCAATAACTTACGAATTGTTTATATTGAAAAATTCACAGTCGTTAATATTCATGCCAGTGTCCTAAATAATATTTCAAAAGTAGTCTGACATCTTTACGAAGAAAATATCTCTCAAAATTGACGTTTATGTGAAATTTTGTCCTATACTGCCATGTTAAGAAATTCGTAAATGTCTAATAACTTGCGAAATTTTCAAAGTAGCATATTTATAGTTACTGATGTTCATTCTGGCATCAAAACGGATATTTTAAAACTGGTCTGACATTTTTACAGTAAAACGTTTCCATTTAATGCACGTTTAAGTGAATTTTTGTCCTATTCTCTCGTGTTAAGAAAATCGTAAATTTCTAATAACTTACGAAGTTTTTTAATACGAATGTTGCAAATGAATAGGGTTCTTGCCAGTATCGAAAGTAATATTTTAAAACTGATCTGAGCTCTCTGTGATCAATTGTTCGTGAGATATCGTGTAAACAGACTAACAAACTAACACACTAACAGACACCATACAAATTTTGTCATTTTCGGATTCCTCACACCTGAAAACGTATAAAAAAGTCAAAAAACCGAGGTCGAAATTTTTCACAATTACCTAAGTTCCCCATACCTATAGTATGATGGGGAACTAAAAACGGCAATGAGAAAAATTTAATTTTTCAGGATATTTCAGACACAGAAAATAATCATAATAACGATGCAGAATATTTAAAATTTTAGTGTTATTTCCCATCAAAACCGAAAAACGATTGGGTAAAGGTGAAAAATTTACAATTTTGAAATAAAAATTTACAATTTCGGAATTAATTTACGTCTTTAAACGCCAAAAAATATTTTGAGTAAAGAAAAGAAATCAATGAAATTCTGACTATTTTAATATTTTATACGGCTTTGGGATCAGTAGACTCTTATTTTTTTTCTCTCTCTTATTACTTTTCGAACACTATAGTGAGGAAAGTATTGTAATCATGTCAAAAATCCGAATTCGAGATTTTGATGTTTCTATACGTTTCGAGGTCCCCTGAGTCCGTTTTCACTATTTTTACAATGACTTATGTGTGTGAGTGAACATGCTAGCGTCTAAACGCTTTGTTCGAATGAGCTGAAAGTTGGTACGTATATTGTAAGTCACCCTAGTACGAGCCCTATTGATTTTGGTGAATCTAGCACTTATAGTTTTTTTTTTTTTTTTTTTTACAGGGACACAAAGAAAAATTACACAATTCAAAAATGCAGTATTTTGAAAAAAAAAATGTAAAGATGACGATAAATCATTGATTAGCCTACAATAATGCTGATACAACTGCCTCTTAGGTCGATAAGTTACGGAATAGAGAAGAGAAGTGACGCTTTTCGTGCCCATTGGGGTACTTCATATACATTTTTTAATTACATAAACTCATAATTGCTATTTATTTTTTATTTGGGTCTTTTTTTGTTTGTTTGTTTGTTTCACGGTGTGTGATAAGACTATTTTTTAATTGACTTTATCATATATCCTAGTCTAAAAAATTTTTAGGTTTTGAAAGACTGAGGGGGCACGTGCCCCCCCGATGCTACGCCTATGGATCTAAGCATAATCCATTGCTGGACGTTTAATCGCCATAAGAAAACAGCAGCATCCCAAGCTACATATTGCCGCTGCTTAGTCCAGAGGATCAACCGTTCAAATATAACACTATCTTTTTTTATTAATATCACACAATCAACAGATTGGGAAGAAAATCATATATAGAGAAAATTCATTTTTCCAGCTCAGTGAAATAAATGGCAGGACCAGGAGTCAAACCCCAGATGTTTGACTTACATGGTCAAAGATCTTAGACCGCGTAAGTCAAAGATCCGGGCATTATTTTCACTCAGTTGGAAAAATCAATTTTCAATAACACTATCTATTCGTATATTTCAAACCACTATCTAAAAATCTGTAACGTGTTAAACAGGGATTGATAAAGTGTTTTATAATTGGCAAAAAATAAAAACAATTAATTAAAAATGTTTCTCATTCCTATTAAATACTGGTTGTCCTTCAAATTTAACTGCCACTACTGTTCAAATTTTAATTATCTTTAAAACTTAGGCGCCCCTAGGCACGGGCCTAAGCCAAAATCTGTTGCTAAAACCAATATTAAAAAAAATAAACTAGCTTTTAATAAACAGCTTATTCTTAATAAAATTTGAATTTTCTCTTTTTTTAAATACTTTTCATTAGTTTTTCTTTTAATCTTAAAATAATAAAAAATACACCAGAGAACTGTTGAAAAGTAATAGTGAAAAACTGAATAAACACTATAAACTGCAAAAAACCCAAAACAATTAAGTTGGCACGAGTGCCTCAAACAAAGCGATGATGCACAATTTATAGTGTTTTATTCAAAGTTTTTTGCTTGATAGCTTTTAAGCTTGCTTTCTAAACCTAATATCTTTAATCTTTTATATTCTGGTTTTCCTAAAACATTTAATAACCGTTTATGAGTTTTAAATGTTCTTGTTACTGAGCAAATAAAATGAAAATAAAAAGCTTAAGTACTTTTTTGTTTGAATAAAATATCTTAAAGCTGTATTTCATTGAAAATATCCCCTCTTCCTACAAAGAAAAAAGAATATGGGGAATAAAGCTAAATATACGCTTTTTGAGAACAATGAATAAGTTATATTTCACATGCAAGGTTTAAACGTGTTTTTCATTTTATCCAAAAAAGAAAAGGATATTCTCACTTATTTTCAAAATGTTAGTTTCATAAGGATATTCCTGTTATTCAAGAATATTTTCACCTCACGTATTTAATATTTTAAATATATATACATAATTATTTTGGCAGAAATAAATGACTTTACGTGGTAAAAAAAATTATATAATTTAGGCTTACGAAATAGAAAAAGGGGGGGGGGTACTTTTTTCATAAAGATACTATAGGGCTGTTATAAAAAAATGTACTGTCAAGGTACTAGTACTAATATGATAAAGCTATTATGAAAATTTTTAGTAATCCCATGGGGATGATGAAAAAGAGAAGTATACAAAAACTATTTTTCTTTTATTAAGAATATGACATAACAGATTTAAGTTATTAATGTTACTGAAGACTAAACATTAGCTCATTAAAAATATATTTTTAATAGTGTGTATAACATTAAAATCATCTAAATTATTAATAAATATCAATTTTGTAATGATTTAAAACTTTTCAATAACAATGCTTGCACACATAAGCATATATGATTGTGTTTGCAAACTTGAAAAAGAAAAGAATGTGAAAAGCTTACTAATTTATAGTTATTAATGAAGTACACATTTGACAGCAGAATAATTTATTATATTTTTGTAGATTTAATGTTGATAAAGATTTACGATCCGTTACGGTAGTTTTGGTTTTCAATATGGGTAAAATATAAAGTTTTAATACCTAGTAAACAAGACATGATAAACTATGTAACGAGACAGAAAGACAAAGTGAGTATAAACTTAAAACTAATTTTAATTGAACAGAAAGTAATTACGGAAATTGTACCTGAGGGGGAAAAAAAACTGACAGTAAATTCTAATTTTAATTACATGTATAAAAAAAGATAATTTAAAATACACATCGGTACATAAGTAAAATATGTACAGCTTTCTAAAGACAATTTATTAAAAAAGGAATGTTAATCTTAAGTGCAATTTTTTTCATCGTCTTTAACTAACACTCGATAAATTTCATTAAAATGTATTTGATAAAGATTTAAATATTAACAATAACCGTTCATTGCTTTTTTATTTGTACAAGGATCAATATAGTCCAAGATTATTAATGCGACAAACACAGGTAGCATTATTCTGGGCTATCCAAGAAAAAACATGGCTGAAAAAAGTAAACAAATAGACTGCCGGATACAAGAATCATTCAAATAAAGAATCATTCTTAAAAATTCTCCGGCAGTCTCACTGCGCAAGCGCAGTCAGACTGCCGTAACAATAATATTGTTACGGATGCCGTAGCAATAGCCACAGCCTTTTTTTAAATGCATTTTTGAAATTTAAAAATTAATTTTTGAGTGTATTTTATTATTATTAAATTAATGGGATCATTTAGGGGAAAAAATTGTTCATGGTAGTGATGCAGTACAGATTTTCATGCATTTTCCGATCCTTGTCCGATCAATTTAGGGGTATCCAGTGATGTTTTTTTGGTTTTAATATCGGGATACTAACCGCTCCGGTACAGATTTTTATGCATTTTCTGATTTGTGTGCTATGAATTAGGGGTATCCAGTGATGTTATTTTTTAGTTTTTATATTAGAATATTGACCGCTGCAGCACAGATTTTCATCAGGGCTTGAAATTAGTGGTAGTTAGTTGTATTTTGCAAATAAATATTTCATTCTGATGACCATAATTTTATACTTAATCATCACTTTGACGCCTAACATACTTTTCCCCCTTCAGTGTGCAGTTATAATGTGTGATGAAAATAAAGGCACTAGCAACGAAGTAGTAGAATTAAATTCCTAGCTTTCTTGTAAAAATATTTGCTCTAACACATTTTTAAAATGGAAAAACTAACTAGATAAGGTATCAGTATTTTAATTAATTTCTGTTTATGTATAATGTTTATGCACATGTTTCTATGTGTAAATGACAATTTCGAAATGGCACCTTAGTACAACATAATTGCAACTAAGAAAATAATATTAGTTGCCTTTTGGCTCCCAACTTACTGATTCTAATTTCGACCCCTGATTTTCATGTATTTTCAGATTCATGTACGACGAATAAGCTGCATCCAGTGATTTTATTTATTTTTTATTTTGTGATTGCTTCTGTACATATCTTCATGCATTTTCAAATTCATGCAAGGATGTAATTTTGAAAAATTGTGGAAAATCTTCATGTTATACATCATTTATAGCACTGAATTTTATGTGCTAAAGCTTGAAAGCCCTCTGATTTTTTTTTTTTTTTTTTTTAAGTGAAGTAGCTTAAATTTTTATTAATGTTTTGAATGTTTGCTTTATTAATTTTAAAAATATGCTTAATTTATTTCAGTGACTTTTAAAACAAACACGAGTGAAATAATTTATTTTCTTAAAAAGTATTTTTTAACCGACTTCAAAAAAGAAGGAAGGTTCTCAATTCAAACCGTATGTTTTTTTTATGTTTGTTAGTTCATAACTTCTGAACGGATGCTCCTATTTTGATACTTTTTGTTTTGTTGAAAAGGTCTTGGTCTGAAATAGGTTCCATTGTAATATCTTTATGATCTAAAGAAAATACAGGGTGCCCAAAAAATCAGTCCCAACTCTTTTAACTGCTAAACGACTATAGCTATAGTGATAAAAATGTATGTAAGTATAGCAAAGTGGCCATGCAGTACAAGGTTTAACTGCTTGCAGCGCCACCTGGTGCAAAATAGCGGAGTTAGTTTTCCTATCTCGAAAACGGTTCTAAAGAAAAAAGTGAATTACAAAGTTGAAAAGTATCATCGATTTAGTACAAAAAGATAGTTTAGACATTCATGCTAGCCTTCCTATCTCGGAAATGGTTCAAGACAGGGGGGAAAAGTGAATTATAAAATTGCAGAGCATCATCGATTTAGTACGAAAAGATAGTTTAGACATTAATGCTAAAATCAGAACTCTTAAAACGTGCATTTGTTTGTTCATAATTTTCTATTTTGTGCACACTTGAACGACATTGCATATGTTGTAGCGTAGCGGGTGACATTTATGCTATGTAAAATGCAAAGTATGGTTATTGTAAGCGGTCACATCGATTAACGCATAGACGTTTTAAACCTACTTCATAAAGGAAGAGGTTCTCAATACAAACCATGTTTCTCGTTGTTGTTGAAATTTGTTAGCTTTTAACTTCGTAAGGGATGATTTAATTTTAATACATTTTTTATTGTAATGCTCTTAGCATGAAATAGGTGTCATTATGATTTCTTTAAGATGTAAACAAATTACAGCATACTCACAAAAGTCTGTTCTCACTCTAACTGCTGAACGCATGCAGCTACACTGGTAAAAGTAGTCAGTATAGTATCGATGTATACTGTAAGTATCGATGTTGAAACTTCTGCCCGTCAGCTGCAATGCATATTTTGCTCTTTGTTTGAACTGTACCCTGCGCAATTTCCAGCGCAGCGGGAGACACGTATTCACTGTAAAGTTCAATATATATGCCTAACAGAATTTTTGGTTACGAATACAGCGTATCCGTTCTTTACATTTCTAAAGACTTTTTAACTTAACGTATGTTCATTCAACGTATAGTTTTTTGCTCATATCCGATAAAGGCAAGAAAAGTGACACAACTTAAAAATGCAGCCTTTGAGAATAAAATCTTTTTGTAAAAAAACAGAACCGACTCCAAAAAGGAAGTACTATTCAAACCACTAAAAATGAAAGAAAATTGGCAGAAAATGGAACTGTAAATTGCACCTAAAAGTATAAAATAATTTCCTTCGCCGAACAACCTATAACACTACAATTAATCATAACTTTTGAAGTCAGCGCAAAATTAAATAAAATTTAATTAGTTTTTAAAGATTTGTCTTTATATCGGTAGCAACAAATGCTGCTGTCTCGAATTATCCATTTTCATGTTTCCTTTATTATTTTATCACTGTATACAATTGGTCCATTAGTAGCATCTACATAGAACAGTGAACATTCTTCACAATGCGGTATTTATGTTTCTACGAAGTTAGAGTTTCCTTTGCAAATTTGGTATAACTTTGATAACTATCATCCTTGATGGCTTTTGGATTTTCCGATCAAAACGTAAGGAAAAAATATACATGCAAAATGTATATTTTCATAATATATATTGTACGATGTATTGTTTCATATTCTTCACTACTCTCTTGATATACCTTATCAATGTAATCATGAAGAAAAATTAATCCAAAGAAATTATATATGAAGAATCCAAAGAAATTATATATGTTTGCTAGATAATTTTGCGATTTTTCTTTCAACAAATACGTCAGATACCAGCATCTTCGCCAACTTTTGCTGCTTACGAAATCTTATTTGTTTTCTTGAATCAAAGTAGTTTTCGGCTGCGTTTTGCAGGTAACAATGTGAGATGTGTATTTTGAATAGGATTTGATTTTTGTATTGAATAAATGTTTCAATTTTTATTTAATTTTGCGCCGACTTCAAAAGTTATGATTAATTGTAGTGTTATAGGTTGTTTGGCGAAGGAAATTATTTTATACTTTTAGGTGCAATTTACAGTTCCATTTTCTGCCAATTTTCTTTCATTTTTAGTGGTTTGAATAGTAGTTCCTTTTTGGAGTCGGTTCTATTTTTTTACAAAAAGATTTTATGATGTTTTGTATTTGTAATGATTCTGAGTATCAGTTCGCACTATCGACTCATCTGGTAAGCTGTACATTGGCAACAGTAATGGGTGGCTTATTTTATCGTATAGCTTGTTCCTCATTCTGATTTTGAAAATATAAACATAACAAATTGCTTTATGCTAAAGCTGCATGTTTGTTTACATTTGCATTAGCAAATAAAGTTACGGTGAATATTTTGATTTAAAATATATATTATCATAAAAGTTGATTTTTTTTTTTTTTTTTTTTTTTTTTTTTTGCACAAATATTCTTATTTTTCTGACATGCTGTTAAATTATGGTTTTATATACACAATTTAGATTAATTTGAATTTTGTAGTTATAAAAAAAAGTAGGAAATTGCTTTTAATGTTTTATATTAAACAATGAATAGGGAATATAAAAACACGCTAATGGTTGTACATACATACTGATTCTAATTTACTCTTGTAATAAGAAATCCATTTATAAATTATATTAACAAACACATGTTCTATAAAAACATGTAATTTTCAGTAATGCTGGTATTGAAAAAATATTTTCCAAATTTCCTTTCACTCAGAAAAAATTAAGAAATATTTTGGTTTAGATAGATTAGCATATTAGCAAAGTTAGTTATATGCCATAGAATACTTCGGGAGAAAAATAACATGTGAATGACAAATTTATTCTGTAAATAACATAAAATAAGGATTGTATAATATTATAGTACATATTTCATTAAAATTTCTTTATGTAATTTTTTTTTTTTTTTGCTTCAATTATTTACTTATGCATTTTTTACAGGAATCATTTTTATTTGTATGAGTGGATAGTTTTAATTTCTTGCATAAGTTTATATCGTCTAATGTGTCAAAATATTATAAATTTTTTCTAAATTTAACTTTAAAAAAATACTTTTAAATAGAAATTAGACAACATTGAATAACATTAGTGAATTAAAAATGTTTAGTACAGGATAACCATATAAAAATATCTGGTTAAGAAAGTTATTCTTTAGCCTTGAAACAACTATATATATATATTAATCAAACATAGTTCTTGGTATGTTCATTTTAAAAATTTCTGATTAATTATACTGAATACTTATGTAAATTTTATGGATTATTATAGATTAAAATTCTTATTTGTATCATTTCTTAAGTTTCTGCGATGCCAGTTTTAACTAGTTATAACCAGTGGTTTTAACTGCCCTGGCAGAAACTTGCCAGCCCTGTTTCATTCACACAGTGTTGCCTAGTGTCGGGTGGAAAGTGGGAGTGGATCAAGGGAAATTGTTGTATACTTGTTGAAATAATGGTGGCTGAATGTTTAACCACTTCACTGGCCATCCCGAGATAACTCAGGAGAAACGTAGCCTTCCACATACTACAGTGGCCAGTGAAGTGGTTAATATGTTCTGTTTTGAAGTGAAAAGTTGAAATGATTATTTCCATCTAATAGCAGGCATGTAAAAATATGTTGGTGATTTATCATTGTAATAAAAATCATAATATATATATATTTACATTTAGTGGTGATCTATTCACATGTTTCCAGTTTAAAGTTTAATTACAACCACTTTGATTACATTTTTACAAATCCCCCCTAACGATCGGCAAACAAACGCCTCACAAAAGCCTTGGGATTTCTAATCATTTTCCGTCTGCAACAAAAATGTAATTGAATGTAATTGAAATGTGATTGAATGCAAATTTTACATGTTTTATGAATTGTTAATACTTTTTGCAATACCAAACTTGGTCTGGCATTTCAGGATCATAGACAAGTTTTACTTTGCTGCAAAGAAAATTCTACTACCAGAAATAATTATAATTTAATGAACTTTTTTTTTTTTTTTTTTTTTTTTTTAGAAAAACTGAAAATCAAAAAACATACAGTTTACATACATACATACAGTAAATATGAAAAACATACAGTGGATATGAAAAGTTGTAAGATTGTTTAAAACTTTGCAGATCAATTTAACAACAAAAGAAACAATTGTGTATGCTGAAAAATACACTTTTATTGTTTCTCTAGATCAGGGTCCGAAATTTCGAACTCTGATTACACTCGCCAAAAAAAAAAAAAAAAAAAAAAAAAAAAAAAATTATTCGCCATAAATTAGGGTTGTCAATTTTTTTTATTTTTTACGCATTTTGTGTTTTTTATTTTTCCCAACTATTTGAAATGCTTTTACAAATATGCCTAAAATTACATACCGTAAAATTCCTATAGTAACCCCCCCCCCCTTTTTTTTTTTTCAAGGGGAAATTTGTCAAAACTGGGTGAGGGGTTATATTCGGAAGTTTCCGGAAAAGTACGACGATTTCGGAAGGGGGAAGGTTATAATCAGAAGTTTCACGATCTTTTTCTAGAAGTATTATTAATTTTATTCATATTATAATATATATTAATGGTTACTAAATTGTATTAACAATATAATAATACTCATTATTATTTATTAAAGTTTATTAATAATAAAAAAAAATTATTAATCAGTTTAAATTTGTATTTTAGCAAAAAAAAAAAAAAAAGTATTCGGAATAACAGAAACAAAAACAAACATGTGATAAACAAATCCCGATCACGAAGCGAAGCAGTCTCATAGAATTAATTGAGCAGTCTAGAATTCGCTAGCAGTTAAAAAAACAGTTAATTGCACTGTTATTAACTGATATGAAAGAACAAAACAGGGTGAACAATAACTATTAAAGTTACATATGAACATACTATTATGGAGTTATTACGCTGTTTAATGATTTAAAATTAAAAAGAGAATTTAAAATTTAGAAAAGAGTTGTGATCGTAAAAACAGAGTTGCATAAGCAAGATTGTGAAAGCCACGGCCGCCTGCGGATAGCAGTTAACGTTTTGGAGTTTAAAGAATGTAACCAACACCATATTTTTTTTATTTGGAGTTATTTTACTTTAAAAAGATGAGTAAAAATAACACTTGGATACGTTATATGCAAATTAAAGTTTCTAAATAAACATATAAGACTTCAGAATTTAAAAAAAGTATCTTTGCAACGCTCATGGGAATAACGAAAGAGTGGCGAACTTAGCCGCCAAAGGTAAGGGAGGGGGGGTTATAAACAGAATTTTCTGAAAAAGTAAAGTATGCCAAATTTCAGAAGGGGGGGGGGGTTATAATCGGGAGGGGGTTACTATCGGTATTTTACGGTTTATTAAAAGTGTGTCGTATATCATCATGTCTCATAATCATCTATAATTAAAAATCATTATAGTGTATTGTATTTGAGATTTGAAAAAGATGAAAATATCTAATAACATAAAATGCAAAGATTCATTAAAGAAAAAAAGAAGAAAACAAACTCTGTCAAACAATATTCTGTGAAAATCTTTTTATTTGAAACGTTAAGCTTCCTTATTTACCGTATATTTCCGAATATAAGCCAAGAGTATGTTTTTCCCTGCAGAAATTTGCCCAAAATTGCCAACCCGTGTACAAGCCGAATTGAAAAAATACTCTTTTAAAGTTCGAGTATATTGCCAATCTATACAACTTTCAGGAAAATCTGTCCAATGAAATTGCACGAAATGCATGCTTATCCAATAGAATTCCTTACCTTGCTTAGCTATGACGTAAAACGATCGCAGTGTGTTCGCCAATGACGATAATTTTAACTCTGGCAACCCTATCAGAAGGGAGGCTAGCACAGACGCACTCGCACACACAAGTCCCGGCAGCTGAAAACGATGGTTGCCTTGCCGTAATACCGGGAGGCCTAACCCTAACGTCGATGATGCAGCCGCTGGATGTTTACATAAATAAGCCGTTAAAAGACCGATTGCATCATTTTTTTTTTATGACGCATCTAAATTATTTTGTATATTTCTACTTTTGAGTATTTTTATCAGTACCTCAAGGCAATCTTAAAAGAAAAAAAAAACTTCTATATAAAAAAACGAAGATTTGCCACTTCTTTTGGTAGTGTAAGCCTTGAAAAATTTTAAACAGATATGATTTAATTGTATAAATTAAAAATATGATCAGGAGTCCTGTTTTTTCAAGTTTTTCTTATACTATTTCTGAATCAGACAGAGTAGTTACTCCGTTCGTGCAATCTGCCGATGATGTCAGTTACCGACAGGTAAAAAAAAAAAAAGAAATGTAACACACGTGACTACATCGAGCATTTCTTGAAATAAATTTAAAATTGCTAATTTAAAAGTTTTATATGTGATAATTATTTAAAAATAAGGTTCGTGCAATCTGCCGATGATGTCAGTTACCGGCAGGTCAAAAAAAAAAAGAAATGTAACACACATGACTACATCGAGCATTTCCTGAAATAAATTTAAAATTGCTAATTTAAAAGTTTTATATGTGATAATTATTTAAAAATAAGGTTTAATATCACTATTTTACTTTATATATAGTTTTTAAGCTTAAAATCTATGTATTCAATCATTGTTTCTAATGTACGTTTTTTCCTAAAAATGTGTACTCGTATATAAGCTGACCCCCGACTTCAGCTTCCGAAAAATTTCCAAAAATTCTCGGCTTATACACGGAAATATACGGTATTTATTTAACTTTTTTCATCAGAAATGTGTTTTTTATCCGTTTTATTTTTGTAATCAGACGGAATGTCGGTGTGTATAGTTTGTTCATTATTGTCATTTGAAATAACCATTTCAGAATAACTTTTTTTATATAATAGTTGCTTACAAATCATTACAAGCGCAAATCCTTGGCGTTTCAGTGAAAAACTGAAGAATGTGAACTGTTTTTTGGTAATTATTTAACAAAATAAAAATAAGCAGTATCTTTAAAAGGGCTCGAGCTCATTTTCATGCACCAATATCGCATAGGCAAACTTTCGTGTTTCTCTTCTCTCGGATAGAGGGCGACGGGCAAAGAGGCTCTCTTCTCTGCTCGTCTGTTCTCACTCAGCTTGGAGAAATCAAAGTCAGAGAAACGAAACTGACGAAGAGATTAAAACATTTATGCATGTACTAAGCATTTTTCCTTTCCTAGGTTGGGGCGATCGTCAGACAGCGCACACACAGGCTCAACACTCCGAGAAGAGAGAAAGGAGAGGTTATAAGATCACAAGATTTTGTCTTATTTAAATCTATAAAAAGAATGTTTTCTGTCACCGTATCGTGTAAGAATTCTATCTATAACTTGACCAAATTTTTACTTGCCACAGTAAAAATTCCACTCGCCAATGGCGAGTTGGTGAGCGGAAATTTCGCGCCCTGCTCTAGATTACTATAGTCTTAATTTATGTAAAATTTGCATCTACAAATTAATTTTATGAATTGCAATTATTCCTAGTGATACCAGACTTGGTTCGGCTTTCATGGTTTGAGTGTGTTTGTGTTTGGGATTAAGGCTGATTGACTACATGGTGCTAGGCCTGAGAGGGAGTGCCTTCCTCCTTCACTATTTGAAGATAAATTTTATTTTTTTGCGGATAGATTCAAAAAATCCTGCTAATGTTTTTATTATTATTTTAATCTTCAGTGTATAAAAAAAGAACAAATATGCATCAGAAACATAAAAAAGCTGAAAAAAAACTGAGAAGCTAAATGTACAAAGTTTACACGTGCTTCACAATGGACAATGTGTATAAAAAGTAAAATAAAACTATTAAAATACTAATTCCTACCTGAAATATAATGTATGTAAATTTAGATTAATCCAAGATGTTACCAGACAAAAAGAAAAAAAAAAAAGAAGATAATTTTAAAAATAATATTATAGTTTTAAAAAATTAAAGAACACGCTTATATAGAAATGTGAACTAAAAAAGCACAAAATATCTATCTTAGTATTAAAATGCAGGGTAAGAGAAAATCGTGTGAGTGACACACCATAATATTTACATACGTTTAAATCTTTAATTAAAATAACTTAGAATTAAACAAAAACCATTTTTAAAAAAATCTCCCCTGACTGGGATCGAACGCTGGACCTTTAAGTTCGTAGCGCAGCACCTTACCTCAACGCCACGTCGTTCACGTAAGGAACGTATTTTTTTACAATATAAACTTTTTGTTTGCTCCCAGAGCAGTTACAAACATACATACATACAAGTGAAGCTAATAAAAGCGTGTTAATAACGCAATATAATTTTGTAAGCAAGGGTAGTAAGCAAGGGTAACAAAACAAACTGTTGTTGTTTGCAGTGTTGCCAATCAGAAATTTGCTTTTTACATTTTACTGTTTGTGGTCCAGTGGATGAATACATTGAAATATTTTCTCCTTATAAAATTGTAACTTTATTATCAACAATTATGAAATAGAATCACCATAATTATAAAACAGTTCCCTATTTAAAATATTATCGAAATAGTTTTTTGACGAAATGCAAAGTTTTAAAATCTAAATTATTTTCATCATCTATATATGTATTTTTGTCTAAAGTGACGATAAAAATTCAAAAGTCACCAAGGGGAGCTACATTAAGGCTGCCTGTACCATGATCAGGTTTACATACTTCATTATGTGTGAAAGTGTTGTCATTTTATGGTTGATCGATTAAATAAAATAAGTATAGAAAATAACGTGAAAGAAAATATTATATGCACCACATATAGTGTTGTTCATATGTAATTGGGATTCAAATATAAAATGACTACTTCAATCTTTTTGAAACTGTCATCTGATAAGCACTCAAATGGAAGCCCACTGGTAAGCGATCGTCACAGGCAATAGGGACCCGAGAGTCTGCGAATGAGTGGGTTGCTGCCGAAGGCAGCGGGGAACCAAAGCGGGCTTTAAAGTGCTTCATGATTTCTTTAAGTTTTATTTTTGTTTGTAAAGTGATATAAAAAAGAGTTTCCTTTAAATATAGTGACCAGCGAAGCGAGAAAAGCCTTCGTTGATTCATTACCTTCATTGATTTCATGAATTAAAAAATTGTCGTATAAATGTAAAAAAATGTTGAGTTTTTCTGTATATATAATGGAAATTTTGTGATTACGATAATTTTTGGCATAATACTCAAAGTTGAACCAAAGTTATACAGCAAATTTATCTTACAAATATCTTAGATGAGTTTGTTAATGACGTTGCTTTGCAGTTTGTTTTCAAGTGGTGGCTACATGAAAATTTCAAATCCACATTGAAAAAAGGTTAGTTAAGACTGTATTTGCTTGAATTTTGATGCTTGCATTGACCACATAAGGGTCTCAACCAAGTATTTATTAATAAATTTTATCTGCCATTTTTAACAAAATAACCGATATCTTAAGTACGGCCATTTCAAATCAGGCTACCACTTTTAAATTTATCATCAGAATAACTTTTTAAATACTGAATCAGTTGAAGTTGGACATTGAACTTATCACACAAATATCTTGGATGAATTTTGTTCTAGCATTTAGTTTCCAAGTTGCAGCCACTTGAAATCAGGCTGCCACTTGAAAATGTGCCACCACGATAACTTTTAGAATACTAAACTGGTTCAAATCAGATTTGGGGAGGGAACTTACAATTCAAATACCATGGATAAGTTTGCTAGGCAGCTTGCTCCACCATTTTGTTTCCAAGTGGCAGCCACTTAAATTTTTTTCATTACAATAACTTTTGTAATACTGAATCAGTTAAAATCAAATTCGCGCAGTTGACATATCATTCAAATGTCTTTGATAAGTTCACTGGGCATTTCAGTCACTCTGTCCTTTTGTTTCTAAATGGTGGCCACTTGAAAATTTTCACAATAACTTTTGAAATGATTTGCTTAAAACTGCATATATACATAGCCCTCATTAATAAATCCACCAATTCCATTAATAAATTGTAGCTCCCATTCTGAAAACAATGGTGGCAACTTTTTAAGAAAAGATAAATCAACCTAAACTTCTTATGAGTCGGAAGGACTTAATTTAATCTTTTGATTAATAACCTATAAAAAGTAATGATATCAGTACAAAAACGCTTAACGGGTTAAAAGTTTGTGACGCAGCTACTTTATCGCTATAAGAATTTGAAATATGGGTCTTAAAAATAATGATATCAAATTTTAAGTGACGCTTTGCTATTAGTACATAGATTTTCTTATTTGATCATTTGCTTTTTTCTTTTATTTATATTTACAATGCAAACATATTTTTAACTTCAAGATAAGACAGATATATAAAATATACTCACTGATGCTTTTTCATTTGCATTTCAATTTCAAAATAACAGTTTTAAAAGGAATGATATCAAAATTCCAGTGACGCCTCAATGTCACTTTAAAAGATTTGTTTTTAGACTCCACTAAAATTACCTTTGTTTTGTCTAATAAAGTATATTTACACATTGAAACAGTGCTTTTAATTTTCAAATATATACTGTCAAATAATCACACTTTCACTGAGTTTGCATTATAAATTGAAATTATTTATTTCAATAAATCGATTTGTCTTTTGCGTCACGCTATCCAAAACTGTGAGTAAAATTTATGTTAATGTTACTTTGTATCATAGTACTCAACTAAATCAAAATGTGTGCAAAGAGATAGTGTGATGCAAAGAAAACATTTGCACAAATTTTACTTACAGTTTTGGATAGCGTGACGCAAAAGACAAATCGATTTATTGAAATAAATAATTTCAATTTATAATGCAAACTCAGTGAAAGTGTGATTATTTGACAGTATATATTTGAAAATTAAAAGCACTGTTTCAATGTGTAAATATACTTTATTAGACAAAACAAAGGTAATTTTAGTGGAATCTAAAAACAAATCTTTTAAAGTGACATTGAGGCGTCACTGGAATTTTGATATCATTCCTTTTAAAACTTTTATTTTGAAATTGAAATGCAAATGAAAAAGCATCAGTGAGTATATTTTATATATCTGTCTTATCTTGAAGTTAAAAATATGTTTGCATTGTAAATATAAATAAAAAAAAAAGCAAATGATCAAATAAGAAAATCTATGTATATTTTAACTAATAGCAAAGCGTCACTTAAAATTTGATATCATTATTTTCAAGACCCATATTTCAAATTCTTATAGCGATAAAGTAGCTGCGTCACAAACTTTTAACCCGTTAAGGGTTTTTGTACTGATACTAATAACACACGACACAACCTGAAACACACTTTCATCGATTTTCAAGCTTTGTCGCACTATAATCTACTTCTTTTGTGTAGCCCTGTAAACGAACAGTGATAGATTTCCATGCCATATTCTACATGAAACATGCTTTTACGCATATAAAAAATATATATTCATTTCATTTGGTTTAGAGCAGGCTATAGATGTTAAACTCTACTTAAATGCAATTTCGCCCATAGACGTACTATATTTGAATTCTCTTGGGTGTCCCTGTACACGAACCATTTGCTTCACCTCAACGAAAAGTTTAGTGTAGCATCCCTATACGAGAAACATTTAGAATACCAAGTTTGGAGTTTCTGCTATAATTTATTCTTCAGATATGCTGATAACAGACAGGAACACACACACACACACACACAGAGACCATTCGCTAAAACTATGATTTTTGGATTCAGGGGGCCTCAAAACGTGTAAATATAGCAAAAACTGAGTTTCGAAAATATGACCTGAAAACAATACTTTCTCTAATGGGTAAGAGAAAGGCAAAAAAAAAAAAAAAAAAAAAAGGGCGTTGTTTATGTTTATCGATTTGTAACCATGTGTAGCAATATTTTGTCATGAAATCAAGCTGATAAGAATGTAAATTCTACTTCGAAGTGTTTTTAGATCATTTTACTTGCTTAAAACGAACTTTCTGCAATTATGATTTGGCTAATCGACGAATTTGTTAATTTTTGATCTTGCTGATAATTTGAATTTCACTGAATAATAATAATCTCATAAAAAACAATACTATTGTAAAAGTCACCCCGCCCAGCAATAACTCTTACCTTTCTTAAGCAGCCAAAAAAAAGTATTGATATCAAATTTCGTCGCCGCTATTGAATCCCAGGTACTCAATGCCTAGCTTAATGAAGATCTGCCAATAACACTGCATGTATCTTTCTAATAAATCCTAATCTCTTTCAACATTCTTTGTTATCTGTGTTAGTTTTTCCGCTGCATTATAAAGTTATAATTTAAAGTATTTTTACGGCGGGGTGCGAGATAATATTTTAATCTTTACTAACTAAATTTTTTATTCATTAAAACTTCTACATAGTGGACGCACCCCGCCGTAAAAATACTTTAAATTATAACTTTATAATGCAGCGAAGTGTACCGGGAACTTCCAATGCTTTGCGTTTTAGGACAGACATTTTTATAAATCACATTTAAATAACTTTCTACTGTAAAAATCATAAATAAATTGAAATGTATTTTAATATTCTAAAATAATGTTTTGTATAGAATATGATATGATCAATCTTCAGATTTACAGGACTACACTAAAATATACAAATACATTAAGGGTAGTGTGGTGATTTTTACTATTTTTATTCAAACTTAATAAAAAAAGGTTGTAATACAAAGAAATTAAAAATCATTACAAAAATGCTCGCCTCCGAGCATCCTTCAAAAACATGTTACAGCTTTTAAGCACCAAGTCTCTCTGCTCTTTTTGTGTCTCTTCATTCCGAGCACACCTTCGGAGGGGGAGGGGAATACCCCATACGAAGCACTGATTCGTTGGTCGTGATGTCACCATGCCTGTGATATCATTTTCCACCAATCTTCATCTAACCGAAACTCAGAGAAATGTCGGTAGTGAACAACCCATGCGTGAAATTTGGAACTTGTGATGTTACCGCTTCTTTAGGAAATATAAAATTTTTCCACACAAAGCAGTTGTCACTCAGACGGCTTTTCATGGCTCCGTTCGGTCTGGTCACACGACCCCTGACCTCTTGGAATGTCTGCGACCTTCGCACCAGCACAGCTTCCTCCCTCCTAAAAGACCATTTTACGGCCTTCAGGATGTAAAATGGGCTCCAGACGACACAGGTGCCTCCTCCCATTATCAAACATGCAACATCAGAGAGTTGAGCTAACGCCCCAAAAATTTTTTTTCGAAACAACCCCCTGAACTTTTATAGAACTAAAAATAATCTTAAAAATAAATTTTCTAGTCTTACACCTTGCATAATTCCTAGATCCCAAGGTCTCATTTCACATTATATAAAAAAACAATTAAACATTCACATGCAATTTCGTGATGACAATCAAAGGTTCTACACCTAACAAAATTTTAAAAGTCAAACACTGAAATTTCACAATTACACAATAAAATTTCACGAAAAAGAAAGAAAAATAATTCATAATCAATATATTCAAACATTTTTTTGGAATACGAATGAAGGAGAAAAAAAAATGAATAAATATTTACAAACAGTCCAAAAACACTACCTAAAACCAAGGCATTTTTTTTTCTTTTTTTTTTCTACTCTTCATGCATGCGACTTAACGCATCTGCATTCAAATGCTTTTTTCCGCTCTTATGCTCGACTGTGAAGTTGTATTGTTGTAAACATAAGGCCCATCTCGTCAAACGTGAATTTGTGCCCATCATTTATTTTTTGCTCAGATAAACAATTGGATGCTCCTCGTTATTCCCGAAATTTTGAGCTAGGACCACACCCGCCCCTACAAGATTTGCATCAGTCTGAACAATGAATTCTTTTGAAAAATCCGCAGCTTAGAGTACCGGTCCCTTAGTTAGATCTAATTTTAGTACATTAAATGCCTGATCACATTCCTGACTCCACTCAATTTTTTTCCCTCTTATCTTTCCCTTTTAACAAATCCGTCAAAGGCGCAGCTTTCGTCGCATAATTCTTTATATATTTATGGTAAAATCCGGTCAGACCTAAAAATGACCTTACATGCGTCTTTGTCTTTGGAATGGGAAATTCTTGGATAGTTTGGATTTTCGCGTCACTCGGCGACCTCTTCCCTGACTCCACTTTATGTCCTAAAAATTTTACATGGTCCTGGGCGAATAAACACTTTGCCGGTTTCACTTTTAGATTTGCCTCCTCCAAACGTTGTAATACAATGTCCAGATGCCGGATATGGAGCTCCCAACTGGATGAAAACACTGCCAAATCATCCACATATGGTCTCACAAAACTCACTAAATCCCCTAACACCTCACTAATTAATTTACAAAAATAAAATGGAGCATTCAACAATCCAAACATCATTTTTTTGGAATAAATTCACCGAAAGGGGTTACAAACGCCGCATACCTTTGCGCACGTTTCGTTAACGGGATTTGGAAATACCCCTTCGTCAGATCCATTACTGAAATATATTTTGCAGTGCTCACTTCCTCAACAACCTCCTCAAAATTAATTCGGTAACGGGAAAAATTGCACTTGGGTTTTGGCATTGAGGGCCCTATAATCTAAACACGGCCTAGGGTCTTTCCCCGGACTCTCTACAAGAATCATAGGCGATGCGTAATCTGACTGACCCACCTCAATTACCCTAACTCTAACAGCCTGGAAATCTCCTTCCGCATAATTTCTAACTGCTTACGATAGGGTTTTGCACGAATCGGCTTATCATCTGTCAAAATGGTATCCATCTCTACCTTATGGGTCGTACCAGGGTCGTTAGAAAACACCGTTTTATGCTTTACTAGGACATTTTGTAAAGTTGCCAAATTCCCTTCCGAAACCTTATTTCCCAAATTACTCCCATTAATTAAGTCTGTCAAGTCGAAATGATTTGGGTCCGAAATCGGATACGGGATAGATGCATCCTCTTCAATGTCCTCGCCACCCTCTTTCAAAATTAAGTTGACATAATCTGGGCGTTTATGATAAGGTTTCATTAAATTCACGTGGAAAATCGTGTCTTTACATCTCCTCCCCTTAAGATATACCGTATAGTTCGTATCGGATATTACCCCCGTAACTACACCTGGACCTAGCCACTGTACTGCCATTTTATGTGGTTTTGCGGTAGCCAAAACCAACACCGAGTCTCCCACCTTAAATTTCCGGGACACCGCATTTTGGTCGTACCACAATTTTCTTTTTTGTTGACATTCCGTCATACGCTCCCCTGCCAAATCTTGACATCTTTTTAAGCGCTCATTTAAATCCAAAATATACTCGACTACATTTTGATTCATTTCCTCTTCCTGCATCCAATTTTCGTAAACAATGGTATGAGGCATCCTCAAATTCTTCCCAAAAATAAGCTCTGAAGGAGAAAATCCCGTGCTCTCATGCGGCACCGTCCTCAACGCGAAAAGAGCCATAGGCAGATTTTCTTCCCAATCGCTTTTCGTTTCGAGACATAACGCTTTGAGAATCCTCTTAAGAGTGGAATGCATTCTTTCCACCTGATTAGATTGCGGATGACAGACAGAAGAATGATTGATTTTTATATCATACTTCTCAAAAAACGCTGTCGATAAGTCACTCGTAAAATAAACACCTTGATCGCAGACTAACTCTCTAGGAAATCCGGTCTTCGCGAAAATTTGCATCAATGCATTGATCACTGACCTCGAAGTTAGGTTTTCCACAGGAATAGCATCCGGGTATTTTGAAGCGACGCAAACAGCCGTTATCGCAAAACGATTATTTTTGTTGCTCGTTACAAGCGGACCTATAGCGTCAATCGACAGACGTCTGAACGGTTCCGAAATAATCGGTACTAGTCTCAACGGAGCTTTTTTCTTATCCCCTTTCTGTCCTACTTTTTGACAAATTTCACAAGTTTTGACATACTCTTCGATTTCCTGATAGCAATTTGGCCAAAAGAAATTAGTCAGCACCCTCTGCTTAGTTTTACACGAGCCTAAATGCCCTGACACAGAATCATGACACAGGTTTAGAATAGCTGCCCTAAATTTCTTTGGCACGCACAACTGAATCCGGTTTTGATTACGCTTAGAATCCGATATTCGAATTAACCGTTCATTTTCTATCTTAAATCCCTTTCCCGCTTCATTCCCAGCTTTTTCCCAATTATTTTTCAACGTGTCACACGCGGTTTGCTCTTTTTGAAACTCTTCAGCTGAAACCCCGATTAATGGACACCTGTCTGTTTCTTTAAATACAGGAAGAACAACCTTATTTTCTGCACTAGTCTCCTCTAACGACTCGCTTATCAAACCCGGTTCCTCCTCAAAATTCTGAATTTTTTTCTGAGTTGGCTTTTCATTATTTATTTCGGACTGCGCTCTCTTAATCCTTTCTTGCTCACGTTTCTGACTTCGCGTTATCGCATTAATTGGATAAAAAAAAAATTTTATTGGACTCAATTAACTCTGCGGTTTTATTGCCTATAAGATATATTCCCTGACTCAAATTAGCCGGTTTTACAACCGCTTTAGTAATGACCTCTCCGAATTCCCCTTTTAAAACGATTTTTGCCAAAGGTAAACACCTACACGTTTCGTCAAACGGTTGCTTAATCCATACCTGTTCCGGCAGTAAATCCTCAACAGAAATCATATCCCTTTCGCGCACGTCAATATTCGAGCCACTATCTCTCAAGAATTCGCGCTCTTGTCCATTTATTTCTAATTTACCTATATAAGGCTCAAAACCAACACCTAAAATTTCGCCCGCACTTAAGTTATTGATCGGATTTGTTCTGCGATTAGGGTTTTGTGGGCAGTTAGGTCGAATGTGGCCCCTTTCCGAGCACAGATAGCACACAATTTTACTATTTCTATCAAAATCACGATCTTTAGATTCGGTTTTATCCCCTTTTAATTTTCCTGAGTCTTTTTTGTCGCCCTTGGCTGACTCAGCTTTCGGATTACTCCCGCCATCATGCTTACCCGACCCGAATTTCTGACCATCCTTCCCAAATGAATTTCTACCCTTCGTAAAATGCAGAAAAGGCTTATATTCTCTTTTCCCATTCTCCTTTCTAACCGCGTCATACTTGTCGCACTTCTCCGCCAAATCCGAAGCTTTGTTGATTTCTTCCCACACATCTACAAAATGTTGTTTGATTTCGCATGGTACCCTTTTCTTTAACTGCTCCGTGAGCATGAGTTCCTTTAATGACTCTAAATCTTTAATTTCTAAAGTCTCAAGCCAGTTATCTAGGTACCCTCGCAAATCGTGAACTAAATCAACCCATAATTCTTCACTTTTTTTTGTTGTGCGATTCAAATTTCGTTCTTAGCGCACGCGCACTCAACCTGAACCTTTTCATCAACACTTTTTTTACATGTTGAAAGTTATCAGCCTCTGACTCGTCTAATTTCATAATTATTTGTACGACGTCGCTCGGCAATAAAAGGATAAGTTGCGACATCCAGTCCTGTTCGCTAACATTTTCTTTACGCGCTAATCTTTCAAATATCGTGAAAAAAAAGAGAAATATCCATTTGTTTTGGATCAAATTTCGGAGCTATGTCCTTTAAATTAATTTTCTTCAAAACCGCCTCTTGAACTAAACTCCCCGACTCTACGCTACTAGTTTCTGCAGCGCTCTGGATTCTGAGTTTCTCAAGTTCAAATTTTCGTTTGGCCTCTTCTTTTTGCAACGCCCATTCGCGCTCTTCTTTTTCTTTTCGTAATTCCCATTCACGCTCTTCTTTTTCTCTTTGTAATTTAGATTCGCGCTCTTCTTTTTCTTTTTGTAATTTCAATTCGCGCTCTTCTATTTCTTTTTCTTTTTGCACTTTCGCTTCCCTTCTTTCTTTCTCTTCCAAAATCCCTTCTATTAGCGCTTTCGCAACCCCTTCATCATAATTAGCCGCCTTTTCAATGGCTTCCCTGATTTCTAGTTTTTTGCTTTTATCTGTTAGCCCCGAAACACCAATTTCATCCGCTAACTCTAACAATACATTTTTTGTATACTTAATGAGAAAGGCCATAATTAAAAAATACAATTTCACTAATTACTAAAAAAAATGCACCTGTAATAAAACAATAAACAAATCAAATACCATGAAAATATACACAAAAGTAAAATTTCGATTATCACCTACGAAATTCTTTAAACAATTTTTCTCTAAACATTAACTACAATATTTACCCAGATACAATAAACAGTACCTATATTTAGTTAAAATAAACAACTAGAGAAAAAGAAAAAAAATTCCTAGAATTTTTACCAGTAGGAAAATCAACTAATTTCCAGTATACTCCTATAACGGGTGATCAATAAAAATCCGCAATATGTTAAATTTATTATATTTTTTCTTAAGCGCAATTATTAATATATATAATGATCCTCATCTGTCATCTGTCATGAACGAATCCGGTTAGTACCGCTTCAAAACTAAAACTTTTGGAAGCCATTATTATTATTATTATTTATTTCATTTTTTTTCTGTTTGCTCAACTTACGAAAACATCAGTGGCGTAGCGTGACATTTGAATCTGGGCATGCTCTGAAGCGAACTATGGAAAGAACACTACTGATCAAGACGATATCATTTCATCAAATTTAAGCTTGCATTTTTCCAGTTTCATGGTTGGTTGGTTGGTTGGTAGAATTCAAGTCCGATTGACTACGCTTGGGTCCTAGGCCTATGGTTGGAATGCCGTCCGTCATGGGTCTTTCTAAGGGGTCCTAGCCTTATTTACGCGTCTTTCGGAGAAAACCATGGAACCCGACACTTCCCATCTACCAACTTTGAAAGCAGAACCTTTCGAACCGCTGGTGGGCCTCCAATTTCTTGGAATCGTATATAAAATTTTATATGCAAATTTTGTCGCTTTAACTTTAAAGCATATATCTAAAGGACTCTTATATTAACTTATTGAAGGCCGATTTGGTCGCTTCATTGATCGTTGTATTTAAATGAATTTTCAAAGAAATTTAATCACAATTTTTTATATCACTTTAGAAACAAAAAAGAGAGAAAAAAAAAGAAAGAAAAAATAGTGAGAACCGGCAAGAAAAAATCCACTGAAATCGTTAAAAACTTGGCTTCAGGTGTTCGCTGCTTTCTGCTGTGTCTTCCACGACTGCACTATGTCAGATTGGAGACCCCACTGCTAGTGGCAGCGCCTTAAGCGAGCGTTTCAATGTAGGTGCTTATCTGACCTCTGATAGTTCTTACACAAGAAGTTAATTGTTACAATTTTTAATAAAGTTAAAAATTTAATAAGTTTAATTCTCTCTATCATATTACCATTTGATTTCGATAGAAACAATACATTAAAAATTATAAACATTCTTCTTCAAAAGGGGGTATTACGCCTTTACATAAAAAATTTTTGAAAACGCAACTATTATGTGTATTAAAAAAAGAAAGAAAAAGAAACAGTATTAAAATTTTATCATATAGAAACTATTTGATCGCATGACTTAATGCGAAAGAAGGAAAAATAAATAGAATAGCGATCTTTTCTAAGAAATGCAGATGGATGAAAAAAAAAAAAACAAAACACGCAGTTTAAATAAAATTTAAGAAAATAAAGCAGAAAAATTAACGGAACATTCAAAATAAATAAATAAATAAACAAATAAAAAAAATAATTTAAGAAATTTAGATTTGAAAATAAGGAAAGAAAATAAACACACACACACACACACAAAAAGAAAAAAAAAAAGAAAGAAAGAAAGAAAGAAAGAAAAATAAAGTAAAAGTAGAGAAAAAATTCTATGCGCACCTGCACGATCAAAGCTACGCATCTGCCAATTTTTTGTAAATCTGCGATCAGTGGCCTGACCTTCATAGCGCATACAGGCACACATGAAGAAGACATTTTGCTTTATTCATATCATTGAATTAACAAATTTTGTACATACTTTTATTTCTGGCGGAAGTCTTCGCTTAGAATAAGTTATTTAGATTTAAAATAATAATAATAATAATAAAAATAATAATAATAATAAATTTAAAAAAATGCAACTTTTCTGGCATATAAAAGAACTTTGGAAAATTTATCCAATTTTGCAATTTAATCATCATTTTCAAATCAATTCTTTTTTTTTTCATTATTGTGTAAAATAAAGTATAAGTTTTAATTTATCAATCAGTCGGAAAAGCCAGCTCTCCTCTATGCGAACATCTCTACCGAAGGTAACAAAATCCCTACGCTTTAAAAAATACCCCTAAACTTCAGAATATGCTCTCCTAGGGTAGCATGCCTTGGGTCGTTTATACAGCGGAACTCCCCTAGTAGTTTATACGAGTGAAAATTAGAGGGACGTTGAATATTCCCTTAAATAGCAAAAAATCCCTATATCAGGGCATGCTTTACAAAGGCAGCATGACCTGAGCAATAACCGGTCAGCAGGAGAAGAGAGGGACGGTATCTCCGGGACGATACTGGTCAGCAGATGTGTCCTAAACAAAGCGGGAGGGAAGTAACGACAATAGTAAGGAAAAAAAAAAAAAACACTCGGATTTATCCAGGAAAAATGTAACAAAAGAAATTTCCTTTCACTATAATTTTTCAAAACTGAATGATGGATACTGTATAAATGGAAGCGAGTGTTTAACGAAATTAGTTCAAATAATTTATTTTTAAATAAATTCTGTTTAAACTTTAGATAGTTTTTAGTGGGTATGCGGCGCATGCCTAGCATACCCAGAGAATACGCCACTGGAAAACATACATATAATATATTTTTTATCACACCTATTCTTATTTCCTTTAATACCTTGAAAAACTATTCAATTGGAATGTTTAAAGGTATATAAATTACATATAACGGATCACTGGCTATTATAAACAACACAATTCCTGATAAAAACAAACCAAAACGGTTGCCATTCAGAAAATACAAATTCCAAGTGGATGACTCTTTAATCCCGAATGAATGACTCTTTGACCGTTTTATTTAAAAAAAAAAACTCTTAAAATATTTCAGAAACATATTAAAGCCTTAAAACTCTTAAAATATTTGTAGAAACATATTTAAAGCCTTTAATTATTTTTATCAAGCTTCATTTTTTTTTTTTTTTTTTTTTTTCCAGCATAAAATTGAATATGCTTTTACGGACAAAATAAATAAATAAATAAATAAAAATAAAATAAATAAATAAAAATATTAAATTAGCTCATGCATATGAGAAAATGACATCTATTAAATAATTAATATATATAATGATCCTCATCTGTCATGAACGAATCCGGTTAGTACCGCTTCAAAACAGAAACTTTTGGCAGCCATTTTTTTCCGTTTGTTTAATTCAACTTAGGAAACATACATATCATTTTCATACATGTTTTGTATCGCACATATTCTTATTTATTTGCTATAAAACCTTGTAAAACTATTCAGTTGTAATGTTTAAATGTCTAAATAAAATATAACGAATCACTGGCTATTATAAACATGAACCTATGAATAGAATTATGTAACTTCATGATTATAAACAATGCAAAACCAAATAAAAACAAACCAAAACTGTTGCCATTCAGAAAATACAAATTCCAAATGGACAACTTTTTAATTCCGAATGAACGACTCTTCGACTGTTTCATTAAAAAAAAAACGCTTAAAATATTTCTAAAACATATTAAAGCCTTAAAAATCTTAAAATATTTGTAAAAACGCATTAAAGCCTTTAAATATTTTTATCAAACTTCATTGTTTGTTTACATTGCAAGGTATGATTGGCGTCGAGTTTAGTACGTAAATGCCGCCAGTTGATTTTAGTTTTGAAATTAGTGTAAAATGATAGTTGGGATAGAATGTTTGGTTGGGCAAGTAAAAGTCACCAGTTGAAATGAGTATTGAAAGTAGAGTAGTCTAAGGTGATAATGTCGAGTCAAGGTAAAATGTTCGGTTGAGAATGAGAAAGTCCCTAGCTGCTGGATCCTGGATATTTTGGCGATGTTGTGGGTGAGATAGCTGGTTGGAGGTATCGAGTAGAGGTGAATTTGGGTTAGCATGGAGTGTCTGTAGTTATTGGATAGTTAGTTAGAAAATTTGAAAACAGGATCTACGATAGTCTTAAAAAAGAGTATTTTGGTAAAATGAAGTGAATCGTTTTTTCTTATTATGAGGACTTTAAATACGCAAGCGAAGTGATGACGTCACTTGCCGTTCGTGGATACAAGAAAAATATTTCCTATGTTAAACGCCCAATGGATTTTTCGTAAAAAATAATTAAAAATCGAGGGAAATTATTTCCCGATTTTAATCCCCATATTTAGGTTTAGATATGTATTAGTTATCAAATGCCTGCGTTAGATTAAGTTGTTTTTGTTCTAAAATTGATAAAATTTGAATTTTAAATTTCAAAACTCTAGATAAAAAAAAAACTTCCATATTCCATTGAAAACATAAACATTTCATTTCAAAAGATGATATTTACACAATAAATATCCAACTAATATACTAATTAAAAGGGAAATGATAAATATTCTATCATAATTTGAAGTGAAATTTGTTTTCAAATGTCTAAATAAAGTATCTGATATAAGATACTAATATGTTGCAGCGGAATAGATTTGATATCGGTCATCCTTGGCAGAAAAAAAAAGAAAAAAAATATATATATATATATATATATATATCGCCAAATTATCTGGCGAATATAATTTAATTCCTTTCAAAAATCATGGTTATTTTAAAAACTTATATTAAGAGAGTAATGAATAATATGAAACAATATTTCTCACAATACATATTACGAAAATATACATCTGGCATGTATATTTTCGTAGTACGTTTTTGATCGCCAAATACAAAAACGCCAAGAACAACAGAGTTTTGAAATTTAAAATTAAAATTTTGTCAATTTGACAGCAAAATAACTCAATCTAACACATGCACATGATAACTAATACATATATATACCCAAATATGGAGATTAAAATCGGGAAATAATTTTCCTCGATTTTTAATAATTTTTTACAAAAAATCCAATGGGCGAATAACATAGGAAATCATTTTCTTGCATCCACGGACGGTCAGTGGCGTCACACTTCGCTTGCGCATAGAGCACTTAATGGAACACTGGGATGTGTTGTTGCTGTTGTGTTGTCGGGCCTATATTTTTTGTCAACCAGCAGTTTTTTTATTGTCATTCATATTTATTGATCGGGTAGAATTTTTTTAATTTCAGAACGAAAATTATAAATATCGAAACACATTTGATTTATAAACAAAAATTGAAAATACATTTAAAGGATAACGTGGTAACCATTGTGATCTAAACATTGTTTTCAAGATTTATCGTTCACATTCCGTCATTTTTGACGGGGTTATATACTAGTGATACAAATAAACATATGCAAATTATAAGACAGGATAAATACTAAATACTGATAGTTTTATCTTTGTTCTATTACACCATTTCTGCGGATATAATGAATTATTTTCTTTGTATCGACTGCGAGCTTCTGTACAAGGTCTAAATTAATTTGCTTTATGCAATATCTGATGCGATTCACAAGTTGATCGACATTTTCTGCCCGCCAAGCCTTTGCATAAACTTTCCCTTTTAAAATTGACCAAAAGTCCTCAATTGATCTTGCCTCTGGAACATTAGCGGGATTATCTTCTTTAACCACAAAGTCAATTGATTCTTGAAGGAGATAATTGGTCACTTTTTTAGCATAATGAGAATTGGCCAAGTCTGGCCAAAATATATAATTTCTTTGGTAATTAGCTCGAATATAGGGAATTAGATGCTTTTTGATACATTCCTCAAGATAAACATCTTGATTGATCACCATATTTAAACTTCGAATGAAAGGCTTGCTCATTCCTTTTGGACCAATGGCAATCCATACAAGAACTTTGCTTTCAAACTTTTTTTTCGTTGAATGTTTAACATCTGGTGGTGTATCTGATATATTGGAAGAATAGAAACGATTATTGCCATTTATTGAGGAATTTGAAAGAGTAAAATATGATTCATCATCAAGAATCCAAGATCTTTTTGAAAGTTTTCGATAGAGACGTCCACACTTTGTTTTTGCTGAAATTTGTAGCTCTTCATTTCTTTGTGGAATGGTTTTCTTCTTTCGGCAACTTATCTTTGCTTTCTTAAGGACGTAATTAATCATTGATTGTGAACATTTGTACTTTTTTGCTGCTTGACGCTGAGAAATTCAGTCCTTGTGATCAAAATCCTTTTTCAAATTTCCATTTTTTTTTACGTGTGAAGATTTTTGCAACCCTTCCAGAGCCAGATTGGCGAAAAGCACTCAAACCCCTTTCATGACGTTTCAAAATATCATAAATAGTTCGTTGTGGTACTTTTTCTTTCATAAAATGCTTCACAGTAAAAGATTTACCTGGCGAAAGATTTTCTGAATAGAACTCGTACACACGAGATCGCAGATAGTCTTCATTCGAAGTCATATTACCTGGAAAAAGGAAAATATTTTGCAAATGTGAATATGTCTACAGTAACTAGTAAAGTTAAGTAATAATCCACATTAAAATTTTAGCAATTTATATCATTTATTGAGAATTTGAATGCTGTTAAATTTATTGCGGATTTTTATTGATCACCCGTTATAAACAGTTACAGTATACCCAATCCTTATGTTACTTTTAAAAAAAGAATTTAGAATTATAATCTTATCGAAACTTTTAAACAATTTAAAGTTACCAAGCTCACCGTTACAATAAACAGAACTTTAACAATAAATTTATCTCTCAAGTTAACACCCCGTTAAGTCATGAAACTAATCTTTTCAACCGCCTTAACTATTAACTTGAAATCCGAGATATCCGTGCTTAAAATTTTACACATAAAAACTAAATTCTTACTCTTAAAGCTTCGTAACTACATGCATTGTTACAAATAGAAAAAATAAAAACTATCAACCTACATACTAACTCAATCTCTGCCACTTTACATATCTGATAACGGAAGAAAGCATACCTGAAATCCACCTAGATTGACGTCTCCAGGGAATTCAACAGCACACGGAAGGGGCATAGGACAACTCCGCCGAAGCATAGGACAACTCCGCCGAAAAATTTATCAGCTGTTTCCCCCAGCAGGACAACTCCGCCGCATTCCTTTCTGCCGTTTTCCCTCGATAGGACAATTCCGCCGAATGAGGGGGGAAGGTATTACCTTTGGCGAAATAAAAGTTTGCGAGAATGCTAAAACTTCAGGCATTCAACTTTTGTTAAAAATAAATACACAAAAGAATGGTAATAATCTATATATTAATTCGCAAACATGAAATTTGTAGTACGTTTTTAACATATTAATTATGGGGGTAGAGGATTGAAAGTAGCATTGTTAGAAAGTTATGGTTAATGAGAATTTAAGGGAAAAGAAAATCTCTTATTAGAATTTCAAAGAGGCATTCAAAAATACCTTTATTTTTATGCACTTTTTCATTTTATACACGTAATTTTTTGTACTAAAAATTTTTATAGAAGAAAGTTGTTCAATTTATCAATTTCTTAAAATTCAATAAAAAGCATAGGTACAGTAATTTGTATAGATGTAACTTCCCTATAGTTTCAACTACAGATTTTTCATTTTATAAGGCAACAACCTTTAGAGTGTTAGAAATGCTTAATGACTAAACGAATGCAAAACCGTAATGACCGTAATTTAATACTATTGAACATGGAGGCAAATTTCAAAAAAAAAAAAAAAAAAAAAAGATTTGATTTATGATTTATTAGTTTTTATTATTATTATTATTTATTCATTTATTTATGATGTAATTAATTTTTTTTTTTTTTTTGGTGATTTACGTCAGCTATAATTGGAAAATATTTTTTTTTTTTTTTTTTTTTTTTTAAATATAAAACGTAATGCATTCTAATTAACTATGAAACTTGATTACCTATTTTTGAAAAGTGTATTTATTACTATATGCTGATTCATTATGAATGCGTATTAGACGAAAAACGACACTGCTATGTACTGCAATTTAACTCTATTTACGGAAAGACCATATCAGCTTTTATGCTATATACCGGCAACAAATTTGTTACATAAAATAGATATTATGAAAGATAGTAGAGAAATTACTGTTTTGGGGTCAAATTTTTGAAATTGAGTTTTTGTTATATTTATACGTTTTGAAGTGCCCTGAATCCGAAAATCATGTTTTTGCGGTTGATCTGTGTGCCTGTAATTAGCATATTCTAAGAACAAATAACAGCAGAAAGATCTAACTCGATATACAAAATCTGTATCGTATAGGGAAGCTGCACTAAAGTTTTCGTTGAGATCAAGCAAATGATTCGTGTATAAGGGCATCCAAGAGAATTCCAATACATTACGTATATGAGTGAAATTGCAGGTAAGTAGAGATTCACATCTACAGGCTGCCCTAAACCAAATGAAACGGATGTATATATTTTTTATATGCATAAAAACAGGTTTCATGTAGAATATGGTATGAACATCATTCACCGTTCGTTGACAGGGCTACACAAAAGAAATAAATTATAGTGGAACAGTACTTGAAAATTGATGGAAGTGTATTTCAGGTTGCGCTGTGTTTTATCATTATAGATTTATATTTTTTCGCACCATGTGATTTGTATACTAGGTTTTAGAAAAATGCACAGGGCTGACACTATTTAAGTGTGAACATTCTTTTTTATTAAATGTAAATAGTGGAAGTGCTTTACTAAAATATTTTACCATGTCCAGGAAAACTTATCAGAAACTGAATACAAATCCTCATATCCATAAATAATGTAGGTCTTTAAACTGAATATTTATCACTTGTTTTTTTTTTTTGTATATTTGCAAGTTTTGAGGTTTCCTGATTACTGGAGTCAAGTTTTTAACGTTTGATCGTTGTCTCAGTCTCTTATTGGAGTAACTTAAAAACAAATAATTTTTGGCAATTCAGGAGTTGTATAAAAATGAATAAATAAAAAAATAAAATAAAAAAATATCAGTGGATGAAATACACTAAATCAAAGAAACCAGATCCATTACTCAACAGCCTGCAAAACAAACGAATCAATAAAGCAACACAACATATCCCAACTTAAAACCATAAACCACGTCAAAATCTCATAATTTGGTCTCTTAATTACTCATAATTTGGTTAAAATCTATTTTACTTTTACTCATCTTTCCAAAGCGAGGGGGGGGGGGCTTTTATATAATGCTCGATGTGCCGCCAAAGTGCAATGCGTCACCAAAAATGGAAATACTGCTGCAGACCCCCTCTTCTCGTCTCAGGAAAATGGCGCGGCGGAGTTGTCCTCTGTGGGAAAAGGGGGGTTAAAATTCTCGGCGGAATTGTCCTATGAGGGAAATAGGGATTAAAATCTCGGCGGAATTGTCCTGTTCCGCACGAAAGAACACTTTCCATCCTTTCTACTTCCCACGCTATTGTCACAGGCATCAATAATCTCCAGTAAGGCTCAGGAATTTCAGTTGTCCCCCGGCTCACAGCAAAACGTTCTTTTTTACTTTTTCACCACAAACACATAGAAGACAGAGTTCGATGTGTTTTTTTTTTTCATTAAAACAACATTTCGCCGACATGCCACCAATTTATATTTTTAGTTAAAGCTGTGGTGATTTTTACTATTTTTATTCAAACTTAATAAAAAAAGGTTGTAATACAAAGAAATTAAAAATCATTACAAAAATGCTCGCCTCCGAGCATCCTTCAAAAACATGCTACAGCTTTTTAGCACCAAGTCTCTCTGCTCTTTTTGAGTCTCTTCCTTCCGAGCACACCTTCGGAGGGGGAGGGGAATACCCCACACGAAGCACTGATTCGTTGGTCGTGATGTCACCATGCCTGTGATATCATTTTCCACCAATCTTCATCTAACCGAAACTCAGAGAAATGTCGGTAGTGAACAACCCATGCGTGAAATTTGGAACTTGTGATGTTACCGCTTCTTTAGGAAATATAAATTTTTTCCACACAAAGCAGTTGTCACTCAGACGGCTTTTCATGGCTCCGTTCGGTCTGGTCACACGACCCCTGACCTCTTGGAATGTCTGCGACCTTCGCACCAGCACAGTAGCAATTATAATCTAACGACTTGATTTTCTTTTGCGTTAAGCCTTTTTAACGTTCTTCAACGATGTCTAAGAGCAGTTTTAAATTCAATTAGTCAATCTGTATATTGTTTTGTACTTCTATCTTTTGTTTGATAATGCAGGCAAAGACTATTAAAAGTTATACGATACAACAAGCACGTACAGTTGGAGAGTGTTAATAACCAGTGCGCACTGCATGATTTTTCGTTCTTGTTTTAACACTTTACAACAAGGTTGAAAAGTGTTAATGACTTCGGTTTGTCTGTCTCTTCGCGCTCTAACTCCAGTAAATATTTATGGAATTTCTTGAAACTGATATATCGTATTCAAGTTCACTATCGGATGTTCCCTATTGAAAATGGAGTGAATTCCTCTCCTGGTTTGTCTACAGGGATACCCAAAGTTTTCCAAAGCATTGTGTTCAATGAGAGATATTTCTATAAACCGTATTTTGATACGTTTACTTTGCACAAATCTTAATGGAATTGAAATATATCATTTAAGTCCACTGTCGGATGTTCCCCATGTACATTGAAGTAAATACCATCACTGGTTTGTATACAGGGACATCCGAAAGTATTTAAAAGCATTGCGTTCTATGGAAGGTATTTTTAAACACCAAATTTTAATGACTTTACTTTGCACAAGTCCTAAAAAAAATAAAATATATTATTCATATGCACAAAGGATGCCTTCCATAAAATACAATATTATTAGCATTATATTTACAGGGCCACACAAAAATATTCAGCTACATTAAGGGTTATTATTGTAAATTTGCTGGAATTGCATTTTTGTTTACATTAAGCGTTTTTATCACTTTCTAAATGTTTTTAACACTTTCCAACAAAGCTGAAAAGTGTTAATGACTTAGGTTTGTCTATCTGTCTGTCCGTGCTCTATCTCCCATAAATATTCATGTAATCAAACAGAGTTATACATGCACTGTTCCGAAAAAAAGAGTTAAACACGGAGTTACACACTCTGTTATAAAAAGGCAAAGTTACACACACAATTACACACAAACTGTTAATAAATATGCAGAGCTACATACATACTGTTAGCAAAAATTAGCGGTACACACAGCGTTACACACATTGTCAAAAAAAAAAAAAAAAAAAAAAAAAAAGAGATTTAAATACAGAATTACACACAACTAAAAAGGCGGAACTATACAGAGTAACATACTCTGTTAATAAAAAGGCAGGGTTACACACACACACACAGTTAAAAAGAAGGCAGAGTTACACAGAGAGTTACACACGCACTGTTAATTATATACAGAGTTACATACACACTGTTAGTTACACATAGAGTTACACACACACAGTTAAAAAGAAGGCAGAGTTACACAGAGAGTTACACACGCACTGTTAATTATATACAGGGTTACATACACACTGTTAGTTACACATAGAGTTACACACACTATTAGCAAAAAATCAGTGATACACATAGAGTTACACACACAGAGTTAATAAGAAGCCAGAGTTACACACACACTTTTAATTACATACAGGGTTACACACACACACTGTTAGTTACACATAAGTATAATTACACACGCTGTTTGCAAGAAATCAGTGATACACTCAGTGTTACACACACAATTAACGAAAAAAGAGGAGTTACACACACTGTTAATAAAAAGCAGAGTTACATACGGAGCTACACACACTGTTAATAGTAAAGAAGAGATACACACACACACTGTTAATTGCACACAGGATTACACACACAGCGTCAGTTTCGCATAGCATTACGTACGTACAATGTTAGAAAAGTTTAGCAATACACACAGAATTACACACACACTGTTAAAAAAAAAGAAGAGTTACACACTGTTAACAAACAGCAGAGTTACACACAAAGTTCCACGCACTGTTAATAAAAAGGAAGAGTTACACACACTGTTAAAGGCAGAGTTACACACACTGTTAAAGGCAGAGTTACACACACTGTTAAAGGCAGAGTTACACATAAAGTTACACAACACTTTATCTTCAAATAGTTATGTGGTATTAAGTATTTTATAAACGATAAAAAAAGAATGAAAAATCATGTATTACGCAATGATTATTAACACTTTCCAGCTGCACGTAATTGTTATATCTTATAACTTTCAAAGTTCTGTACCTACGTTATTACACAACAAACAGACAGTAGTTCTGAAAGGCATACAGACAGACTAATTGAATTCCTAATAATTTTTAAAGATTGTTTTAAAAAGTTAAAAATGCTTAACACAAAAGAAAATGTAGCCCTTCGATTGTAATTCCAGCCCTTAATCTATCTGAAAATTTCAGTGTAGCCCTGTAAATTTGATGGTTAACAAAATCATATTTTATAAAAAACATTATTTTAGCAAATTAACAATAAATGTCAATTTCTTTATGACTTTACAGAAGTAAGTTCTTTAAATGTAAATTATAAAAATGTATGTCCTAAAATGCAATGCACTGGCATCTTTTTGCGTATCCTTGTACATAAAAAAGTTGCACAAGACCTATTAATGGACTTTTAATTTGGGAACATTCAATAGTGAATATGAACAACATATATATTTTTTTTTTTAAATTCAGAAAATACTTACGGACGCTGAGTGCGGTAGACGAACAAATAGACAAATGGAGAGTCGGGCAGATAGATACAGAAATTGAAAACACGTTCAGACTTAAAAAAAATTAAAAATTTTAAATCGCTTAATGTAAACGAAAATACAATTCCAGCAAATTTTAAATAAAAGCTCTCATTGTATCTGAATATTTTTGTGTGGCTCTGTAAATCTAATGCTAACCATGCTATATTCTGTAGATAGCATTATTTTGTGCATATGGATAACATATTTCAATTTCATTAAAATTTGGGTAAAGTAAAGGAATCAAAATTTAGTTCACAGATCATAGTTCACTATCATCGAACACAATGCTTTGAAGTACTTTCGGGTGTCCCTATATACAAACCAGTGAAGGTATTTACTCTATTTTCAACGGAAAATATCCGATAGTGAACTTGAATAACATTTCAATTTCATTAAGGTATATGTGTAAAGTAACGGTAATGAAATATGGTTTATAAAAATACCTCTCATAGAACACAATGCTTTGGAGTATTTTCGGGACCTCCTAACTAGTAGAGGTACACACTTCATTTTCAATAGGGAACATCCTATACTAAACTTTAATAATATGTATCAGTTTCAAGAAATTCCATAAGTAATAACGCTAATTAAAGCGCGGACAGACGAACGCACAGACAGCAGACAAACGGACAGACAGACAAACCGAAGTTATTAAAACTTTTCAACCTTGTTGGAAAGTGTTAAAAACATTTAGAAAGTAATAAAAACGTTTAATGTAAACGAAACTTCAATTCTATCAAGTTTCCAATAGCCCTTAGTATAACTGAATATTTTTGTTTGGCCCTGTAAATCTAACGCTAATCATACTGTATTCTATGGAAAGCATTCTTTAGTGCATAAGACTAACATATTTTAATTTCATTAAGATTTGTGCAAAGTAAATTTTTTAAAGTTTAGTTCATAGAAATACCTCTATTAGAACGCAATGCTTTAGGGAATACTTTCGAGTTTCCCTGTTTTCAAACTAGTGATGATATTTACTCCATTTTCAATGGGGAACATCCAATAGTAATGTTGAATAACATATTTCAATATCATCAAGATATGTGTAAAGTAATGGTAATAAAATATAGTTTATGAAAATACCTTCCATAGAACACAATGCTTTGGAATACTTTCGTGTGTTCCTGTATGCAAACCAGTAGAGGTACACACTCCATTTTCTATAGGGAATATGTTATAAGGAACTTGAATAATATATATCAGTTTCAAGAAGTTACACGAATATTTACGGGAGTTAGTGCACGGACAGACAGACGGACACACACAGGGATGGACAGACGGACAAATAGACGGACAGACCCAAACCGAAGTCAATAACAGTTTTTAACCTTCTTTGGAAAGTGTTAATAACATTCAAGTAACTCCCACGCATTAAATGCATTATCGCAATTAGGGAGTTTGAACATCGCATTTTGGATATAGTACCATAAATGCGACAAAAATTTCCTAAATGCGACGCTGGTATATTTTTTCATAAATTACAGACATTTTTTTAAATTTCTTGAAAAGAAATGACACAAAATACAAGTTTAGAACTAAGAGTATAATGTTCAACCATTTTCTCTTTCTTTTCATACTTTTTTGTTTACTAAAATGTCATAAGTTTCCTAAATACGATAAACATACCAAAAATAACGTCGCATTTAGGCACAATGTCCTTATATACAAAAAAAAAAAAAAAAAAAAAAAAAGAAATGATTTATCTGTAAAGGATTTTGAGTTATAAAATGTTTAATGAAAAAATCGATGTTTCGTAAAATCTAAAAATAGGGATCGCCAATCCGTATTTTGTAAAATTGTTTATATGGTTCGAAAGAGGATTAAATGACCTTTCCAAATATACCAGTTGTTAAGAAATCGGTCTGTTATTCTTTCGTACAGGGCGTTTCACAAAAGACGATCGAGAAAAAGAGAAATTTTCGACCCTTTTTAAAACTTTTTAAAAAAATAAAAAATCCGTATTTGAAAAAAATATATATACCGTAAGAATCGGTAATAAATGCTCTTTCTCTTGGTACAGGTGTATTTTCGGTATCTCGAACCGTTCAAACCGGATCGCTTTACAAAAACCCACGAAATTTTCTCTCTTTGCTCTGGTACGCTGTTTCGGAACAAAATGACGGTCGCCTGCGATTTTGAATAGTTTTGTCGTTAGACATGGGTCGACATTTTAAATAATATCTCCGCTAATTAGGGTCGCATCGTTTAACAAATTAGATATCGTACATCTGCGATAAATTCTCTGTCCGACGGTACCTCTCCGAAGTCCGTGCGACCATTAGCGGCCGAGCCTTAGCTGCTTCAAGCCGTTTCTCACAGAGACACAGACACACACACACACGCGCGCGCGCACAGATTTTATAATAAAACTAGCGGGTCAGTATTTTCAAATGAATCACTAAAATTAATGAATCACTAACAGTAACTTTTAGTGTTAAAAGAAATTTGAAAAAAAATCATTTCTGATTGGGTAAAAAGTCAGCCCGGGTACCCACTGCCTTCGGCAGCGATGTCCCGTGCGCGCTGCGCGCGCACAACTTAAGGGATACACGCGCTGCGCGCGCGTATTCCTTCCCTGACCCTTCGTGCCCCCTAAAAAAAAATCATTTCTGATCGGGTAAAAACTCGCACCGGGTCCCCACTGCCTTCGGCAGCGCAGACCCATGCGCGCTGCGCACGCACGTGTGAAGGTATACGTGCGCTGCGCGCACATATTCCTTCTCAAGTCAAATTTTTATTCTTAAGAAAAGAAAATTTAAAAAATCATTTCTCAGCGGGTACAAAGTCGGACCGGGTCCCCACTGCCTTCGGCATCGCAGTCCCGTGCGCGCGCACAAGTTAAGATATACACGCGCTGCGCCGGGGCCATCGCGAGGATGCTCAGAGCAGTTTTAAAGGGCCTGCTCCTGACCGGTTTTTACTGCCGATGACGTCAACAATGTGATCTGACTTGAAAGAAGAAGGAAACTTCCTTTTGCCTTTGCGTTTGCTTGTCTTATGTTGTTTTTGATTATGTTATGTATACTTTTTCGTTAATACTTATTTTGATAAATGCTTTTTTGTGAATTTTAAACACAGTTTTCATTGGGAGAGAATTATGGGAAAGAAGTGTTGTGCTCCTCAGTGCAGATCAAATTATGATACTGAAAAAGAATATCTTACTGTTTTCAAATGGAAGCTGAAAAAAAAAAAAAAAAAAACTAAAAATTTTAAGTGTAATAAGTTTGCACTCAGAAAAACACGGTGATTTTACGTTAAAAGATTTTATATATAATCTGTCTAATGAAGTTAAAGATGATGTAGAAGTTCCAGAAAATGTTTATGATGTTTTCAACAGTATAGATGATATTGAAATCACAGATAAAGTTACGTCAGTTTCAATATTTATTGCAGGGTATATTGCCTTTAAAGTATCAAACAAACTGAATTGCAAAGAATGTATTTCAACAATAGTGAAAGATAAAATTTTAGACGCAGATTGTTCTCCTGGTGTTTATGAATATTTATTTTTATGTGATAGAGATAGGCTTAAATGGCCACAAGGCATATTAATTTTCATGATTGTAAATTGTTTTCAAATTTTTAATAAGTTAATAAGCAGCAAACATGAAAATGATTTTTTAATTTTTTCCGAGCCCAAAAAACTAATTATGCAATTAACAGTTGAAAAAGCAGAAATATTAGGAATAGATTTTTCGAATAGATGCATTTGTGGAAATGATTTGTACTATATTATTAAGCAATGCTTACCTGGAATAGCAAATATTTTGTTGAATAACTATACAAAAATTAAAAATGGCAGTAAACATTTTAGTGGTACAAAAAGGAATATTCAGTATTAACTTGTACATGGATTCTTATCCAGAACATTGATTCTATTGATCAATTATTTAATATTATTTTTAAGTATCATTTATTTTTTCGATTGTATTATATACTGTACTGTGTGTTGTATTATATGTTTTTTATTTATTTATATGCATAGAAGTATAGTAACTAGGAACTAACTCCTCGCCTAGTCCTATGGGACAAAAAGAGGGCATGGGCAGGGCTAAAGGGGCAGGTCCTTTGGCACTCAACCATGAAATAAATAAAAGAAAATTTTAGAATTGTAAAGTTTTTCTTTTCTTTTTTCCTCATTATTATTATTTTGTTTGACTAAAAGTGCCGTGTTAGAACCCTAATCGTGCTACTCGACCTAGCAATTCAGAATTTTCCCTGTTTTTCTCCGAAACACGCATATTTCAGGCAAGGACCCCTTAAAGATCCTCCTTCCACGTAAACAATTGTCATCAATAGTGTAGAAACTTGTCGTCTGCACTAGAAAAGGTCATACACTGTCTGACTTAAAATTTCTAAAGTAAAGTTTTATTATTAGTAGTAGTAATAGTATTGCAATAGCATTTTTTTATTATTATTATTAATATATATATATATATATATATTTTTTTTTCAAACTTCTACTTTGAACTTCAGATTTGGAAGGACAGAGGACAGTTTTCTGAATTTGTTAATTAATTGTTTAGAAAATTTCCAAAGCCATGCAGTTTTAAAAGTAAAAAGAAAGAAAGAAAATGCATGACGCTGAGACAGCTGTTTAACTTAGATTCTAAATCTCTTTAACAAAAATTAAAAACATGATAAAAGTGTTATGTTCTAAAATAATTTGTTAGTATTTAGAGTAATAACAATAGTATTGACTTAAAATGTATGTTAATAATAATAATAAGGAATTGCAGTTAAAAACCGTTACTCTGATGGTCTGATGTTATATCACTTTTACTTTATTTTATCAGCATTTAAGTACATTAAACTTTTCACTAAAAGTAAAAATTAAAACTATAGTTATATTTTATTATAATAAATGAATGTCCATTTTAAATAATCTTTTATACTAAATGAATTTAAGTTCTAACGAGTTAGAAACTCTGAAAAAGTAAGATGCCCGATGAAATTTTCTCTCTCCGGGCTGGTGTTCAGATCACTTGTGTGACGTCACTCAGACCTTGGAGCAGGCCCTTTAAAACCACTCTTAGCATCCTCGCGCTGGCCCCGGCTGCGCGCGCCTATTCCTTCCCTGACCCTTCGTGCCCCCTAAAAAAAATCCTTTCTGATCGGGTAAAAACTCGCACCGGGTCTGTGAAGGAGTTTTCACACATACTTTCACTTTTTAATCTATTTACTTTGAAATTTTGAATAGTTAAATTATTTCATTTTTCATGAGAAAATTTCGTTTTAAAATTAATTTTATTTCATATTAGTTTTCCGAATCCTAATGAAGTTTACTTTTTGATTCATAAAATAAAATAAATTAATTGTATTATATAGTTAATTACGTAAACCAGATTAAGATAAAACTTTATTAAATCTAAACTTCATTCATTTTGGAATTACATTAATAGAACCCATAAATTAAAGATTTCGTTTTTTTTTATTTGGATTTTAAATGTAATACTTTATTAATAACTTATCATTTGAGAGATATAAATTAGCTTAATATTCTTATAAATAAAAGTGTTCTCAGATTTTCCTAAACAAAAAGACTCTCAAATTATATGTATTTCAACATCGGATATAATAATTTATTTGTGTTTACGCAATATTAATGATTTCAGTTTAATAACGGTCATTCTCTACTTAACCTGATGCAATAGATTTTAAATGACTCATATTAAAGTAATTATCCACTTCCTGTTTCACAATACTCATAAATCACCTCATTCTCTTGGCTCAAAACAAGCGCGCCAACAATAGGGTTAATATTTTCCAACCGCTTCTCAAAATTTAAAAAGTTTATATACATTTCAATGCACGAACAAAGAATAACACTTGGCGGTTATTTGGCGACTACAGGATCATATGATTTGCAGGCTTGCCAGATTTGGCTGGGCAAGTCGTGCGCTTGCTATTATCTCCCCGGACACTTTACGATTATCTCTTGACTTGAATACACGTTAAAAAGTTACCTCTCTCTCACAGTATTTTTAATTGTAGCACATCCCTGAAATCCATTCAATAATATTTTCTAAATGTTTAAATAAAATGATCAGTCACCTCCTAACTTTGCTTTCGAATGTTTTATTTTTGTATGGATTGATGTTGAACCTGATAACCACTAGTTCTTTTAAGATTATGTGCCGATTCATCAACAGTAACGACTAAACTTCTTTATATATAATTGGTTTACGTGCCAGTCGGGGATCCCTGCTTCAATATACGTGAGAGAGAGGGTATGTGCTTCTAAAATTTATTATTAATATGGCATTTTATCAAGCGTTGGACGTTGTATTACAACTTTTATTGGAACTCTGTTTGTTTTGAAAGAAACTTCTAACTGTCATCCATTTGTCAAAACTTTCTATTTTTCTAATATTTTTATAATGATGACTCAAGCACCCATCTTCGATATTTTGGATCCAGTACTCTTAAAGAGAAGTAGCCTGCCATCGTATTCCTTCCGTAGTAGAAAACTTTCCCGATGCGCCGCTGAAGTATTCCAGATGCCTGTCAGCAAAGTCCTTATCTGCTGCAACTTATGAAAATAAAGCAGCCCATTTTACGATGCTTCACTCAGGCCAGTCGGAAACGGAAGAAGAACAAATGAAAATACTGAATCATCGCGTCTGCCGTACTACTTTCCCCCAAATTCTGATGCTTAGCGGAGCTTGAATTCGACAATAGCTTTGTCTGAAAGTGAGAATGCTTAATATCTGCAGATATAGTCCTCTAATTTCTGGAACTTCAATAAGTGAATCTAAAGACTGCTGAAACGCTCGGACAGGGATTATTTTTATAAAATTAATGTGACTCAAAGAACGTGTACAGACTTCTAAAAAAACAATCTAGGATTCGTCGATATGAAAACTCATCAGTGATCGTATTCTTAAAAATTTTTGATTATCCTCGAGTAGCAGGTAGTGTGAGTACATTGATTTTTTTTATTTCAGAATATAGAGCAATATAGACTGCGTAAATTTTTTTCATTTGATTGTAATGAACATTTTTAAATATCTATTAACTCCTTAGTAATTTTTCGTTTCATTTATTTAAAATGTGTGTTTTAAATGAATAATGACATATTCGTTTTTATTTATATATATATATATGTATATATTTTTCATAGCGTGTTTTTAAAATTTTAACGAATATTATTTAAAACAGTTGTTTTAAAATATATTGGTGTACATGTATATATATTTCACTGTGTTTTATGTTATTTTTAAATACGTATATACTTTTGAATATTACTCAAGGATAGAATTATTGACAGAATTTTTGAATATGTGGTCATTGTGTTAGTAGAATAATTCTAGGGTAATTTAATGTTTATCCTTGATGGTGCATGTTTACACAATTAATTCTTTTATGATGATAGGGTGGTTATAAAAATATTTTTAACCCATGATGGTTCAAATTTACATATGTTATTATAATGATATTTTCATGAGGGTTTATTTAAAAAAAAAAAAAATGAACTTACATTATTAGGTGTAATTTATAGTAATAATAATAATAATAGTTTGGACTATACCCTCATTTGACTCTTAACTGTATAGTGTCATTGCTGGTAGATATCAATACACATAATACATATATTTTTTTTGAGAATAGTGTAGTTGCTTAAAGAACTTGTGGATACTAACAAATTTATCATTTACACTTTAATTTCTCAAAATTTTATCACAAATACATTTTTCTTTTTCACAATTTTTATTATTGGCAATGACATTCATTTTTCCTTAAAATTAACAAAATAAGTTTTGGAATTATGTGTTAAATTTTATTTATATATTAATAATACTGTTTCTTTCTTTATTTTTTTTTACTTATGTTTATTGCATATTTTAAAGGGATTTTATTTGAAATATTTATTGAAATAATAATTAATTTTTCCCTTGGTGAGATTTTTGGTTAGGGTAGATATTGACAATTTCCTATTTCACATAAAATATGACATGCTGGTGTATAAAAAAAAGAAAAAAAAGGGATTTCTTTTGTTTACATTTTCATTATCAGTTTTATCCTTTTACACAAAACACAACATTAATATAATTTTTACGGTCATGTAATATTATGTAATTCTAGGTTTATTGTAATTATGAAATATGACCTTTAATTTTCTCTTACACTTACACATAGAAGAATGGACACATAAAACGAAATTATCTTTCCTGTGGTATTTTTAACACATCAATGCAGTGATATGCACTTGTATCTCATGTTTTTATCATATACATATTTTTATTTATTTTTTTCACAGACTTGCTAGGGGTCTTCTCATAATTCTAGTTATTGAATATTTTTTCATTAATCTGATAAATTCTTAAATTTTAATGCAAATATTTCATTTTATTAGTCAAAATTTAAGATAATTTTTATTCTTGTGAGGTTGTTGTGTTTTGCAGAAGGATGGCTTATGCACTTTTTTAGGTCTTTATGTGTATGGGACGTTTTCTGTTTTGTTATCCATTGTCCAGACAATTCTTTTCGGCTGGACCGATTTTTTTTTTTGGTTTATGGACGGTGAATGACGAGACATTTTTGTGAAACATTGCAATTTCTGTCAGAATTTTTTCAATTAATTATTTTTGGCCCTATGATTGGAAATTTATTTTAATTGGATAAATTGCTTTTTGATTCATCTTTAAAAGTAGTAATGGTAATGAATTATTTAAGGTAATATAGAGATTTATACAAAAACAAACAAAAAAATTTTTTTTTTAACTTGTGCCAATTCATGGTAACATATTTAATCATAAGGGTTTCAAGTTAAAAGGGAAATCATATGCCATTATGCATTAGTTATTGAATTTTGTTTTCAAATAATGGTTTTGTTCACACATACACGAGAAAACAAATAAAGTTAAAGAGTCTTTATCATATTTTTTTAATCAATCATGCAGAATGTTGATTTTAAATTGCTTGCTCTTTCATATTATGGATAAAAAAAAAAAAAAAAAGAAAAATTATTATTGCACTTGAACATATTTTTATTTTACTTCTATAGTGATTTTTTTTTTCCTAATTTGCAAACACTGTAAATCATTTTTAAGGACTCGCATGAATGTGTAATTTTTCGAGATACAGATGTTTTGGTAACTGTACATATATACACTTATATTTTATTTAATTTAGTACATACATAATACCACATACACAATTTATTACAAAAAGTTTCATAAATAAGTTGCACAAATGCTTCATTTTTTTTGTTTAATATTATTGTCCATTCTTAATGTAAAATCCTTATAAAAAAAAGGAGCTATTCAATTTTATACACTATAATATAAGTACTTTTGGGGTAACCTTGCATGTAAATCTAGTCATTCTAGCCTTACTATAGGGTTACTTTTGTTAAATGCACATGGGTGCACTTCACACACACATTTTTCTTCTTACACAATTTTACTCTTACATACAATTATTTGACATTAAGTTTTATTGCCACTTTTTCACTTTATATGTTATACAATATTTATTTTCTAATGTTTTTTTTTATTTTTTAAATATATGAGATGCACACAAACATAGATAGGAATTTTATATTCTCTATTATAACCAAATCATGGAATTGATTCATTTTTTTCGTCTTATCACAAAATACAATATGTTCAATTGTGACTATTTTCAATATGAAATATCTACACATATTTACAATTTTTTTTTTTTTTGAAATATTTACATGTGGAACTAGCTTATATGCTAGCCGTGTATTTAAAATATTTCTGTTATTTACAAGAATAACACACACATTTTTGCAACATATAATTAAACATTTCTCATTCTAATATATTTTTGTTTGAGAACTTCCAACATTTTTTTATTCTTTAAATAACACTTATGTTTTTATTTTATTTTTATTTATTTTTGCATGTATATGAAAAATTTTGTAAATCTGATTTGAATCATCAGTCTAAATTTATACATGAATTTTTTTTGTTTCACATACATTTTTCTCTTTTACACAATGTTTAAAATTTTAGGACAAAATTTTTTCAAAAAAAAAAGTTACATCACTTCAACAGAACACAGCCTATTAATTTTGGTATTCTTGTCCATCAAGTTTTTAAATTTTAGTAGTGATAATACAAAAATGTAATAATATTAAAATTACACTAAACAAAACCTATTTTCTTTTCAGTATTTTTGTGCAATTTAAAATATTCATTTTTACCTGAACACTTGTTTATACTTTATGGGATTTGAAAATTTGTTTTTATTGTTTTAAATTTCTGTGGAAGATGACATTTAAATTACAACACATTTTTATCCACAATGCTTAAATACTTTTATAAATGAAGTTTCATGTAAATCTATATTTATTTATAGTCTTGATTTAGCTATACTTTCATTTATTTTATATCACACACACACACACACACAGTATAAGTTGCTCACACATATTTTTAATTAACTAAGAAAATTAATGTCTGTATTAGTAGTTTTTTTACTGATACAACACTATAAAATTCATGGAATGTTTAACCACCTTATTCGAAGAACTTTGCTGCATAAGAACAGAAGGGAAATAATAATTGCCCTGTTTTCAAAGAATGTTGGTACATGCACATATAAAATAAAATCTTTTTGTAAAAAAATAGAACCGACTCCAAAAAGGAACTACTATTCAAACAACTAAAAATGAAAGAAAATTGGCAGAAAATGGAACTGTAAATTGCGCCTAAAAGTATAAAATAATTTCCTTCGCCAAACAACCTATAACACTACAATTAATCATAACTTTTGAAGTCGGCGCAAAATTAAATAAAATTTAATTAGTTTTTAAAGGTTTGTCTTTAGATCGGTAGCAACAAATGCTGTTGTCTCGAATGATCCATTTTCATGTTTCCTTTATTATTTTATCACTGTATACAATTGGTCCATTAGTAGCATCTACATAGAACAGTGAACATTCTTCACAATGCGGTATTTATGTTTCTACGAATTTAGAGTTTCCTTTGCAAATTTGGTATAACTTTGATAACTATCATCCTTGGTGGCTTTTGGATTTGGCGTTCAAAACGTATTGCAAAAATATACACGCAAGATGTATATTTTCATAACATATATTGTGCGATGTGTTGTTTCATATTCTTGATTTCTCCCGTGATATACCTTATCAAAATAATCATGATATCCCAAAAAAATTAAATATGTTTGCCAGATAATTTTGCGATTTTTCTTTCACCAAGGATGTCAGATACCAGCATCTTCGCCAACTTTTGCTGCATGGGAAATCTTATTTGTTTTCTTGAATCAAATTAGTTCTCGGTTGCGTTTTGCAGGTAACAATGTGAGATGTGTATTTTGAATAGGATTTGATTTTTGTATTGAATAAAGGTATCAATTTTTATTTAATTTTGCGCCGACTTCAAAAGTTATGATTAATTGTAGTGTTATAGGTTGTTTGGCGAAGGAAATTATTTTATACTTTTAGGCGCAATTTACAGTTCCATTTTCTGCCAATTTTCTTTCATTTTTAGTTGTTTGAATAGTAGTTCCTTTTTGGAGTCGGTTCTATTTTTTTACAAAAAGATTTTATTTTTCTCTTTTCAGTGAAAACTTATTTATATAGCAGAGCATCAGAAGGCGTTCGACGGAAATTTCACAAATCACAAGTTCCAAGAAAAGTGACATTACTCAAAAACTGGTTTATGTCACTGAAAAATACATGAAATGTACCCAATGTGAACAAAATAGTTACATCTCCATCTAGAAAGTTATCCTCTCGAGAGACAGTTGTGCCAGTTTTATTCTAGTCAAGTTATTTTTAAGTTGATTTTTCTCAAGTGCTGCATTTTTAAGTTGTGCTATGTTTCTTGCCTTTATCGGATATGAGCAAAAAACTATCTATTGAACGAACATGCGTTAAATTAAAAAGTCTTTAGAAATGTAAAGGACGGATACGCTGTATTCGTAACCGAAAATTCTGTTATTCTTTTATATTGAACTTTACAGTGAATACGTGTCACCCGCTGTACTGGAAATTGCGCAGCGTAAAGTTCAAACAAAGAGCGAAAGATGCATTGCAACTGACGGACAGAAGTTTCAACATCGATACTTACATACTGCTTTTACCAGTGTAGCTGCATGCGTTCAGCAGTTAGAGTGAGAACAGAGTTTTGTGAGTATCCTGTAATTTGTTTATATTTTAATGAAATTATAATGAAACCTATTTCAGGCCAAGATCATTACGACAACAAAAAAAGTATTAAAATTAAATCGTCTCTTACGAAGTTATAAACTGACAAATTTCAACAACAACAACGAGAAACATGGTTTGCATTGAGAACCTCTTCCTTTATGAAGTCGGTTTAAAACGTCTATGCGTTAATCGATGTGACCGTTTAATATAACCATACTTTGAATTTTACATAGCATAAATGTCACCCGCTACACTACAACATATGCAATGTCGTTCAAGTGTGCACATAATAGGAAATTGTGAACAAACAAATGCACGTTTTAAGCGTTCTGTTTTTAGGATTAATGTCTAAACTATCTTTGCGTACTACATCGATGATGCTCTGCAATTTTATAATTCACTTTTTTCCCCTGTCTTGAAACGTTTCCGGGATAGAATCGCTAACTCCACTCTTTTCCACCAGGTGGCGCTTTAGGCGGTTGAATCGCGTAGCACATGTCCACTTAACTATACCTACATACCATTTTTGTCACTGTAGCTGCAGCTGTTTAGCAGTTAAAAGAGTCGGGACTGACTTTTTTGGGCACCCTGTATTTTCTTTTGATCGTAATGATCTTACAATGGGATTTATTTCAGACAAAGAACTTTACAATAAAACAAAAAGTATCAAAATCGGATCATCTGTTCAGAAGTTATGAGCTAACAAACAAAAACAAAAACAAAAAACATAACTTTGAATTGAGAGCCTGCTTCTTTTTGAAGTCGGTTAATTAGAGCATATCTTACGAAGTTATAAGCTTACAAACACCAAAAATAACACATAGCTTGGATTAAGAACACCCTCCTTTCTGAAGTTGGTTGAAAACGACTTTGCGCTAATCGATGTGACCGCTTACAAGTAACAGTACTTTGAACCACAGAGTATACGTGTCATCCGCTACGCTGCAAAGTGTGCAACGTAGTTCAAGTGCGCACAATGTAGGAAATTGCGAACAAACAACTGAACGTTTTAAGCGTTCTATTTTTAGCAATAATGTCTAAAAACTGTCTTTTTGTAGTAAATCGAAGATGCTCTACAACTTCGTAATTAACTTTTCTCCCATCTTGAACCGTTTTTGAGATAGGAGCGCTAATTCCGCTGTTTTTCGCCAGATGGCGCTTTAGTTTCTTTAGATTGTAAAGAAGTTATAATGGGACCTACTTCAGATCAAGATCTCTACAACAAAACAAAAAGTATCAAGTAACCGTATTTTGAACTATATAGCGTATGTCTCACCAGCTACGCTACAAAGTGAGCAATGTTGCTCAAGTATGTTTAGTGTAAGAAATTGCGAACAAAAAAATGCACGTTTTTAGCCTTGCATTTTTAGCATCAATGTCAAAACTATCTTTTCGTACTAAATCGATGATGCTCTGCAATTTTATAATTCCCCTTTTCCCCCTGTCTTGAACCGTTTCCGAGATAGGAACGTTAGCATGAATGTCTAAACTATCTTTTTGTACTAAATCGGTGATACTCTTCAGCTTTGTAATTTACTTTTTCTTTAGAACGGTTTTCGAGGTAGGAACACTAACTCTGCTATTTTCCACCAGGTGGCGTTGTAAGCGGTTTAACCTTGTACAGAATGGCCACTTTTCTATACTTACATACCATTTTTATCACTTATAGCTGCAGCCGTTGAGCAGTTAAAAGAATGGGACTGATTTTTTTGGGCACCCTGTATTTTCTTTAGATCGTAAAGATATTACAATGGGACCTATTGTAGACCAAGACCTTTTCATCAAAACAAAAAGTATCAAAATCGGAGCATCCGTTCAGAAGTTATGAGCTAACAAACATAAAAAAAACATACGGTTTGAATTGAGAACCTTCCTTCTTTTTTTGAAGTCGGTTAAAAAAGAGATAAAAAGATTTTTATTTTATGATATTGTCACATTGCTTTTGCTGCTCTATTATGTACTTGTTTAATTGAAATATGAACGGGTACTGTGTCTTAAAATATTTAGCACATTTATTCAATTTTATATGTTTACTGATGTGCTATGTGACACTTCTTTCATCGAGAGAGACTTTAGTGCACTTCCTGCTTGTAGCAATATTTTTGCTTTTAATTTACTGATCAGTTTATTATTATTTAATGTGTGCAGTTCCCCTATGTGGTCTAGCTGTATCACATTTTAATGAAGCAGGTATATGCAGGATATACATGGCTATTTATGCTATGGTTATATAAAAAATGGATATAAAAAAAATTCCTGCTTTTTTATTATTTAAGGGCCCTTCTTTTCATTTTCTCATTGCCTGTTGGCTTTCTACATTTTGTAGATTATTATTTTTATTTTATCGACATTTTTATTTTACACTTTTTACATACAGATCTGTAGTTTTTTTTTATAAAAAAAAATTTTTTGAGGTGACTAAGGTAAAAAGAGAAAAATGATATTAATAATGGACATTTTTTTTATGTTGTTTGAGAATAAACAAACAAAACTTATGGCAAATAAATAAAACAAAGAATTTTTCTTGTATCATATTGAGTGTGTGCATTTGACTAACATCATTTATTTTTCAGAATGTAAATTTTTGCTGTGACATGTAAATTATCAACAAGACCTACAGATATTTTTAAGGACCACAAGTATTAAAATTTTTTAATTTTCATTCTTTTAAATTTTGTATTTTATGAATGCTTATTTTAATTACCACCCTTGCATTTGGTGACGACTAAATGCAATGGTGTGGTTATGAAATGGTGGATTAGTTGGCTTGGTGGTTGGCCACCACTGGGTTAACAGTTGTTTATCTTACATCTCATGACAATGGGTATATTTTCTTTTCAAGATTAAGATTTTATGCCTTATAATTTTAATAAAATATAAAGAAATAGAAATTTATATTTTTGGGGAAAAAAAAAAAAAAAAAAAAAAAAAAAAAAGGTTTTTGTTGATATTAATTTTAATAATGTCATTTAATTAAACAGAAGTAACATGTTCATATTTTTTTTTACAAACTTAATAAGTTTTGATTTCTCCCCAAATGTTTATTTAGGGTAAATACAAATATAGATCTCATTATTACAAATAGATTTAAAAATTTTCTTGCAATTATTTAAAGCTTGTTGCAATCAATAACACTTACCTTTCTTTTATGATAAAAAATGATATTTTATAGTATGTCAGTGCTTGTTCCATTTCTAGATCCTTAAATCTTTTGGCATGAGTTTTCTCATTTTTTACAAAATTTTCTTCCATAGTCATTTTTCACATACACACGACATAAATATGTCTTGTCAGAATGCTTGTTGTGACACTTATGTTGGCACAACCTGTAAGCCTCTTCTGACTTTTCTTACACTTTTCTCGGTATGTGATCTTGTCATGGCCTCACAAACCATTTGGCAATTTCACTGTCTGCTGAGATACACATTCACTCTGGATTTGGACAAGTACTTTTGATGTTCTCAATATTTTAAATTTTTCTTTTAGTTAATGAGTAATAGGTGTTGATAAAATAGTGGTAATTCTATGAAATTTGATTAAAATTAAAAACTTTGTTGAATTTTTCTTTTCTAAAAACATATAATTTTATGCTAAATAAATTTCTAAATTTATTAATCTGCATCACTGTATATTTTATATATTGATATGAATATTAATTAGTTTTTCTTACAGAGGATTTTGTTAACCAAAGTCTAAATATGTTACAAACATTGTTGTCACCTGTTGTAATATTCAAGATTTTTTTTACACTTTTCTATTGTCTGTGCACATCTAACTATATTGTTGTTTTAATGCAGAGGATACATAATAATGTTCGCAAAATTTTAACACAATGATTTAATTCTCATTGTTATGTAAACAACTTTTTGATTTTTTTTGTTTTGTGTAACATTATGATATTCATATTGCTGTACAAATTAAGGGATATTTTATTGTTATTATGATATATATAATCTGTGTTAAGTGAGCGAGAGGTATTTTTTTTCTTTTCTGGTTGTGGGGGAGGATATGTGTGAAGGTGTTTTCACACATACTTTCACTTTTTAATCTATTTACTTTGAAATTTTGAATAATTAAATTATTTCATTTTTCATGAGAAAATTTCGTTTTAAAATTAATTTTATTTCATATTAGTTTTCCGAATCCTAATGAAGTTTACTTTTTGATTCATAAAATAAAATAAATTAATTGTATTATATAGTTAATTACGTAAACCAGATTAAGATAAAACTTTATTAAATCTAAACTTCATTCATTTTGGAATTACATTAATAGAACCCATAAATTAAAGATTTCGTTTTTTTTTATTTGGATTTTAAATGTAATACTTTATTAATAACTTATCATTTGAGAGATATAAATTAGCTTAATATTCTTATAAATAAAAGTGTTCTCAGATTTTCCTAAACAAAAAGACTCTCAAATTATATGTATTTCAACATCGGATATAATAATTTATTTGTGTTTACGCAATATTAATGATTTCAGTTTAATAACGGTCATTCTCTACTTAACCTGATGCAATAGATTTTAAATGACTCATATTAAAGTAATTATCCACTTCCTGTTTCACAATACTCATAAATCACCTCATTCTCTTGGCTCAAAACAAGCGCGCCAACAATAGGGTTAATATTTTCCAACCGCTTCTCAAAATTTAAAAAGTTTATATACATTTCAATGCACGAACAAAGAATAACACTTGGCGGTTATTTGGCGACTACAGGATCATATGATTTGCAGGCTTGCCAGATTTGGCTGGGCAAGTCGTGCGCTTGCTATTATCTCCCCGGACACAGGACACTTTACGATTATCTCTTGACTTGAATACACGTTAAAAAGTTACCTCTCTCTCACAGTATTTTTAATTGTAGCACATCCCTGAAATCCATTCAATAATATTTTCTAAATGTTTAAATAAAATGATCAGTCACCTCCTAACTTTGCTTTCGAATGTTTTATTTTTGTATGGATTGATGTTGAACCTGATAACCACTAGTTCTTTTAAGATCATGTGCCGATTCATCAACAGTAACGACTAAACTTCTTTATAGGGTCCCTACTGCCTTCGGCAGCGCAGACCCCTGCGTGTTGCGCGCGTACGTGTGAAGGTATACGTGCGCTGCGCGCACATATTCCCTCTCAAGTCAAATTTTTATTCTTAAGAAAAGAAAATCAAAAAAATCATTTCTCAGCGAGTACAAAGTCGGACTGGGTCCCTACTGCCTTCGGAAGCGCAGTCCCGTGCGCTCTGCGCGCACACAAGTTAAGGGATACACGCGCGGTGCACGCCTAATTCTTCTCCACCCTTTCAGGCTCTCTTAATTAACCTACGCATACCAATTTTAAACGATCGAACTCATTTGGCTGAGATGCAAAAGAAAACGTAATCAGGACACCTCAAAACGTGTAAATCTGGTGAAAACTTTCGATAATATAAAAGAACTTTAAAATATCTTTCGAATGATGTATTAAAAATAATTTAATCATAATTAGAATTTAAAATACACGTATTAGAATAAAATTTTCCAATTAAAATGTAAATTTTTTGCAAAATCGATGAAATTTGAATTGCAAGGCTCTCTTTTGATGTTAGGTCTGTATACCAAGTTTAGTGTGCGACACTGAAAAACTGAAGCCTTTTCAAAATTGCAATTTTTAATCGCAGTACCAAAACACGTGACCTCATTAAATACCAGATGTTTCTCTTTCCGTTGAAGACTGTAGACGATCGTCTGCAAAGCTAAGATTCTTGTGATTTGTTGCCAACATTTTTTTATAGTTTAGTTAATTTTAAAAAGTCTAATTGTGCGATCGATAAGCCGTTTAAACCATCGGATTAAGAATAAAAAGCCCTTTACAATGGTATCTTGTTCGTAACAATACGACTGATATTTCTAATTTATTTTCCACTTTTTCCGTAAAAATGTCGCTTTTTAAGCATTTAATCATGAATTCTGGGTCATTTTTCGGTAGACATGGGTCGACGTTTTAATTAATATTTCCACTAATTAGGGTCGCATCGCTTAGCGAATTATTGCGATGTCGAGATGAAGAAATTCTGCGTCTGACGACACCAGTTTCGAGGCGCTGCGACCATTAGCGCCGGAGCTTTAGCGGTCACAAAGCATTTCTCACAGACAGACAGAAAGACAGACAGACAGATGCGCACAGATTTTAATAATATAAGGAGATACTTAGGAAACAAATGTAAACATAGGTTGTAGTTTCTTTTTCTTTCTTTTTTTTTTTTCAGTGCTTTAAAAAAATAAAATAAAATTATTTTACAATTAACATCAATGGATTTTGATGAAAAGGAACCCTCTGTTTTGAATTTTTAGCTATAAAGAATTAATTAGCATAATTAATTTGATTGCCATGGATAAATGTATTTATATATGTCGCCTGTTCGGTTTTTACTTTGACTCACTGCATAAATTTTAAGTTCTGAGTTTGTGTGTTTAACTTTTTTAGATTCACTATATCATAAACATAAGCATGTATATTTTATATTTGTTACGATTATATCAATTACTTCAAATTTCAAATTAAGTATTTAGAATAAAATACGTTCACTGCTTCTTAGGCGTAACTTGACTTCTGAGGAAAGACAAAAATCTTCAAATTATACGGCCCAATCAATAATTTTTAAATTATGTGCGTAGTGATTTTTAATGTGCGCAAATGATTTAATTCTATCATAATGATTTTAATTTATTTCACTTAAAATTTAAATGTGGAAACTAAAATTTCTATTATCTAACTAAAATGAATAAGTTAGTAAACTATTTCTGCGTTTTTATTTATTTATTTATTTTAAGAGTTAAGCAGAATAATTAGGGGGTACGTTTTTAGAAAGGATGGAAGAACTTTCTTTTTGATTCGTAAAACGTGAGGGATCAGTCACAAATGTAAAAGGGGATCTTCGCTTTTTAAATGTTTTGTAGCATAAGTGTGATACAGTATTGTACTGTTAGTTTAATACATGCATATGCATAAAATAGTGGTTTTGGCTATAATGTAATCTATTTTCCTTTCTTTTTAATTTCCGTATGAATGACCTTTCATCCATCAATGTGTAGATGATACTCAGATTTCATAGAACTTAATTGCAGCAGTAATAATAAAGTGTAAATACAATAATATATAAGCGTAACGCTATTTATATATGATACATTAAAGATACATTATTTCTCATAAACATATGCATACGATCAACAATTAAAACACATATATTTCAATTGATTTATTTTTACTATGAAATAACAATACAGTTATAAAACAAGAATTTAAAATATACACTGCAAAATATTTTTAAGAGAGATATGCTTACATTACAATTTATTTAAACATTACCGTATTCTTATGCTTCTAATTCCGAAACCAACTCTAAAACAGAAATAGCCGAACAAGACATAAAAATTATAAGTAATATAACAGAAAAATAATCCATCTGAATATTCTGAATACACACAGATTAAAAAAAAAGCTCTTATTTACAGTGGACGATAACAAACAAAATTCAAATAAATGAGAAAATTTTAAGATAGCATTCAGGTAACACCGCTTGTCTGCCGATATACACCAGTGTAAAACTGGTGCGGTTTTACACTGTAGAATCTGCGATATAGCCTTCTCACAATCAAGACAAATTGCAAAATAATAACATTGTCTGTCAGTCTATGTACACTTAAGTTAAAACTGGTGCAGTTAAACACAGTAGAAGCTGAAATACAGCCTTGAAATAAACCGAATAATTGCAATGTAGCAGCGCCACCTGTCGACTTATATATACACTCAAATTAAAACTTATGCACTTATACACTGCAGAATATGAGATATATTCTACCAGTAAACAGGGAAAATTGGAGTCTAAGAGGGCCACCTACAGTACAATAAACACTCAAGTTGATGCGCCTGGTTGGTAAGATTCTGCCGTAAACAGTGGAAACACTGATTAGACATAGGGTTGGTGGAGATAGGGCGCAACATATTTTTCACTATCGATGGCAGTGGAGGGCCTTAAGTGGTTTGTACGGTTTCAATAATTCTTTTTTAGTTTTTATTTCTAAAACGATATCTATACTCTATACTAATATATAAATGCGAAAGTTTGGATGGATGGATGTTTGTTACTCAATCACGCCACAACGGCTAAACGGTTCTGGATGAAATTTGGTACAGAGATGTAGAATAGTCTGGAATAGAACATAGGCTACTATTTAAACCGAAAATTTGATTAGATTTAAAAAAAAAAAAAACCGGTAATTTTGAAAATAATAAACCGGTAATTGACCACGGAGTAATATTAATAGGAGTTGAAGGTCCAGTGGGAGAAAGCTATGAAACTGTGATCTAAATTTTTGGTAAATATTGAGGGCGCCACTTGTCATTCCTCCCTACCTCGGCGCGGATATACTGTTGTTTTCAATAGAATTTTGCTGGAATACATTTAAATTTTTTTATTTTAAGCAATTTAATTTCTTTGTAAGTTCTTAAAACTGCATAATTCAGATGTTTCAAATAAATGTTTCGTTCCTAGTTGTAAAACAGGCTATGATAGTGATAAGAAAAACAAAAAAAAGCCCTAGGAGAAAAATAAAGTCCGAGTTCGTGTTTTCTGCACCTAAAGTAAGTTCATTTTTTTTCTTTACAAAATTTCATCCATTCTCCTGCCTCCCAATTATCTGTTTTAGCTAGCTTTGGTTCATAAGAATCGTCATTTTTTAAAAGCTTTCTTTCAAAGTAAAATTAGTATAAAATGGCTCTTAAAAAAAACATGTTGGTTAGAATACTCTATTTAATGAAATTTACTTTCAATCGAAATTTTTTCAGCTTGATATTATTTTTAAAAAAATAATTAAAACGAGACATTTCCCCATTGAATAACATTGCGGAAGCTGGAGAGAAGGAAGGATTGCACGCTGGCGCCCTCTGTAAACATTTGAAAACAACATCACAGAATTTCAGCGTTACCTTCTTCTCCTGTCTTTTTACTCCGTGTAATTGACTTAATAAAAGCCATTTAAATTTTTAATTGTTGCCAAAAAAGTTTACGAGGTATTTTTATTTATTTATTTTTCAACATAAAATGAAATATGCTTTCACGCGAAAAATAAAAAATTACTAAATGTTAAATTGGTCGATGAGAAAATGACACTTTATAATTTTAAAATAAAATAGTAATATTACAAATCTAAGATATTTCTTCTGAATTTTATTTCATAGCATTTTTTTATATACCTCAACTTCAGATTTTTTTTTTTTTTTTTTTTTTAGTACGGCGGATGAACACGCTTGGCATAAAAGCTAATTCATCATTATATTAAAGGTATTTTGTTATTGATAATTCTGGACAATTTTTTTAATTTTGATGCTGAAGTAGATCGGACATTTTTCGCCAAGGAAAAGATAGAAAGAAATACGCAAGCGAAGTGATGACGTCACTGGCCGTTCGTGGATGCAAGAAAAATATTTCCTATGTTAAACGCCCATTGGATTTTTTGTAAAAAATTATTAAAAATCGAGGAAAATTATTTCTCGATTTTAATCCCCATATTTAGGTATAGATATGTATTAGTTATCATGACTATGCGTTAGATTAAGTTATTTTTGTTGTAAAATTGACAAAATTTGAATTTTTAATTTCAAAACTCTAGAAAAAAAATGGCAAACTTCCATATTCGATTGAAAACACAAACATTTCATTTCAAAGGATGATATTTGCACAATAAATATCCAACTAATATACTAATTAAAAGGAAAGTGATAAATATTCTATCATAATTTGATGTCAAATTTGTTTTCAAATGTCTAAATAAAGTGTCTGATAAAGATACTAATATGTTGCAGCGGAATAGATTTGATATCGGTCATCCTATGCAGAAAAAAAAAAAAAATATCGCCAAATTATCTGGCAAACATATTTTAATTCCTTTCAAAAATCATAATTATTTTAACAACTTATATTAAGATAGTAATGAATAATATGAAACAATATTTCGTACTATGCATATTACGAAAATATGCATCTGGCGTGTATATTTTCGTATTACGTGTTTGATCACCAAATACAATAAGCGCCAAGAACGACAGAGTTTTGAAATTTAAAATTAAAATGTTGTCAATTTGACAGCAAAATAACTCAATCTAACACATGCACATGATAACTAATTGCATATATATATACTAACTGTTACCCGCGACTTCGTTCACGTAGAAATTTTGATGTGTATGTGTGGGAACTGACGGTTTGATCATAATATGTAATGTAATGAAACCTTATCATTGTGGTGCTGTGCAAAATAGAGTCTGATAAAATATACTCAATTGTAACTCATTTGTAACTCATTTGTAACTCATATACTCAAATTTGTAACTCATTGAAAGATCTACGGGAAAAATATACAATTTATTTTTATTTTAATACCGATCTGTATACAACATTAAATGACTTATTATTTTCCGTCAACACATGCAAGTTCTGGACACTTGAAACACGTGAACAACCAACATATAATTGACCGTGTGAGAAGCATGGAGTTCCTAAATGAATGCCTGCCACTTTTAAGGTTTGCCCCTGGGATTTGTTGATCGTCATTGTAAAAGCCAATTTCAATGGAAATTGCAATCTCTTGAAATGAAATGGCAAGTTGTTGGGAATAATAGGTATGCGGGGAATCAAAACGCTGTCTCCTTTAGCAGTTCCTGTAATAATGGTACATTTTATAATATTAATACCCAGCTCTGTGATACAAAGCCTAGTGCCGTTGCACAGTCTGGGTGCATCAAGGTTACGCATCAGCATAGCTGGAACGCCAACTTTAAGCTCCAACATATGGAACGGTACTCCCGTTAACTCCAGAGAGTTGAGAAATTCAACGGGGTAGGCAGTACTATCGTCATCAGCCATCACAGTGTCTATGGATGTGTATAACTTTGAATTGCCGGCGGTGATGTCTAAAATTCTTTTGTTTATTTTATTGACCCACTCGTTCTTAGGCGATAGCACTGCCCTCTCACACAACCATTCATCATTACTTATATTAACATCCAAATCGGGAAAGACTTGCATGATAAGTTCGTCTTCTGTTGCTACTGGATGGGAAAATTCTTCGGAAAATTGAATTTTCCCATCTGCGTCCGTTTCTAGACGACCCTCACCAATTTTCAAAAGTATATTTGCAAAGACACCTGATTCTTGGTCGTTGTACAGTCGGACGCGCATGTTGCATGTAAGATGGAGCTTTTCAATCCTATACCAGAGTGGCGACGCCTTGAGACATGCGTTTATTTCATCCGCCGGTGTGCCCTTCTCAATAACTGGTAGTGTCTGTCTAAAGTCGCCTGCGAGCAAAACGACAACGCCGCCCATCAAAGTATGGTTGCCGCGGATGTCCTGTAGGCTGCGGTTCAACGCCTCTATTGCATGCTTGTGCGACATTGTGCACTCGTCCCATACTATCAACTTGCATTGTTGCAAAAGGATTCTCCGACCGCTGTTTTTGGTGATGTTGCATGTTGGGGTATCTTCGCTTGCAAGATTAAGCGGCAATTTGAAAATGGAATGTGCAGTCCGGCCACCGTTAAGCAAAGTTGCAGCAATGCCCGAGGAAGCTACAGCCAGAGCTATATTGCGGTCCTTGCGGATTTGGGCAAGCAGAAGATTCAGCACAAATGTCTTTCCCGTATCCCCTGGTGCATCAAGAAAGAATAATCCCTCCTCTCCACTATTTACTCGGCACAAAATCGTTTCATAGACTTGACGCTGTTCAGGAAGTAATCGTGGTACCATTTCATTGACCTGCGCTTCTAAAACCGCGATATCGTAGTTTAGCTCCTTTACAACATCGCTTGACAATTCCCCTCTTCTCTGAGGTGTGGGTAGGCCGAAATCAGCAAGACATTTTCCAGATATGGAAATCATTTTATCTTCAATCAATACTAAAGCTTCGTTAATGATTAGATCATTGTGAGTGCCATCCAGCCTATATGCAATATCTTCTGATAAAGCGTCCTTGTATTTATCCCACAGCTGGAGCGGGTTTGATAGTCCGCAGGTGCTCACTAAAATCGCAAACAGGTCCCTAACTTTGGCTGCTGAGCGACAAAGGACGGCTTCCGCCATAGTTGCGTCCCACTGGTTGTCATTTTCTAATAGTCCGCGAGCCTCACATGCTTCCCTAAACGTTACTCGCTCTTGACTGTTTTCGGTTTTAAGCCTCTGGAAACTTGTCGGGCCCCGCACCTGATTCAGCAGCATTCGCAAGCAAAAACATTCAAAGTTGCTGACGTGCACAGTACATATCCGACCCAATGCGTCTCCTGCCTTCACACCTGGCCAGTTTTCAACCGGTGTTCCCTGTACACGACGCTTCCATTCCTTCCTAGATGCATTCTACGTATAGTACCGTGGTACATCAGAGTAGAGTAGGGTTTTGGCAAAGTTGTCATTTTCGCACAGTTCGAAGAATGCAGTCAGTGTTGTTTTCGGAAGTGTAGCCACTCTGTCTAGAAAATTCTGCTCAGTGAAGTATATTCGCTCGCCATTGGGTAAGTGAATTGCCAGGTGGGTGACAGTGGGGTGTCTCTCGTGCAGCGGTAAGCCCAAGATCCTCCATGCTGCTTCGTTGCTGCTGACGTATCTACCTGCCCTAAATGTTTGCACTTCATCTCTGAGGGTAATACCGGCGTTATTTTGTTGGATACTAAAAACAGCTTGGTCATTTCCTTTGCAAATATATTTGCAAATATATTTGCAAATGTATTTAATCGCTTGCACAGAACTGCAATATTCAACATTTAAATGTGCATTAAATATTTTAGACAACAGGGGCGAATACGGCACAATCCAACTATTGTCCACTTCAACTTCCACAGGACCGCCACGAATTTTAATTTTAGTAGTCCTACCACCATGATCGGGTGCTCTCCGCCTGTATAGGGGATATCCATTGTTATTTGTCTGCGTATCCTTCAATAGTGCCCGGGGATACCTTTTTGTGCATTTTCCGTCCTTCATGCAAGGAGACAATTGGTTTTCTATGCCGCAGGGTCCGTGAATCATGTTTTTTACAATAATTTCATGTAACTTTTTATCCGTACTCGGGTCAGAGATCTCGGCACTAATAATGCCGTCAATTTGGGTGGGACATATTTTTTCTTTAAGCCACAGCAACAAATGTACGTGGGGCAATCCACGTTTTTGCCACTCAATCGAGTACAAAAAGCATTGAGCCTCTCCATATATTTGGCCTTTAGTAAGTAGAGCTACTAATTTATGGACCTTTATATTGAACACTCGAGCTATGAGATCATGTCTGTCGTTTGCCGTCTGGCCAGGCATGAGCGCTTCAGTTATTTCTGTCCAGGCAGGGTTGCACGTGAACGTAATAAATTGGTCTGGTCGCCCGTAGTTGCGAACGTAAGCAAATGCGTCCTGTGTGTACTCGTGAAGGTATCTCGGGCTGTTTACAAAAGATGAGGGAAGGATTACTATTTTCCCTAAATTGTTGGAGTCGACATTACCATCGGTTCTTATGGCGTCCTGTAAATATACGTAGCTCTCTGCTCGCAGTCTTGTCTGATTAAGAGCTATATATCTCAAGCGCTCACTTTCTATTTTGACATACATATCCACCAGAAATTGGTTCAAAAGTTGCCTACATCGCAGTAGTAAATTAAAATCATTTCGCCGGAACATCATATGGAACGCGTAAAAGTCCATGCAGGATAACTTTTTGTTTGATATTGGACAGCTAGTAGCTGGATTAATTAATTGGATGTCAAAGTGATATCCCTCCTGCCCTTTCCAAAATATGAGTGGGTACTCTAAAGCATCGTAGAACCGGTGCGTGTCGGCGATTTTAGAAAGCGTGCCGTCACGTGCTCGTAGAACAATGTCTCTTGCTGTGGTCTGCTCGCTGCCTGCAATCACGACTGCTATTTCGTTGCTAGTTGGAGCATTGTAGCGTCGCTCGTGTTGTCCGCGCGGCACTCTGTCGGGGTGGACTACTAACTTACAGTTTTCATCGGGCATGTTGTCAAGTGCCGTTTTAAATTCCCTGACTAAGGCGTTATTGTCGTGCAGTACTCGTTGTATTTTACGGACCGTCTCTTTATGAACTCCTGTAATTAGCCTTGACCGTCGCTCAATTTCGGCTTCCTCGTCGCCCATGAAATAGACCTGTAAGAACTCTGGCTGCGTGTTCGAAGTAGGCAGTAGAGACCCAATTCTATGATACACTTGACCTTGAATGGTAAAAGTTGGTGAAAATCCTGGCATTGAGATCACTCTGTCAGCACCAAAAGATGTCATATGGAAACATATATTATATTTTCTAATATTATTCAGAAAACGCCGTGATTCCACTGTCTCGTAAGAAAATAAATGTTTTAAAGGCTCCACCGGTTCCTCTATTAAAGGAACGGAAACTTTTCCTCCAGAACAACACATTCCTGCAGTTTCTTCCTTCCATTTAAGTGCCCTGCAAAATTTACACTCTTTACTTATCTTCTCCACTTTGATAAGCCCGTGGCTGGCGTAGTCAAGAGTTGAATCATATTCAAACGCAGCTTTATCAAATACGGACCACGTGTTTCTTGTAAACGTTTGCCGTCGCTGTACCTTCCGCTCAGCAATGGCTCGCCGTCGATTTTCTGCCTCTTCAAGCGATTCATTAACACGTTGGGTTGCCAAATATTCAGCGTGCTGTTGCCGCCTCAGTTGTGATTGCTCCAGAGTTTCAGCAGTGCGTTGGGTTGCCAAATATTCAGCGTGCTGTTGCCGCCTCAGTTGTGATTGCTCCAGAGTTTCAAAAGCGCGTTGGGTTGCCAAATATTCAGCGTTCTGTATTCGCCTCAATTCTGAATACTTCGGTTTTTCAGCTGATCTAGAAATAGACTGTCGCTCCGCTTGTTCAATTCTTCTAAGCTCCGCTTGAGGAGTCGTCTCTTGACTTCTAGCTACTTTCATAGCCCGAGCTTTATTATTTCTGTTGGAAAGATTAGATTTGCGTTTCCCGGGCATTTCGAAAAACTATCAAATAATAATAATAATAATAAAACCCTTAAAAGGGAACTAAAAACAAAGTACTACTATGAAATAATAACAAATCAAAAGAATTAAAACTACTAACAAATAAAAAGTAAATTATAATTCAAAAAAGTAAGAAAACGCACGTTAAATGACAAAGTGAAATAAAAAGTTAAAAATGAGAATAGTAATTAACCAAAAATATTGAACGTATGATGCTTTCTACTTATCTATATAATATTTCTTTAACGTGGTCCAATTACGATATACATGGGGATAAAAAATAATATTTATAAATGGACAATATTTACACACGTGGAATAAGCTCAATAATTTAATAAGAAAAAATGACGACATTTGTCTGGTAAGAGTATTTTATATACTTCATGCTTAGTTAATAGTAGTTGGTATATAGAACAATAAATAAATTAATTAATGTGTAAACTTGATCATGGTACAGCCTTAATGCCCTTAGCGACTTTTGAATTTTTGTTGCCGTTTTAGACCAAAATAGAATTTATGCGATTATTGTTCCTATACGCAAGAGAAGTGTGACGTCACTGACCGTCCGTGGATGCAAGAAATTGATTTCCTATGTTAATCGCCCATTGGATTTTTTGTAAAAAATTATTAAAAATCGAGGAAAATTATTTCCCGATTTTAATCCCCATATTTGGGTATATATATATCTATACTAATATATAAATGCGAAAGTTTGGATGGATGGATGTTTGTTACTCAATCACGCCACAACGGGATGACTTTTAATTTTCCTGTAATAACCAAATAATATATGTCAAAGTGTATCTAAAATGGATTTATGTATTAATTTTCAAGAAAATCGTTAGAGCCGTTTTTGACATACCAACTTTTACCAAAACTTGGCATACACAATTATTGACCGGAAAACAATAAACACGTACAAAAGGATATTTAAAAGGGCGTTAACCCGCCAGTGCACGGGTGGGAAAAAGACCCAATTTTCTTTCAATATTTGAATGGTTACAATATAACACCCACAAAATAAAATCACACAATAAAAAATACGAAGTATAAACTTTACGTTTAATAGAATTTTTTTTCACAGAATGTATAAAATGTTTATCTTACATTGCATTCTAGTAAATAAACTGGGTCTCACAGACCCAACCCGTGCACTGGCGGGTTAATATGGCGAGTTTGGGAAAAAAAAAAAAAAAAAAAAAAAAAAAAAAAAAAAAACGTACAGCCGTTTTTAAAGAAACGTACTTGCAAATCCTGAAATTGAGCTATTTATACAGGGTGCCTATCTATTTTCCTAAATTAACCAACTATATAATTCGAGAGGACATCTAATAGGGTGTTTATATAGCAACTTTGAAGAAAATCGTTAGAGCCGTTTTTGAGAAACAGACTTACGGTCCCACCTACGGTTTCCGATGTTCCACTTTAAGTTATCAAATTTTTACCAAAATTTGGAAAGTTCATTTGTACACTAGACCTGTCTCAATTCTGAAGTTTCGCAGTTTTATCTTTAATAATTTTGGAGATATGATAGCTAGAAGGTTCCCTACATACATACATACACACACGCGCACACACACACATACATACACACACGCGCACACACACACATACACACACACTCTGACCAATTGCCAAAAATTAGTTTTTTGGACTCAGGAAACCTTAAAACATGTAAATGTGTGGTGAAAACTCGATATCAAATTTTTGAAGCGAATATAGTACTTCCATTACCTAAGGTAGTCGGGTAACGGAATAAAAATAGTGATTTATTTTATTTGTAAAAAACACTACAGAACCGGAATTTAAAAGTAATAAGTACAAAACTTTAAAACAACACCATATAAGTAAGACCTGACAACAATTGTTTCAGATCGAAAGAATACACGCCCCTTCGTCAGGTGAAAAAAGTAGGCATGAGCAAAGAGGTGTTTGTGCAGTTTGTGCCTTTTCTCTATGTTTGCAGAATATGACTACTTTGTTCGCCTGACGAAGAGTCGTATTTTCATTCAACCAAAACAATTGTTGAGAGTTCTTGCATTGTATGGCGTTGCTACAAAGTTTTGTACTTATTATTTTATTTATTTATTACTTTATCTTACCCATATAATTGGGTAATTTAATTCAAGCCTTTTTTTTTTTTTTTTCTATATATTTATTTAATTACTCTATCTTAACCTTTTAATAAAAGTGTTTGCTATAATTTTTTTTTTTTTTTTAAGTATTTAAAATTTTAAGTATGTTCAAACTAATGTTTATATTTATTTCATTATTTAATCTTAAAAAACACACAAACCAACCGTCAAAAACCTGATTTTCGAATTTATGGAATCTCAAAACGTGTAATTATAGCTAAAACTCCATTTTGAAAATTTGACGCGAAAACAAAAGTTTATCTACTGTCATATGAATAGGAGAAGGTTAATTTAACTCAAGCTATTTTTTTTTTTTTTTTAACTATATATATATTTATTCATTTATTTAATCTATCTTAACCTTTTAATGAAAATGTTTGCAATTATTTGATTTTTTTTTTTTTTTTTTTTAACTATTTAAAATTTTAAATATGTTCAGACTAATATTAAACTAAAATATGTGTACATTTTAAATATTTGTTTGGTGATTTACTGAAATACTGATATTTTGATGAAAATTATAGTACTTAGTTTTAATTTTAACTAGCTGGAACCCATCGACTTCGACGATCATTTTATTGACCGTAATGTTTCAAAAAACGTCGCATCATTATTTAAATGTATTTCAAGTTAAAACATCTAATATAATTTACGACATTTCACTTAAAAAAAAGAAAATCAGAAAATTGCTTATAATGTGCTTATATATCAGAAAATGCTTATATATGACATCACTTTCTACAAAGTGATGTCATATGACTTCACTATGTCATTCACTTCAAACTGACTCCAAATAAACAGTTCCTATCTTTCATTTTCTATTTTGTTTAATACTAAGACTACATGTTAGCTGACCCGTCCGGCGTTTCCCGGGCACATGGTAATAACCTTAAATGAACCTTAAATTTGTATGGTTTTACATCTTTAACTCAATTTTGTTTGAATTTCTATTTTTAAATAAAAGCATCGTGAAAAAATAATCAGCTGTAACAAAAAAAATTACCTCGAACCGAACAAAACTCTGCCTTGTGACCCTGGTGCCTTCGGCAGCGCATACGCAGGCTGCTAATAACATAAAAATATTCCCAAAAATTAACCTGGAAACGAACGAACTCGCCCGGTGTTGCCCGGGCCCATAATACCTTAAATGAACCTTAAATTTGTATGATTTTATACTTTTAACTCGATTTAGTTTAAATTTATGTTTTTAAGTGAAAGCATCACGAAAAAAATAACCAGCTGTAACAAAAAAAAAATTACCTCGAACCGAACGAAACTCTGCCTTGTGACCCCGGTGCCTGCAGCAGCGCATACGCCGGCCGCTAATAACATAAAAATATTCCCAAAAATTAACCTGGAACCGAACGAATCCGCCAGGTGTTGCCCGGGCCCATGATACCTTAAATGAACCTTAAATTTGTATGATTTAATACCTTTAACTCGATTTAGTTTGAATTTCTGTTTTTAAATGAAAGCATCACGAAAAAAATAATCAGCTGTAACAAAAAAAAAATTACCTCGAACCGAACGACACTCTGCCTTGTGACCCCGGTGCCTGCGGCATCGCATACGCGGGCCGCTAATAACATAAAAAAAATCCAAAAAATTCACCTGGAACCAAATGAACCCGCCCGGCAATGCCCGGGCCCATGATAATAACCTTAAATGAACCTCATGCCCACCTGCAGGTCTCCCAAATTTACATAAAAACTAAAATACTCCAGCTAAATGACACTGAATTAGCCTCAATAGTTTTCCCCCAAATCCCAATCCAAACAATGACCTGCAGCTGGACTATTCACCCGGGTAAGGACGTCGCCTCATTTCTAACCAATTGTACAAAAAATAGCTTTTCTCCCTCTGCTCCGGTGGCTGTCTACACCGATGGATCTAAGACCGATCATGGTGTGTGTGCAGCTTTCTGCACCCTCACCTCGGATGGAGTTGTCCACCGGTGGTCGGGCAGACTTGAGGACTATAACTCGGTATTTCAAGCCGAATTACTAGCCATAAAAAGGCACTTGACTGGGCACTCTCTACCTCTACTCAGTACCCAGAAATAAATATTTACAGTGATAGTCTTTCGGGTCTGCTCGCAATTGCCCGCCACAGGAGCTGACATCCACAAATTATAGAAATTAAAAAACTTCTAATGATCCAAACTTCTAAAATCTCCCTGGCACACGTTTCTGCCCACAAGGGAATCGCCGGCAACGAGCTTGCGGATTCACTGGCCAAGGCTGCGACGGAATTCCCTGCAGTTAATGTTTCCCTACCAGCTCCCTCTTCTTTCGTAAAAAATAGGATAAAACAAGTTCTAAAACAAAAATGGCAAGACCTGTGGAACGATTTGGATAAAGGTAGGTTTACTTTTAATCTGGTTCCACAGGTCAGCCAAAACTCTTGGAATCTCACCCCACCAATTACAGCATTCCTTACTGGCCATGGACCGTTCCCAACCTATCTGCACAGGTTCCGTTGTAGACGATCTTCCTTGTGTCCCTGCGGTGAAGAGGGGACTCCAAATCACTATTATTTCAACTGTCCTTTAACCGTAAATTTTCATCTAAAAAATCCTAATCCCCGCCCAAAAGATTGGCTAGAAAATATTATCTCTCGAAAACCACTTATCAACAAACTTAACAACATTTATGAAATTTTAATGCATTTAACTAATTTAACTGATTGAATATTTTTAGTAATTCTAATTTGTAAATTTCACTTTCTTGGTTGCCTGCGCTACAATTTGTCAGCAGTTGCAAACCTCTATATATCATGTTGCCCGATGTCGCGAGAGGGTAGTTGCCCTGGCAACAACAAAATCTTTAAACTACAATCTGCCCCTTGTTGCTCAAGGATCTAATCAGGCAAATTTTCATAACAAAAAAGCAATGGACCAATTAAGAAGAATCTTGTCAGGATTTCAAAGTCAGCTCTTCGTCAAACATCTCTTCATTAGAAGAATCAACCCCAATCAGCATGCCAATTGTCGCGTGGGGCCGGCTGGGCCCGGCATGCAGACCAGGCTTGTTTTGTAAATTCCCATTCTTAAAATATCTATTCTTTATCATCGCCCCTTGTCGCGGGCAGACTCAAAGTTAACTGCCCCCCTGTTCAAACTTAATCAAGCGGCGCCCCGTGTCGCGGGTAGACTTGTGTCTGGCGCCGCTCTTGTAAATACCCATGCCCATTTGCATCGCCCCTTGTCGCGGGTTGGCTAAGCCAGGCAATGCATGATGTAATTTTTTTTCTTTTTTTTTTTTCTCAATAAATGTCGGAGCAGCTCGCGTGGATTTTCCTGGAAGCGCTCAACACCGCTCTTCGAGCGGTGAGCGGGGGCTGCTCCCTGTTCAACCTTAAATGAACCTTAAATTTGTATGGTTTTATATCTTTAACTCGATTTTGTTTGCATTTCTATTTTTAAATGAAGGCATCACAAAAAAAAAAAAAAAAGAAAGAAAGAAAGAAAGAAAAATCATCTGTAACAAAAAATAAAATAAAATAAAATAAAAAATCAAACTGAACGGAACTTGGGCTTGTGACCCGGTGCCTGCGGCAGCGTATATACAGACCGCTAATAACATGAAAAAATTCTGAAAAATGAACCTTGAACCGAGCGAACCTGTGACTCGTGTTACCTGTGCCTGTGGCTGCTGCACTGTATAGCAGGTCTTTATGCTACGCACGCGTTGCAAAATCCACTTTCCTCCACCAGGGGGTGCAGTATGTTGTATACGAACATTACCAATCGCCTTGAATTTCCAAGACTTTTCAAATAAGGTGTCACTGGTGGTGACAACTGCAAAATCCTGTAGTTTCACTTTCCAGCACCAGGGGGCGCAGTGTGTTCTGTACGAACATCTCCAACGGTCAGGAAATACCAAGACCTTTAAAATAAGATGTAACATGTTAGGATCTACAGCAAAATCACCTAGTTCCATTTTTCACCACCAGGGCCCGCACTACATTGTATACAAACATCCCCAATCGACATGAAATTTCAAGACCTTTAAAATGAGGTGCTACATGTGTGGGTCTAGAACGGATTTCCCTCTCAAACTAATTTCCCCCATTTCCCCACACCAAATCTACTTTCCCCCTTTTTTCCCCCTTTAAAATCGAAAATTCCAAATTCGCAGAAAGTGATTTTTCAGTATTCGACTCTAGTCCCCACATGTACAATTTCTTCACCATGGAGTAATTTGGAGCTTAGTTAAGCTCTTAAACGTGTTTTTAAACCGTTCGACTTTTTTTCATTTTTCTCTTTTCATAGAACATCTACAGACTAAGACCTTTTTTTAGACACCTCAACCAAATTTTTACACCAAGTAGTTCTCTCAATATAGTGGAGACAGACAAAAACATGTTTCAAATTAATATATAGACTAGCTGAAACCCGTCGAAATCGACGATCACTTTATTGACCGTAATATTTCAAAAATCGTCGCATCATTATTTAAATGTATTTCATGTTAAAACATCTAATATAATTTACAACATTTTACTTAAAAGAAAGTCGGAAAAATGCTTATAAATAGAAATACTGTATATGACATCACTTTGTACAAAGTACTACTGTCAATGTGACGTCAAACTGACTCCAAATAAACAGATGCTATCTTTTATTTTCTATTTCGTTTAATATTAAGACTATATGTTAGCTGACCCGTCCGGCGTTGCCCGGTCCCATGATACCTTAAATGAACCTTAAATTTGTATTATTTTATACCTTTAACTCGATTTTGTTTCAATTTCTGTTTTAAAATAAAAGCATCACGAAAGAAATAATCATCTGTATCAAAACAATTAGCTCTAACAGAATGAAAATCTGCCTTGTGACCCCGGTGCTTGCGTTAAATTTGTTTGTTAAATTTGTATTTTGCACCTTAAATTTTATATCTTTAACTCGATTTTGTTTGAATTTCTATTTTTAAATAAAAGCATTGCGAAAAAAAAATAATCAGCTGTAACAAAAAAAATTTTCTCGAACCGAACGAAACTCTGCCTGTTGACCCCGGTGCTTGCGGCAGCGCTTACGCGAGCCGCTAATACCATGAAAAAATTCCAAAAAATTAACCTGGAACAGAACGAACCCACCCAGCATTGCCCGGGCCCATGACAATAGCCTTAAATGCACCTTAAATTTGTATGGTTTTATATCTTTAACTCGATTTTGTTTAAATTTCTATTTTTAAATGAAAACATCACAAAAAAAAAAATAATAATAATAATAATAATAATAATCATCGGTAACAAAAAAAATTACCTCAAACAGAACGGACCTCGGGCTCGTGACCCCGGTGCCTGCGGCAACGTATATACAGGCCGCTAATAACATGAAAAAATTCTCAAAAATGAACCTTGAATCGAGCGAACCTCTGACTCGTGTTACCTCTGCCTGTAGCTGCTGCACTGTATAGCAGGCATGCATGCTGCGCACGCGTTGCAAAATCCACTTTCCTCCACCAGGGGGTGCAGTATGCTGTATACGAACATCACCAATCGCCTTGAATTTCCAAGACTTTTCAAATAAGGTGTCACTGGTGGTGTCAACAGCAAAATCCTTTAGTTGCACTTTCCACCGCCAGGGGGCGCAGTGTGTTCTGTACGAACATCACCAACGGTCAGGAAATACCAAGACCTTTAAAATAAGATATAACATGATAGGGTCTACTACAAAATCACCTTGTTCCATTTTTCACCTCCAGTGGGCGCACTATATTGTACACAAACATCCCCAACCAACATGAAATTTCAAGACCTCTATCCCCAATCACCTTGGATTTCCAAGACCTTTCAAATAAGGTGTCACATGCTGGTGTCAACTGGAAAATCCTGTAGTTGCACTTTCCACCGCCAGGGGGCGCAGTGTGTTCTGTACGAACATCACCAACGGTGAGGAAATACCAAGACCTTTAAAATAAGATGTAACATGATAGGGTCTATAGCAAAATCACCTAGTTCCATTTTTCACCACCAGGGGTCTCACTATATTGTATACAAACATCCCCATTCGACATGAAATTTCCAGACCTTTAAAATGAGGTGCTACATGCGTGGGTCTAGAACGGATTTCCCTCTCAAACTAATTTCCAAGACTTTTGAAATAAGGTGTCACTGGTGGTGACAACTGCAAGATCCTGTAGTTTCTCTTTCCACTGCCAGGGGGCATAGCATGTTCTATACGAACAACACCAACGCTAAGGAAATACCAAAACCTTTAAAATAAGGTGTAACATGATAGGGTCGACTACAAAATCACCTAGTTCCATTTTTAACCACCAGGGGGTGCAGTATATTGTATACGAACATCCCCAATCAACATGAAATTTCAAGACCTCTATCACCAATCGCCTTGGATTTCCAAGACCTTTCAAATAAGGTGTCGCATGCTGGTGTCAACTGCAAAATCCTTTAGTTGCACTTTCCACCGCCAGGGGGCGCAGTGTGTTCTGTACGAAGAACTCCAACGGTCAGGAAATACCAAGACCTTTAAAATAAGATGTAATGTGATAGTGTCTACAGCAAAATCACCTAGTTCCATTTTTCACCACCAGGGATCGCACTATATTGTATACAAACATCCCCATTCGACATGAAATTTCCAGACCTTTAAAATGACGTGCTACATGCGTGGGTCTAGAACGGATTTCCCTCTCAAACTACTTTCCCCCCTCTCCCCCCCTCCAAATCTACTTTCCCCCCTTTTCCCCCCTTTAAAATCGAAAATTCCAAATTCGCAGAAAGTGTATTTTTAGTATTCGACTCTAGTCCCCATATATACAATTTCTTCACCGTGAAGTAATTTGGAGCTTAGTTAAGCTCGTAAACGTGTTTTTAACCCGAAACGGTGGGAAACGGTTTCCCACCCGTTTCCCCCGGAGGGGGAAAACAATTCGACATTTTTTTATTTTTCTCTTCTCATAGCACATCTACAGACCAAGACCTTTCTTTAGACACCTCAACCAAATTTTTACACCAAGTAGTTCTGTTAATATGGTGGAGACAGACAAAAACATGTTTCAAATTAATATGTAGAAGATGTACGACCGTAATTGGATAATCTCACTAATATGGATTAGTAGTTTTTGAAACTATAATTATGAACACAATACTAAGCAGTATAAATTGTTAAATCTCGTATGACCATCGTTACCGATTTAATTTTTATTTGTGAAACACCCCTCAGTTTACACGAGTAGAGTGGAAACGCATAGGTAAATTCCGGACTATCGTTTGGTCCGGAACTTACCCATGGGGTTCATCGTGCGAAATGCTACATAATTTGTCTGGTCCGGAATTTTCCTACTCCGTTTTTAGATTTTCGAAACATAAAGGAAATTAAAATTAGAGCAAGGCTTCCAAATTTCTGGGGACAGTCCCCACTTTCGGTATTTTTTCCCCCTCCCACATGAACTAGATTTCTATGCAAAGCTTTCGTCGAAATTTATAATTTATTGGGATGATTGTCACTCGTTTAAAGTATTGCTTTGGTTTCCATTTCTTAATTTGAAATTAGATGCACCGCTAATTTGAACGCACTTTGCCTTTCGAAAAATTTGGTTGCCTTAAATTAGAGTTAAGAATTTGGGGACTTTATTAGGGGATTTTTAAACAAAATTTAAGAACTCTTAGGGGATTTTCAACTCGAATTTTGGGGCTTAAGTTTTTTGGAGTTGGCAGCGTAAATTCCCATTTTATGTAATTTGATAACACTTGAAAATAACTGAGTGGGAAACAAAATGCCGGATGAGCCAGCCTGTACTGAAGGAGCTCTAACTACAGTTATCTTGATGCTTAGAACTAGAACTACAGTCAGCAGCAAAATTTTTCGAGTGCTAGCAATTTTTCCTATGTAAAGAAAGTACACTTATTACTGCTTTTTTAAATAAGTACTTGTCGAGTCGAGTCATGTTCTTAGTCAGTCTAAGGCAATGATTCGACACAAAGATTTATTTAACAAAACAGTATTAACTGTACGTTTTTAAAGTAGGAATTATTGCTAGCACTCGAATAATTTTGCTGCCGACTTTATTTAGTCAATATGATGTCAAACTTTTAAAGTCTTGTTAATGTAGAAACATTAAAAACTAGTATGTTGTGGCCACCACATGACTTTCTTCTATATTTGCCTATACAAATTCCCTCATTAAAAATAATTTATTAAAATTATTATTTAAAAAAATTATCTTCTATGATAATGCAGACGATTTCCATATTAGAGAAGTAGTATAACACTAAATATCCAAAAAAAGTCAATTTTATTCTCAATATTACATTCAAAAAAGAAAAAAAAAATTTTTTTGGCTAAAAATGAAAAAAATCGATAACTTAATTTTAAATTATCGCAGTTCGATGGTTCAGCCTTTTGTTTTAAAGGTATTGGCGAGCTCTTTTGAAAGATACCCATCATGAAAATTTACTCCCCTCGAGCGGGGGACTCCCCCCCAGACGGGGAGGCGAGGCTCCTATATACACAATTTTTTTTTCTCAGTTGACTATCTCAATTACAAATAATTATTTTAAATTACATATTGTTTATTAGAAAATAATTCTCTTAAATGTCCTATACCACCACGTTAAAAATTTAGAAAAAGTGGGATGGCAACACAAGCTGTTGGGCAATTTTTACCAAAAGTTGATAGACACTAATTTATGTCAATGTGTAACTACATACCAATTTATGTGAAATTCTGCGAATAAGTACCTGAGATACAGTCGCCACAAAATTTGGTCACACACACACACAGACAGACAGACATTTTCTAAAAATGCTCAAATCGTGTTCTATAGCTCTCAAAACGTATAAATCCATCAAAAACCCGAGGTCGAAAATTTTTACGAATCCAATACTTTCTTTTATTGAATATGGAAGAAAGTAAAATATATGTATATGTATATATATATATATATATATATATATAATAATCATCTCCATGTTTTAAATCGAAAAATGCTCTGAAGTTACAAGTGAAATTTAATTATTGAATAAAAATAATGCTAAGATTTTCCTCCTTGTATATATACGGTTAACATAACAGCTACACACTTTTTATACATTATCTATTTATCAAGACCCTCTAAGTAAAAGGTCGAACTGATTGGGAATTTCCAAATGTGATGTGGACGCAATTGATTGATGCAATTGATTATTCTCGGAAACTGTGGTTTGCTAAACCGTAACAGGATAACTATATGCATTCAATCAGAAGTTTACTATATCTTACATTCATACAAAGGATGCAAGCTCACTTGATATATATAGCATTGGCCTTGGCAATTGTTTTACCTGCAGTTCAGAGCGGTATGTTCTTTCACTTTCTTTTTGTTTACATTTCTATTCATCTTTGTACGTTGTTTACATTCGATGTACATTAAGCATTTTTTTCCTAATATTTGATCAGACATAACAACATCAAACTGCGTTTAAAATATGTGCACTTTTTAAAAATGTGAATGTGTATCATCTTTGTTTTATTAAGTACTTAAAAATTAATTTTTAAGTATGTTCCAAAAATATAACCTGTAGATTGTTAGTATCTCTCTCTTTCTTTTTACTTTCTCTTACCCATAGGGTAGAGAAAGTATTGATTTGGGGTCAAATTTTTGATCGCGAGATTTTGTTATATTTACACGTTTTGAGGTCCCCTGAATACGAAAATCATGTTTTTAGCAAATGGTCTGTGTGTATGTCTGTGTGTGTGTCTGTGTGTATGTCTCTGTGTGTGTGTGTGTGTGTGTCTGTGTGTCTGTCTGTTATGAGCATATCTCAAACACATATTATGGCAGAAAGTTCAAACTTGGTATTCTAAACGTGTATCATATAAGGATGCTATATACAGTAAGCTTTTCGTTAAGATCAAGCAAATGGTTCGTGTACAGGGACAATCAAGAGAATTCTAATACATTACGTCTATGGGGGAAATTGCAGGTAAGTAGAGTTTAACGTCTATAGACTGCACTAAACCAAATGAAACGAATATATATTTTTTGTAATAGAGATAGTCAACTGGGAAAAAAAATTTTGTGTATGTAGGAGCCTCGTCTCTCTCCCTGAGGGGGGAGGGGAAGTCCCCCCTCGAGGGGAGTAAATTTTCATGATGGGTATCTTTCAAAAGAGCTCGCCAATACCTTTAAAACGAATGGTTGAACCATCGATCTGCGATAATTCAAAACAAAGTTATCGATTTTTTTCACTTTTAATGAAAAAAAAACAAAAAAAATCGTTTTTTTTTTTTTAATTGAAAATAAAATGGACTTTTTTTGGATATTTAGTGTTATACTACTTCTCTAATATGAAAATCGTCTGCATTATCATAAAAGATAATTTTTTTTAAATAATAATTTTAATAAATTATTTTTTAAAAACAGAATTATTTTTTAATAAACGAATTAAATTTTATATAAATCTAGGTGCATTAATGAAACGGGGGGTTGAGGGGGGCGGTAGCCCCCCTCACACAGAATTAATTATCATATAAAACTCTTCCGAAGCCTAAATGAATTGTTTAATATAGGTTTACATAACATCGTTATCTTACCTCTTAATCTCCAACCTGTATTTATAGTATTAAATTTCAGGGTAAGAGAAAGTCGTGTGAGTGACACACCAGATTTTTTTCTATTCTTTTTAAAAAAATTGTAGTAAAATGAAATGCATGCCTTTTCTGTACAACCCCGACTTTTTATTCATTTGATCAAAAAGGGGGAATAAATATTTAAAAACATTTGTCTGTTTGTTTTTAAGATCATACACAATAGTTAAATAGACATAAGATCTTATCAGGCGTTGATATAATTTTTGGCTTGTAAAATCTTAAGCAATTTTGAGTAAATTAAGACCCGTAAAGTGGTGTGGAGATTTATTGTCAATTAATGTATTTTATACTGCGCTATTTCACCCAATAGAGTAAGCTCTCTTTAACAAATAATCACTTAAAAATGTTGTTGTCAGAGATTTTAATACTTCACGTAAACACATGACAATATCTTTCGTTGCATATCATTAAATGTAAAATCGTAATAGGTACTCTATTAAGCTGTGGTTGTTCAGCGAAATATAAGTGTCATTTATCAGAATAACGCCCTATTTTCTAGGAAGGAATATTTGGCGAAAATTTGCTGAGGAATCAGTAACTATGTCAATATTAGTTATTTCATGCAGTGATTTGAAACATGCTCAGTGAAACATATCAGTTTTATGTTTAAGAGCCTACTGTACCTATCCTCACAAACAGCCAAACCTCATGTTATTCTGTGGGGAAATTTATGAAATTGGCACAGTACACGAAGTTTTTTTTTTTTTTTTTTTTTTTCGTTTCTACATTTACAAAATTCATAAAAGTTAAATTTGTTTCCTGAAAAGATTTTTTCTTTTTTAAATATTTTATTTTGAAGTAATAAAGTTAGAAAAATAAACTAGCATTTTCGCTTTTTTTTTTTTTTAACTTTAAAGTGAAATAGTTAGAATATAAAAATTATTCTTTTGGGAAACGAGAACAAATTTAACGGCTGGGAATTTCCTGAATGTAAAAACGGAATAAAAAAAAATAATAATCTATATATATAAAAGAGCAGAGTCTGTCTGTGTGTGAGTGTGTGTGTCTGCCTGTCTGTCCGCTATAGAAACCTAGGCCGTTTCACCGACCGGGACAAAATTCGGCACGGTAGTGTTTACGACCCGAGAAACACAAAGCCCCAAGCGATTTTACAAAATTCGCCCACCAATGGGGGAGGGGGGGCAAAACGTAATTTCACAAAATCCTTCATATCTCAAACAAAAAAACAGATATCCGTAAAATTTTTGCTTTAAAATATAGCTAATAGAAATGTCTAAAAATCAGTTTCTGGAATTGTTTAAATTCGGTCCCCAAGGGGGGCGGGGGGGGCAAAACGTGATTTCACATGCGTAAAATGTGATTTCGCATAATCCCATATATCTCAAAAAAAAAAAAAAAATAGATATACGTGAAATTTTTGCTCTAAAATATAGCTAATGCAACTATCTAAAAACCAATTTCTCGAATTTTAGAAATTCAGCCCCCAGGTGGGGCAGCAAGGGGGGGGGGGTGCTATGGGGCAAAAACAAATAGAAATACAGTTAGGCCGTTCAAAATTGATACAGATAGGTTTTTAAAGGCCTGCAAGTCGAATGGGGATATTTTCGAAAGTGTAAAGTTATTAGTAGGGGCGAGAAGGGGGAGGGAGGGGGGGCAAAAAAATAAAAATACCGTTAGATCGTTCAAAATTGGTATATAGAGGTTTTCGATACTTACAAATCGATTGCGGATATTTTCGAATTTGTAAAATTATTAGGAGGGCGGTAAGGGGGTGGGGCGGCAACGGGGGGCTATGGGCAAAAACAAATAGAAACACAGTTAGGCCGTTCAAAATTGATACAGATAGGTTTTTAAAGGCCTGCAAGTCGAATGGGGACATTTTCGAAAGTGTAAAGTTATTAGGAGGGGCGAGAAGGGGGAGGGGGAGGGGAGAGGGGGGGGGCAAAAAATAAATATAGATTTAGATCGTTCAAAAGTGGTTTATAGAGGTTTTTGATACTTACAAATCAATTGCGGATATTTTCGAATTTGTAAAATTATTAGGAGGAGCGAGATGGGGGGTGGGACGGTAAGGGGGGGGGCTATGAGCAAAAACAAATAGAAATACAGTTAGGCCGTTCAAAATTGGTACAGACAGGTTTTAAAGGCCTGCAAGTCGAATGGGGATATTTTCGATTGTGTAAAGTTATTAGGAGGGGCGAGAAGGGGGGAGGGGACAGGGGGGGGGGGCAAAAAAAAAAAATTATGTTAGATCGTTCAAAATTGGTATGTAGAGGTTTTCGATATTTACAAATCAATTGCGGAAATTTTCGAATTTGTAAAATTATTAGGAGGTGCGGTAAGGGGGGGGGGGCTATGGGCAAAAACAAATAGAAATACGGTTAGGCCATTCAAAATTGGTACAGATAGGCTTTAGAGGCTTGCAAATCGAATGGGGTATTTTCATAAGTGTAAAGTTATTAGAAGGGCCGGAAAGGGGGGGGGTGGACAGAGGGGCAAAAAAAAATAGAGTTAGACCATTCAAAATTGGTACATAGAGGTTTTTGATACTTACAAATCGATTGCGGATATTTTCGAGTTTGTAAAATTATTAGGGCGCTCATATATATGCATTCGCGCGTGCGCATCGCGCACGGGTCTACGCTGCCGAAGGCAGTGGGGACCCGGTGCGACATTTTTCCCGATCAGAGTTTTTTTTTTTTTTTTTTTTTTTTTCACATGATAAAAATTAATGCAATTTTGAGAATTCATTAATTATAATGATTCATTTAAAAATAGTGACCAGCGAAGCGGGCGTAGCCTGCTAGTAAAATATATTTTCACGCGAATAATAATATAAAAAGTGAATTAAAAAAATATCGTCTGCATTTCATTATGCATTTTTTAAAAGTTATTTCACATAAATATTTAAAATATCCATATTGTAATTAAATGAATGAAAAAAAAAATCGTCTGTGTATGAGTAGGCATTTATTAGAACATAGTTTTGAAAAAAAAAAAAAAAGAAAAGTTACTATATCAATGGCATCAGTAGGTAAGAAATGAGAGTTCTGGCGCAAGAGGCGGGTGCACCGGTGCACCGGCAAGCCGTGCGGGTGCCACACCACCCCCTGAGGGCCTAGATGACTTGGGGTTGACCTTGAGACATCTTCTAACTTAATCGCAAAAGATGACGAGGGTGTTAATGAGGAAAATTTAATTAAAAAATTAATTAGTGATTTTTTGTAAAAGGTGATGATGGTTTTAAAGAGATGTTTTTCGGTAGAATGAAAAAAGTAGGATATTGTTTGTGAGTTATTAGGAAATTAATTAGGGAGTTAATTAAGAAATTAATTAGGGAGTTAATTAAGAAAATAATTAAAAATTTTAAAAATTGAGAAATAAATAAGAAATCGATTGAATTTAAGGATGTGGATGCGAATATACTATGAAAGAAATAGAGAGGTTTGACTGGAGTTCGAACCCAGCACCTTGCAGTAAAAATATTACCATAAGACTATAGTTTTCGCATATGTGTGAGTGATTTTTCTATTATATACCTGCACAAATCTTTGTAAACCTATGAATGTAATTATTTGAGAATGTTTCAAACATTTAAATGATTTTAATTTACAAAATAATAATTTAAAAAAATATTAATTAAGCATTTTCTTCTAAAAGATTACAAATGTTTTATGAAAAATGACATTGAGAGTAAAAATTAAGCAGATAGTGTAGAAAATAAAGATGATCGGGTAGGATTCGAACCCAACACCTGCTTAAAGTAAAGAAACAGTAGTTTACAAGTACTTTAACCACTGCTCTTTAGAAATATGCCTATGCAGATCTATTTTACATAGGAATGCTATTGTCCGAAAAGAATTCTATCGTTTAAAGGATATTAATTAGGGAATAATAATTGAAAAAATATTAATTAAGTATTTTCTTGCAAAAGATTTACGAACAAAAATAGGAAATGAGAGTGTTACTACCCAGCAAAACTTATACTGATGGGCTCGTTATGGCCTACAGCCGGCATCCTGCACTTGCCATCAGTTGCCGGTTGCCCCACTTAACTCCAGCAGTGGTCCGTTTATGGCTGCCAGCAGTATTGAAGGCCTAAAGAAAAATGATCGGTGGCCCTGAAGTGGCATAAACACAGTTGGCCTTATGCAGGTTATCACTATAAGGCCAACATCATGTTTTTCATGTTGTGGCCACAAATTATTAGGCCATAATCAATTTGTATGCCTAGAGGGCGCTGTGATTTATTTTCTGTTGATTTGAAATTCGCTCGCCGTCTGCCATTTCATACGAAGTTTGTTCGTTATTATAGTCTGCAGGTGTAGCTGCGAGCCTGAAAGATGTTAAATCATGAAAAAAGAGTATATGAGTAAGTAATTCAATTATTAATTTGATTTTCTATTATTTTTTAAAAACTATTTGTTAAAAGTGTTTGAATCTAAAAGCCATTTTTATAAGAAAAGGATTTCTAGAAAGTTAATATTCAGTTGATCCGTTTTAAGTAAGTTATGATAGTCGTTAACTTTCTTGTTGCATTTTTGTTAATTTTATTATTAATTTAATAAAATTAACAAAATAAAAATTATGGTCTTAATTTATATATTTATATTAAATGGACGGGAGAAAGTAATACTAATAATAATAAGTATTTGTAATTAATGTTTTATTTTTATTTTTTCTTCCTTAAGTGTATTTAAGAAGAAAGCATTAGATTCGGGAAAATTTTCGACATCTGGTTTTCGATAGATTTTACACGTTTTGTGTTGTTCTGATAAGCTTAACTTGAAAAATTGTCTATCTGTCTCTCGGCGTGTGCACAGAAATTTATGAAAGTGCCAGTAGTCCAAAAATTTACTTCTTCTACATTTTTTCTTTTTTTTGTAAATGTACAAACATTGCTTCCTCCCCCCCTGAGGGAGAAGTATACCAGATTAAGTAAATTTGGATTAAGTAAATTTCCAATATGGGCATCCTTGAAAAGAATTTGTCAATATCTTTGAAACATTTATCTGATATATTTTTAAGCAAATTTATTGATTTTTTTTTTTTTTTTTTTTTTTTTTGACAGAAACTAGTATGTTGCAGCACCACAAAACTTTGTTTTGTATTTTTTATTATGCAAATTCGCGTTGTGCAGATAATTTGATAAGATTATTTTCCCGAATGCATGCAAACGATTTTCATCTTAGAACAATGTTTCTCAATATCGAAAAAAAAAAAAAAAAAAAAAAAAAAAAATGTGCCAACATCTTAAAAAATGCTTTTTTTATTTAATTGAATATAATTTATATCTTTGTTTTAATTTACCACAAATTTGGTTCAGTTATTTAAAAGATACTGACGAGTTCTTTTGAAAAATATAAGCATTGGAAATTTAGTCCCTCGCGGGAAAGGCCGAGCTATTCCTCAACTTCTACAAAAAGAAAAAAAAAATCCTGGTTGGTTGTTCGTTACTTAAATATTTATTTTTTAATTCATTTTAAAAATTAAAAAATTAATTATCATTAGTACATTTATATGAAATTTCCTCCTATACTGCGTCATACTGAAAATTACGAAGAATTAGAAATACAGAGCTATGTATTGAGTGAAAGATCCACAAATGTAATCGGGAAAGATTTTAATCATGGCCTGTCCATATTAAGTTTGGTTAAATTTCGTCCATTCGTTCGTGAGATATAGCGTCTACAAATTTTTTTTATGCACCCTCACAGAAAGAAACTTTCTAAAAATGGTCAAATCATGTTCTGGAATCTCAAAACATGAAAATACATCGAAAACCGGAAGTCGAAAATTTTCTTCCTACATATATACATGTAAGAAAGTAAAATACTTAAAAAAGTAAATAAAATTATTTTCTCAGATAAAATTAATTTTCTTTCGAAATTTAATACAGTATGTTTTTTTGAAATGAAAATCAAATCGACTGCCTTCATTGCCGGAAATAATAATTTTAATAATATGTAATTTCTATAAACCATTATAAACAGGAAAAAAAGTGGTAACCATAACAAACTATTTTATTTTATTTATAATAATAATTATTATTATTTTAATTCAAGTAAGAAAAATAATTTCACTTTTACGAAACTGAAATAGTTCCCCTATCAGTTTTCCGTATCGGATAAGAATATTTTTATGCACCGCTAATAAATGAATCACAAATATTTATTTTATTATTTTTGATTGGAAACATTTTTTTATTGCATCCTTAAAATCTATGTTGTTTTGTATTTTAACGTTGCATAAAAAATTTTACGTGCGCTGATAAGAAATTTCTCCTAGACTGTAATGTATCAAATTTTTTTATGCCTTTTTATACTCAAACCATTTGTGCTACCTGTACAACTTTTTATGACAAGCTTCCTACAATAAATCTGGAAAACCTGTAATAACATATATGAGGTTTATGGAATTCTAAAAATATTTTTAAAAAGGAAATTAGCGTATAGATGAACAGAGGTCTAAGCAATTTTATATTTTGTTGAAAAATGTAAAAAACACACCCCAAAATATATTTGAAACAAAATTATACATTATTAGTGAAATTACTTTTCTTGAAATTTTCCACGCAAAAGAATACTACACACACGTGCACACTTATATCTCTGACTACACGTTAAATCAGAAAAACAGCTGTACTTAAAAACAACATGTAACTGATAGTTGCCGCATAAGCATTTATTTGGGTGTGTGGGCAGGAAGGAGATTTGTTTATCAAGTTGAAGAGAAACAGCGTTCACAAAATAAAGGAGAAAAAATGTAGAAGAAAAGTCAATTCATCAGTTATTTTTAAATGAAAATTGTTCTAAGTATACATCTAAAAATTTTTAGATGTAATACATGTCATCATCGCATGAATAGTATAAAGATTCAACCTCTATTTTTTAAGGATCTATAAAGGAGGATATTTATTTATTAACAGCTTAGATATTAAATTATTTGAAGTACGCTATTAAACAAATTCTTCAATAAAATAACGATTTCTATCTGAAATTATGCCTGGGATTGTGTAGAGAAGTATCTATGAGCCTGTCTGCGCTCTGGTGCACTTTCTACTGTGCGGACGGAAAAAGAGGTGCCGTAGGCAGCGAGGTTTAGAGCAATTTCAATAAAATATTTGTAGTTTTTTTCTTTTTTTTTTTTTTTTTCTTTTAATAATGTGATGTAAAAAATAAATACTGGTCCAATTATTTTGAAAATTCATTTAAACATAGTGACCAGGAAAGCGGGAGTAGCCTGCTAGTTATTATTATTATTATAAATTTCCATAATCCGAATACTGTAGATAATGGAAGCATTGTATTCGTATTCGGTCAAAACTTTCGGCATCGAGATTTCACCTAATTAGGAGAAAGCAATTACAAATATTGAAAATGAGTGTTTCAAAAAACTGCTCTATTTTTTTTTTTTTTTTTTTTTTTTTGTTGTTGTTAATTCTGCATGCAAACTCTCTTTTTTATACCTTGACGACGTGTGTATCAGTTTGCTTTAACAGGAAAATTAGTAGATGTGTAAATTGATAGATCAATTTTATGTTTACTGACCACTTTATTTAAAATAATAATAATAATAATAATGATAATAAAAAGGAGTAAAATAAAATATATGTAGTAATAACTGATAAAAGTCGTGCAGATTATAATTATTATTATTTTAAAGTGGGTTGATTTGTCTGAACTTATTTTACTGTTGTCGGAATTATTCAAATTTTATTTTCTAACAATTTTCTTAATAATTGCGAAATCCCGCAGTTGGGAAGAAATTTTGTAGCCTGAAACATTCTTACACATCCACTTATTCTATTTTTTATACATTAAAAAATATACATAGAAAAATCACTCACACATATGCGAAAACTATAGTCTTATGGTAATATTTTTACTGCAAGGTGCTGGGTTCGAACTCCAGTCAAACCTCTCTATTTCTTTCATAGTATATTCGCATCCACATCCTTAAATTCAATCGATTTCTTATTTATTTCTCAATTTTTAAAATTTTTAATTATTTTCTTAATTAACTCCCTAATTAATTTCTTAATTAACTCCCTAATTAATTTCCTAATAACTCACAAACAATATCCTACTTTTTTCATTCTACCGAAAAACATCTCTTTAAAACCATCATCACCTTTTACAAAAAATCACTAATTAATTTTTTAATTAAATTTTCCTCATTAACACCCTCGTCATCTTTTGCGATTAAGTTAGAAGATGTCTCAAGGTCAACCCCAAGTCATCTAGGCCCTCAGGGGGTGGTGTGGCACCCGCACGGCTTGCCGGTGCACCGGTGCACCCGCCTCTTGCGCCAGAACTCTCATTTCTTACCTACTAACCTATTACAAAGGTTAGTCTACCTTAAGTCCTCTAACTTAAACAAAATTATACATTATTAGTGAAATTACTTTTCTTGAAATTTTCCACGCAAAAGAATACTACACACACGTGCACACTTATATCTCTGACTACACGTTAAATCAGAAAAACAGCTGTACTTAAAAACAACATGTAACTGATAGTTGCCGCATAAGCATTTATTTGGGTGTGTGGGCAGGAAGGAGATTTGTTTATCAAGTTGAAGAGAAACAGCGTTCACAAAATAAAGGAGAAAAAATGTAGAAGAAAAGTCAATTCATCAGTTATTTTTAAATGAAAATTGTTCTAAGTATACATCTAAAAATTTTTAGATGTAATACATGTCATCATCGCATGAATAGTATAAAGATTCAACCTCTATTTTTTAAGGATCTATAAAGGAGGATATTTATTTATTGTTCTAAGTATACATCTAAAAATTTTTAGATGTAATACATGTCATCATCGCATGAATAGTATAAAGATTCAACCTCTATTTTTTAAGGATCTATAAAGGAGGATATTTATTTATTAACAGCTTAGATATTAAATTATTTGAAGTACGCTATTAAACAAATTCTTCAATAAAATAACGATTTCTATCTGAAATTATGCCTGGGATTGTGTAGAGAAGTATCTATGAGCCTGTCTGCGCTCTGGTGCTCTTTCTACTGTGCGGACGGAAAAAGAGGTGCCGTAGGCAGCGAGGTTTAGAGCAATTTCAATAAAATATTTGTAGTTTTTTTCTTTTTTTTTTTTTTTTCTTTTAATAATGTGATGTAAAAAATAAATACTGGTCCAATTATTTTGAAAATTCATTTAAACATAGTGACCAGGAAAGCGGGAGTAGCCTGCTAGTTATTATTATTATTATAAATTTCCATAATCCGAATACTGTAGATAATGGAAGCATTGTATTCGTATTCGGTCAAAACTTTCGGCATCGAGATTTCACCTAATTAGGAGAAAGCAATTACAAATATTGAAAATGAGTGTTTCAAAAAACTGCTCTATTTTTTTTTTTTTTTTTGTTGTTGTTGTTAATTCTGCATGCAAACTCTCTTTTTTATACCTTGACGACGTGTGTATCAGTTTGCTTTAACAGGAAAATTAGTAGATGTGTAAATTGATAGATCAATTTTATGTTTACTGACCACTTTATTTAAAATAATAATAATAATAATAATAATAATAAAAAGGAGTAAAATAAAATATATGTAGTAATAACTGATAAAAGTCGTGCAGATTATAATTATTATTATTTTAAAGTGGGTTGATTTGTCTGAACTTATTTTACTGTTGTCGGAATTATTCAAATTTTATTTTCTAACAATTTTCTTAATAATTGCGAAATCCCGCAGTTGGGAAGAAATTTTGTAGCCTGAAACATTCTTACACATCCACTTATTCTATTTTTTATACATTAAAAAATAGATATGAAAATAGGAATTTTGATATTAATAAAATGACAGAAAAAACGACATTTTTTTTTTTTTTTTTTATTGAAATTTTTGAATTTCAAATAAACTTCTATTTCGAATCTTCGCTGTATGACAAACATAAGTTTTAACTCAGTTGTCGACGTCCAAGATTTTGCAGACATGCTGTTTTTACGCTACTACATTTCGTCGATAATATTATGCTGAACTCGTAGTCAACATAGCTTTTCCGATGATGGGTCGTGCATATCTATTTTGAGTGGAAACGACTGGTGTGTTTTTCATAATTATATATAAAGTTTACTTACTTTCTTCATTCTTCAACGCTATTTTTCCTGTCATTTTACTAAGGGTTCTCTGAAACCTTTCTAGCATAATTTATTATTTTAATATAAATTGAAGATAAGCTTATCTAAAACAAGATAGAGAGAGAGAGATTGATTTTAAAACATATACTTACGACAGCAAAAAATGTAATGAAGAACTGATGTTGAAAAAAGTGAATGAAGAACTTTGTAAATTTATAAAGTTGTAAAAAACATTAATAATAATAATAAAAGTTTCAGGTCTGAATGATTCCACGACCATTCATTAAATGAATAAATTAGGCACGAGTGAAGTAGTTATAAATAGCGAAGTATTGATCTTTCATACATTTGGAAATATGACTAACTATTTATCATTAAAATAAACAAATCAAAATAAAATTATTAAATTTGGAAGTGGTATTTAAACTCTACAATAACATAATTGCCTCAGAGGATTGAAATAGCGCTAATAGCATATCTTAATATTATATTTGGCGCGAAATTGCTAACAGAATTTTTGAGATATGAATACATAAATGTGGAATAATTATATAATATTAATATTTTTATATACTTTAATTATATTAATCGTATTATAAATTTATAATATAATAAATTTATTTTAAATATAAATTTAGCATAACAGAGCGAAGTTTAGGAAAACTATTTCGTTTAACTAAATTCCCTGATACATGGTACCAAAACTAAAATGTTTAATGGATACTGACAAGGAAACTCTTTGAAGCGGTAATCACCGATTTTCTTGAAAAAAATTCTGGCATAAGATTTAATCATGAATAGCATCTTCCTAAAATATTAGCTGCTGAGTCGCAATAGATAAGCTATAAAAAATTATTAAAAATGGAAGCATGTTTGCAATATTTCCAAAAAAGCACCTGTTTGGCGACAGCATTCTTCGAAATTTCATTGCAATGAAGATTTAATAGATGTAGATGTTCTTCTTTCTTTTTGATAGTCAAACGAACTCCCTACGCTGTCGAGCACATGAGAATTCAGAATAGATTAACAAAAACCAGATAATTTACCAGATTGAGACTTATTTAGTCGAAATTCTAAATAACATTTAATATTTCAGTTAAATAAGCTGTGTCAATAACAATTGCAAGAATATTTACATCAAGTTTTTAATAACGACATTAAAAAAATATATCATCAAAACTTTTTTATAAATTTAAATAAAACAAAACATTTTATATTAACACACAAGGCTGTCTTTTTTTAACTAAAATGAAAGCATTTCGTATCCGAACACATTTTTCTTATAAGGGTTACATGCAAACGGAACGCTTCGATGACGTAAATTTTGCAAATTTTTTGCAAATTCAGTCGGCAGTAAAAGTATCCGAGCATTAGCAGGAATTCCTATGTAAAAAAAGTACACTTAATGCAGTTTTGTTAAATAAATCCTTGTCGAATCCTGTTCTTAGTCAGTCTAAGAACATTTTTGCTAGGCGGATACTTTTGCTGCCGACTGTAGTCATACAGTCGGCTGCAAAATTATTCGAGCACTAGCAATAATCCTTGCCAAAAAAAAGTACACTTAATACAGCTTTGTTAAATAAATCCTTGTCGAGTCATGTTCTTAATCAGCCTAAGAACATGATTCGACAAGGATTTACTTAGCAAAACAGTCTTAAGTGTACTTTTTAAATATAGGATTTATTGGCTAGTGCTCGAATAATTTTGCAGCCGACTGTACATTTGGAACACTTGCAAACGGCTTTGCAACCGGAAGTGTTTCATTTGTATGTACCCCTTAGTCTGATCATTTTATTGGGCAGTACGAACCTTCGACGAACAAGCAACTCCACAGAATATGAGTTGTGTGGATCCAATATCTCATTAGAGCTACGCAATGAGCAATTGGAGACGATCTATGATTCTACCCTAAATTTCGTCCTGTTTGTTGGTTGGGTTTAACGTCGCACTAGTACTGCACTATGGGCAATTGGCGACGGTTTGCGATGCACTCCTGAGGAGGGTCCGGTACATCGGCAGGTGATAAATGGTTGCATTCTGCGTATGTTATTTATTTTTAATATTTACATACGATTTGTATGTTTGACTCGACATCCTCCTCCTGTAAATTTCGTCGAGTTGAGGACAGATATAACATAGGGAGGTATACTATTGTAACAATCGCAGCTATCTTAGATCACAAGTCGGATCGAACACTCGGCAGCAAAAGTAACCGAGCACTAGCAATAATTCCTGTCTAAAAAAAGTACACTTAATACTGCTTTGTTAAATAAATCCTTGTCGAATCATGTTCTTAGTCAGTCTAAGAACATGATTCAATAAGGATTTACTTAACAAAGCAGTATTAAGAGTGCATTTTTCTGACGGGGATTATTGCTAGTGTTCGGATACTTTTGCTGCCGACTGTACGATCCGACTTGTGATCTACGATAGCTGAGATTGTTACAATAGTATTCCTCTCATAACCGGATTAAAATACAAAAAATAAAAAAAACACCCTGGGTCGGCTGGGGAATCGAACCCATTCTTTTACACGTGAAGGCGATTAGCGAGGGTGACATACTCACTCGGCCACGGAGGGTCTGCATTCAGCATAACAATTATTTTTAATACAACAAGATTTCGCAGTTAATAATTCTAAGAAAATTACCTATGAAAAAAATCACTGCGCAGCACTAGTGCGACGTAAAACCCAACCAACCTTATGAAATTCTAATGCATATTTTTACAAAATAAATTAAATTACCAGAAATGTAAGAAGCCATAAAGGTTATGCACGTGTTTTTCCAATTTTAAATAATCCCCTCCGTAAAGGATCAAAGTTGTAAACACGTCTACGGACCATCCCTAGGAATGTACCCTAGACTGTCGCCATTGCATATCTGTAGTGCGAATTAAAACTTAAAACCTACTCAACCTCAAATATCTTAAATATTTTAATTTTGATTTATTTATTTGAGTATTAATTTCAATCAACTATTCTAACAATCAAAAGTTCAATCAAATATTATAATTCATATTGGTCGCCAATTGCCCATTCCGCAGTACTAGTGCGGCGTAAAACCCAGCCAACCAATCTATAAATCAAATTAGTTTTTAAATCGTCTGCAAATTTATATAAATGCACATGCCGAGTGCTTCAGACATTAAATTACTCCAGATTATGTATAAGCTGGAGTAATGTAAAAGTAACTCTGAAATTGCATTATTTTAAATAAATACAATATTGAAACATTACATAAAATAATGGAAAATATTATATCTAACACAAAACATAATGGGGTACATACAAATGAAACACTTCCAGTTGCAAAGCCGTTTGCAGGCGTTCCAAATGTATGACTGCAGTCGGCAGCAAAAGTATCCGAGCACTAGCAAAAATTCCTATGTAAAAAAAGCACACTTAACACTGTTTTGTTAAATAAATCCTTGTCAAATTGTGTTCTTAGACTGACTACGAACAGGATTCGACAAGGATTTATTTAACAAATCTGCATTAAGTTTACTTTTATTACATAGGAATTTTCGCTAGTGCTCTGTTACTTTTGCTGCCGACTGTATTTGCAAAAAACTTGCAAAATTTACGTCATCGAAATTGCAAGCGTTCCGTTTGTATGTAACCCAATGTCACTTTTTCTAAATACAAACTTCTAGATTTCAGAAAATATATTGAGTGTTGAGTGGGTTTTAACGTCGCACTATAGCTACGCAGTGGGAAATTGGAGATGGTCTTGTATTCACTCATAGGGATATTCTGGAGACATGCCATCATAATTTTGATCCTCCGTGGAGGGGATGGATTCCTTGCTTCAGTCACCCTAGAGCGATAGAAAACACAACCCTCCTATACTGAAGTCCCTTGGCATCACTGAAGGAAGGTTAATGTGATTTGGCGATGACTTGTTTCGTATTTGGCGTTCAAAACGTAAAGTTTAATAATTTTTTACAGCTTTCCTGTTGTGATTCAGCAGCTAATTTTTTCACAAGTGAATTAAGTATAGTGAAAACTATTTTCTGTAATTTTTTTAAGAAAATCGGTGATTACCGCTTGGAAGAGTTCCCTTGTGAGATATGGTAAAACTGTAGTTTTTGAATAATGGTAACGCAATTTTTCTGCCGATAAACACACCAAATGAATCTCTCGAATAAGGCGTTGTCGAAGGCAATGGGAACCTGGGTCGAACATTGTACAATAGACGGAGAGGCTGTCAAATGCAGCGAAGAATCGGAACATCTTTATTTTAGCTGTTAATTTTAAAGTAATATAAATATATATATTTATTTATTTATTCATTTTCTTTTCTTTCTTTCTGTTTTTTTTTTTTTTTTATCTCTTAATTCGTTTAACTGTAGGGACAGCAAACCAGACAAAGCCTGATAGTAATAAAAATAAAATTTTGTAAATAAACGTAATAATTAAAAAAAAAAAAAAAAAAAAAAAATGTATCAGTTACTTCAGGCTAAAATAATACCACATCCTTTCGTCAATTTAACAATAAGCACGAATGTAGCAAATCATTTTTGCGACACTTATGCCCATTTTGTTTCGCCTGATGAAGGGTCTTCGTGCTATTTTGATCAGAAACAATTGCTGCTACTTTTTTTTCTTTTTTTTTTTTTTAGTTAGTGGTGCTTTTTACAATGTTCTCTTTATTACATACTTGAATATAACAATTTTTGATTCAATATTTTGTACTTTTCACGAGTAAAATTACCATTATTTATATCAAATAACAAAGTTAAACATATTGAAATTTGAATACGCTAAAAGAAAAGATAAACCCCTTCATCCCCCCAAAAAAATGTAATGTAAAGAAATATTTGCACTGAAAACAAAATAATTAAACCTATCATAGAGCTGCATTTAAGGAAAATGGATCAACTGAATATTTCCTATATATGCTGTACTAGAAATCCTGTATGTATAAGTATAGTTTTCGAATCAAATACTTGTAAATAGTATTTAAAAATGAATGTACAAAATCAAATTAAATATTGGATACATAGAAAAAACTGGCTGCTGCCTCATCAGAAAAAAGAGAGGAAAAAAAAAGGAAAGAAAAAAAAAGCACTAATAAAATTAAAGGTATCACCAATAAAACAAATATACTAGCTATAACCAAATCACTGCTGGCCCATTAACGGCCCTCTTCACTTACCGACGCCGGAAGCCCGAGTCAATGTTATTCTATGGGGAAATTTTCTTTACAAATAACTTATTAACTAATACATATTTTTAAATTCTGTTTTCACATTCAGAAAGTTCCCAACTGTTAAACTGACGGACATTTTTTAAAAATGTATTTATTTAATTTTTAATATTTTATTTTGAAATTGCAAAATGAAAAAATTTCACATTTTGAAAATTCGTATTTTGCAGCTTAAAAATAAAATATAAAAATTGTAAAAAATAATTTTTTTTAAAAGTCCCGTCAATTTAACAGCTGGGAATTTTCAGAATGTGAAAACAGAATTTAAAAATATGCATTAGTTAACAAGTTATTTGTAAAGAAAAATTTCCCATAGAATATCATTAGCTTTGGCTTCCGGCGGCGGTGAGTGAAGAGAGGGCCCTTAATGGGAAAATATAAAGGGCCAATGAAGACTGCCGGCAGTAATATAATTTTTTATATTTGCCACAGCTGGCCCACTGCAGGCTGCCAGCAATAACATATAAAAATTATGTTTGCCACCAGGTAGCCCAACACTGGCCCACTAATAATTTCCAACCTAATGTCGGTTACCAACAGTGGCCATTACCTATTTTCATCATACTGCTAGCTGCCAGCAGCGATCCATTCATTGGCCCACTAACTTATTCTTAACTTACTGCTGGCTGCCAACAGTGGATCGATTGAATATGGCCTACTGACGGCCGACGTAACATATTCCCTGCAGCACCGTTAACTTTTGCCACCGACGGGCCAGCTGCAGCTACTGCTGGCAACCAGCACTTGGCCTCGTGTTGGCCGTCATCTGTGGTTTTGTTGGGTAGTGAAAATTAAGTTAAAAGATGGTTAAAATCTCAAATGTATAAGTGAAATTCGAACCAGAAGTCTATCTACCTTGAGTTATTTCACAAAACTTATCACCCCCTTCAATAATATGGATTTGTCTATAACCCCTATTCAATAAATGAGATAGACTATGAAACCTATATACCATTCAATAGACGTGGAATATCCCATTTTTTATCTTTAGTAATTAAAACAGCGTAATTGCAAAGCTATTAATTATGAATTTTCTTCTAAAAGGTTGCAAAAATGTTTTATAAAAAATGATAATGAGAGTAAAAATTGAGGAAAAAGATGATTAAAAATTCTTCAACCGTAGATTATGACCGATATTCGAACTCGACACCTTACAGTAAAAATATTTCAGTAGTTTTCGCGTATGTGTGAGTGATTTTTCTATTATATACTTCCACAAATCTTTTTTAACCTATGAATGTTATTGTTCGAAAAGAATTTAATCGTTTTAATGATATTAATTCGAGATTAATAATAAAAAAAAATATTAATTAAGGATTTCCTTGTAAAAGATTCCATATGTTTTATGAAAAATGACAATGAGAGTAAAAATTTAATCAGTCTCCCCTGACTGGTATGCGAAGGTCATATCTCACAAGAGAACCTGTTTTTTCCCCTCCTTAGACGCTTGAAGGTGGTTATCCACTATTGCATTCGCAATGACAGAAGATTTTTTTTTTCACAAATTTATTTACATTTGCAGTAACTTTTTAAAAATCTAAATTCATTCCTTAGATTTCTTTAGTATAAACTTTACCAAATTTCCAATAACTTTTAATAATAGACATTTTCAGTAGATTTTTACAACTTCTGAAAATTACAAGTTTTTAGGTATAATATGGAACTTTTTCGAATAATCCTTCACATATTAGACTACACCCTTACATTTCTTTAGTGTAAACCCGTGAAATTTTACCAATAAAATCAGAAATAGGGTTGTAAAAATAAGAATTTAGCGTGATTTTAAATAAATTTTTTGTTCTATCTACAAAACTTTTAGAGTATTTGGCGATAATTCGGATTTGGTGAGAAACACCTAGTATTAATTTCAAGGAGTAAAATTTTGTCACATGCTAACTTATTTTTGCGGAGTGAAGACATCTGTTTTTTAACCTGAATTCAGTACTACATAATAATTATTTTTTCAAGGTGGATGTCAGAACAGATATCATTTTGTTAAATGCATTTACACATATATTATATAGATAACATCTACGCAATTCAGAACTAGAGATTATAAATCAGCTTAAATTTCGAATGAATGAATTTATCAATTCAGAAATTAGCAATCAACTTTATGAAAATGATGATATGTTATCTGATGAAAATTTTTATACCTGTTTAGATATTGTCTTAAAAGAAATGATAAAAAATGAAATTAATTGGGACAAAGTTGTAATTTACTTACTATTTTCAAGTGAGCTTATGACAAAGCGCTTTAAGAGATCTGGTGACTTTTTCATACCTTGGATAAATTTTTTAATATCTTCCAGAAGTATTTAGGTAATTGGATTATTGATAATCAAGAATGTATAAAAGTCAAAGAAGTAAAGAAATCATTTTTTCAAAGAATGTGGAGTTTTATCACTCGATCATAATATGAAAATTGTAAAAATATTATCTGCTATGCTGAATTATGTTCAGTTCAATCTGTATAAGAACAATGTTCAAGAAAAATGTATGTAATGTGAAATTGAAAGAAAAATAAAGAGCTTTAAATGGAAATTTTGTTTAAGAAAAAATTATTTGAAGTAAAATTCATCTTTAAAAAATAAATAAATAAAAATAAAAATAAGTTGATCAATGTAAAAATCTGAAAAATTCACTGTTTGAAAAGAAGTCTTAATAAGTTTAAGAAAATATCGTAACATATTGTATTATATTTTACATAAGAGAGTGAATCTATCATTTTTCAGAAGTTACTTTACTGCAAAAAAATAGCTGATGTCAAAAATTTCTCTACCTAAAACAGTTATACTTTAGATATAACTTTTTGGAATCTTCTTATCACTGTCATCGAACATATGTGTATACTTAAAAATTTTTACAAAGTGGTATTTAATTATAAATTTTCTTTAAATTTTCTAATACTCTTTAAAATATTGTAAGTATTTTTATTTCAAGTTTTGTATTATAGTACTAGAAATTTTGCAACATTCTCAAAATAGTATAGGTTTTAGAGCAGAGTGATTATTAGAAATTACTATTTTTTAAGTTTTTAACGTGATCTGGAATCGAACCTGACACTTCCATAATGACAACGTTAAAATTTTTTTGTAATTCCTTCCCAACATTAGTTATTTTAAGGTATATTTCCTATGAATTATTCAATGATCTGTGTCAAATAAAGACTTCCCAACTACATTTTTTACTACTTTTCACTACTTTCTACCACTTTAACATAGTGAAATGCCCCACGTCAATGCTACCTTTCACTCAATTTTTCTTCACAGATAGCAAGTTTGTAAATAATGAAAGCTAACTTTGAAAATTTCATAGTTGAAAAAATATTAATATATGTTTTATTAAATACATTCACCTTCACAGATGCATACTTAAGTTTTCTAAGTGTATTTAAACATACTTAAAAAATATTATAACCAAGTATTGTAGATTACAAATATATGTATACTTTAAAAATTTTACAAAGCTTTTAGAAATTAAGATAACTTATTCTTGAATAAAAATATAAGAAACCCATTTTCACAATAGTAAGATAAAATCACAAAATTACCAACATAAGAGACTGCAAGTATTTAAAAAATTATGAAGTATGTAATTTTAATGTTTCACATGTGTTACTAACACATCTTATTTTACAAAGTACTAAGTTTTTTAAAATCATTTAGTTTGAACTTTTTCAGACTTACGCTTATAAACTGAAATTTTTGTGAATGGAAATTATTTTTACACAAAGTATTTTAGAAAAAATATCATCTCAGAAATTAATTAACTTATTTTTAGAATAAAAATATAAGAAACTTATTTTTTCTAATGATAAGAATGAAAATGTGAGATAAAATCTCATTCTTACCAATTTAAGAGACTGCAAGTATTTAAAAAATTATGAAGTATGTAATTTTAATGTTTCACATGTGTTACTAACACATCTTATTTTACAAAGTACTAAGTTTTTTAAAATCATTTAGTTTGAACTTTTTCAGACTTATGCTTATAAACTGAAATTTTTGTGAATGAAAATTTTTTTACACAAAGTATTTTAGAAAAAATATCATCTCAGAAATTAATTAACTTATTTTTAGAATAAAAATATAAGAAACTTATTTTTTCTAATGATAAGAATGAAAATGTGAGATAAAATCTCATTCTTACCAATTTAAGAGACTGCAAGTATTTAAAAAATTATGAAGTATGTAATTTTAATGTTTCACATGTGTTAATAACGCATCTTATTTTACACAGTACTAATTTTTTTAAAGTCATTTAGTTTGAAGTTTTTCACACATATGCTTATAAACGAAATTTTTGTAAATGAAAAATTTTTACACAAATTATTTTAATACAAATACTATCTCAGAAAAATTAACTTTTTCTTTTTAGTTTGAAAATGTGAGATAAAAATCTAACACTTATCAAATTTAGAAGCTACAGATGTATAATGAAATCATGAACTTGAAACTTTAAGTATTAACAACCTACCTTCTTTGAAAATACTAAACCACAAGTTTCGACAAATCTATAATCAACTGTTAAAAAACATAGATATTAGAATATTTTTTACCCTAAAATGTTTAACGTAGATGCTACATCCATAAAAATACAGAGTGAAAGTGTACAAATTATCTGTTTAGACATGTTGATAAACTAGAATTTTCGTAGGTAAGAAATGAGAGTTCTGGCGCAAGAGGCGGGTGCACCGGTGCACCGGCAAGCCGTGCGGGTGCCACACCACCCCCTGAGGGCCTAGATGACTTGGGGTTGACCTTGAGACATCTTCTAACTTAATCGCAAAAGATGACGAGGGTGTTAATGAGGAAAATTTAATTAAAAAATTAATTAGTGATTTTTTGTAAAAGGTGATGATGGTTTTAAAGAGATGTTTTTCGGTAGAATGAAAAAAGTAGGATATTGTTTGTGAGTTATTAGGAAATTAATTAGGGAGTTAATTAAGAAATTAATTAGGGAGTTAATTAAGAAAATAATTAAAAATTTTAAAAATTGAGAAATAAATAAGAAATCGATTGAATTTAAGGATGTGGATGCGAATATACTATGAAAGAAATAGAGAGGTTTGACTGGAGTTCGAACCCAGCACCTTGCAGTAAAAATATTACCATAAGACTATAGTTTTCGCATATGTGTGAGTGATTTTTCTATTATATACCTGCACAAATCTTTGTAAACCTATGAATGTAATTATTTGAGAATGTTTCAAACATTTAAATGATTTTAATTTACAAAATAATAATTTAAAAAAATATTAATTAAGCATTTTCTTCTAAAAGATTACAAATGTTTTATGAAAAATGACATTGAGAGTAAAAATTAAGCAGATAGTGTAGAAAATAAAGATGATCGGGTAGGATTCGAACCCAACACCTGCTTAAAGTAAAGAAACAGTAGTTTACAAGTACTTTAACCACTGTTCTTTAGAAATATGCCTATGCAGATCTATTTTACATAGGAATATGCTATTGTCCGAAAAGAATTCTATCGTTTAAAGGATATTAATTAGGGAATAATAATTGAAAAAATATTAATTAAGTATTTTCTTGCAAAAGATTTACGAACAAAAATAGGAAATGAGAGTGTTACTACCCAGCAAAACTTATACTGATGGGCTCGTTATGGCCTACAGCCGGCATCCTGCACTTGCCATCAGTTGCCGGTTGCCCCACTTAACTCCAGCAGTGGTCCGTTTATGGCTGCCAGCAGTATTGAAGGCCTAAAGAAAAATGATCGGTGGCCCTGAAGTGGCATAAACACAGTTGGCCTTATGCAGGTTATCACTATAAGGCCAACATCATGTTTTTCATGTTGTGGCCACAAATTATTAGGCCATAATCAATTTGTATGCCTAGAGGGCGCTGTGATTTATTTTCTGTTGATTTGAAATTCGCTCGCCGTCTGCCATTTCATACGAAGTTTGTTCGTTATTATAGTCTGCAGGTGTAGCTGCGAGCCTGAAAGATGTTAAATCATGAAAAAAGAGTATATGAGTAAGTAATTCAATTATTAATTTGATTTTCTATTATTTTTTAAAAACTATTTGTTAAAAGTGTTTGAATCTAAAAGCCATTTTTATAAGAAAAGGATTTCTAGAAAGTTAATATTCAGTTGATCCGTTTTAAGTAAGTTATGATAGTCGTTAACTTTCTTGTTGCATTTTTGTTAATTTTATTATTAATTTAATAAAATTAACAAAATAAAAATTATGGTCTTAATTTATATATTTATATTAAATGGACGGGAGAAAGTAATACTAATAATAATAAGTATTTGTAATTAATGTTTTATTTTTATTTTTTCTTCCTTAAGTGTATTTAAGAAGAAAGCATTAGATTCGGGAAAATTTTCGACATCTGGTTTTCGATAGATTTTACACGTTTTGTGTTGTTCTGATAAGCTTAATTTGAAAAATTGTCTATCTGTCTCTCGGCGTGTGCACAGAAATTTATGAAAGTGCCAGTAGTCCAAAAATTTACTTCTTCTACATTTTTTCTTTTTTTTTTTTTTTTTTTGTAAATGTACAAGCATTGCTTCCTCCCCCCCTGAGGGAGAAGTATACCAGATTAAGTAAATTTGGATTAAGTAAATTTCCAATATGGGCATCCTTGAAAAGAATTTGTCAATATCTTTGAAACATTTATCTGATATATTTTTAAGCAAATTTATTGATTTTTTTTTTTTTTTTTTTTTTTTTTTTTGACAGAAACTAGTATGTTGCAGCACCACAAAACTTTGTTTTGTATTTTTTATTATGCAAATTCGCGTTGTGCAGATAATTTGATAAGATTATTTTCCCGAATGCATGCAAACGATTTTCATCTTAGAACAATGTTTCTCAATATCGAAAAAAAAAAAAAAAAAAAAAAAAAAAAAAAATGTGCCAACATCTTAAAAAATGATTTTTTTATTTAATTGAATATAATTTATATCTTTGTTTTAATTTACCACAAATTTGGTTCAGTTATTTAAAAGATACTGACGAGTTCTTTTGAAAAATATAAGCATTGGAAATTTAGTCCCTCGCGGGAAAGGCCGAGCTATTCCTCAACTTCTACAAAAAGAAAAAAAAAATCCTGGTTGGTTGTTCGTTACTTAAATATTTATTTTTTAATTCATTTTAAAAATTAAAAAATTAATTATCATTAGTACATTTATATGAAATTTCCTCCTATACTGCGTCATACAGAAAATTACGAAGAAGTAGAAATACAGAGCTATGTATTGAGTGAAAGATCCACAAATGTAATCGGGAAAGATTTTAATCATGGCCTGTCCATATTAAGTTTGGTTAAATTTCGTCCATTCGTTCGTGAGATACAGCGTCTACAAATTTTTTTTATGCACCCTCACAGAAAGAAACTTTCTAAAAATGGTCAAATCATGTTCTGGAATCTCAAAACATGAAAATACATCGAAAACCGGAAGTCGAAAATTTTCTTCCTACATATATACATATAAGAAAGTAAAATACTTAAAAAAGTAAATAAAATTATTTTCTCAGATAAAATTAATTTTCTTTCGAAATTTAATACAGTATGTTTTTTTGAAATGAAAATCAAATCGACTGCCTTCATTGCCGGAAATAATAATTTTAATAATATGTAATTTCTATAAACCATTATAAACAGGAAAAAAAGTGGTAACCATAACAAACTATTTTATTTTATTTATAATAATAATTATTATTATTTTAATTCAAGTAAGAAAAATAATTTCACTTTTACGAAACTGAAATAGTTCCCCTATCAGTTTTCCGTATCGGATAAGAATATTTTTATGCACCGCTAATAAATGAATCACAAATATTTATTTTATTATTTTTGATTGGAAACATTTTTTTATTGCATCCTTAAAATCTATGTTGTTTTGTATTTTAACGTTGCATAAAAAATTTTACGTGCGCTGATAAGAAATTTCTCCTAGACTGTAATGTATCAAATTTTTTTATGCCTTTTTATACTCAAACCATTTGTGCTACCTGTACAACTTTTTATGACAAGCTTCCTACAATAAATCTGGAAAACCTGTAATAACATATATGAGGTTTATGGAATTCTAAAAATATTTTTAAAAAGGAAATTAGCGTATAGATGAACAGAGGTCTAAGCAATTTTATATTTTGTTGAAAAATGTAAAAAACACACCCCAAAATATATTTGAAACAAAATTATACATTATTAGTGAAATTACTTTTCTTGAAATTTTCCACGCAAAAGAATACTACACACACGTGCACACTTATATCTCTGACTACACGTTAAATCAGAAAAACAGCTGTACTTAAAAACAACATGTAACTGATAGTTGCCGCATAAGCATTTATTTGGGTGTGTGGGCAGGAAGGAGATTTGTTTATCAAGTTGAAGAGAAACAGCGTTCACAAAATAAAGGAGAAAAAATGTAGAAGAAAAGTCAATTCATCAGTTATTTTTAAATGAAAATTGTTCTAAGTATACATCTAAAAATTTTTAGATGTAATACATGTCATCATCGCATGAATAGTATAAAGATTCAACCTCTATTTTTTAAGGATCTATAAAGGAGGATATTTATTTATTAACAGCTTAGATATTAAATTATTTGAAGTACGCTATTAAACAAATTCTTCAATAAAATAACGATTTCTATCTGAAATTATGCCTGGGATTGTGTAGAGAAGTATCTATGAGCCTGTCGGCGCTCTGGTGCTCTTTCTACTGTGCGGACGGAAAAAGAGGTGCCGTAGGCAGCGAGGTTTAGAGCAATTTCAATAAAATATTTGTAGTTTTTCTCTTTTTTTTTTTTTTTTTTTCTTTTAATAATGTGATGTAAAAAATAAATACTGGTCCAATTATTTTGAAAATTCATTTAAACATAGTGACCAGGAAAGCGGGAGTAGCCTGCTAGTTATTATTATTATTATTATAAATTTCCATAATCCGAATACTGTAGATAATGGAAGCATTGTATTCGGTCAAAACTTTCGGCATCGAGATTTCACCTAATTAGGAGAAAGCAATTACAAATATTGAAAATGAGTGTTTCAAAAAACTGCTCTATTTTTTTTTTTTTTTTTTTTTTTTTTTTTTTTGTTGTTGTTAATTCTGCATGCGAACTCTCTTTTTTATACCTTGACGACGTGTGTATCAGTTTGCTTTAACAGGAAAATTAGTAGATGTGTAAATTGATAGATCAATTTTATGTTTACTGACCACTTTATTTAAAATAATAATAATAATAATAATAATAATAAAAAGGAGTAAAATAAAATATATGTAGTAATAACTGATAAAAGTCGTGCAGATTATAATTATTATTATTTTAAAGTGGGTTGATTTGTCTGAACTTATTTTACTGTTGTCGGAATTATTCAAATTTTATTTTCTAACAATTTTCTTAATAATTGCGAAATCCCGCAGTTGGGAAGAAATTTTGTAGCCTGAAACATTCTTACACATCCATTTATTCTATTTTTTATACATTAAAAAATAGATATGAAAATAGGAATTTTGATATTAATAAAATGACAGAAAAAAAGACATTTTTTTTTTTTTTTTTATTGAAATTTTTGAATTTCAAATAAACTTCTATTTCGAATCTTCGCTGTATGACAAACATAAGTTTTAACTCAGTTGTCGACGTCCAAGATTTTGCAGACATGCTGTTTTTACGCTACTACATTTCGTCGATAATATTATGCTGAACTCGTAGTCAACATATCTTTTCCGATGATGGGTCGTGCATATCTATTTTGAGTGGAAACGACTGGTGTGTTTTTCATAATTATATATAAAGTTTACTTACTTTCTTCATCCTTCAACGCTATTTTTCCTGTCATTTTACTAAGGGTTCTCTGAAACCTTTGTAGCATAATTTATTATTTTAATATAAATTGAAGATAAGCTTATCTAAAACAAGATAGAGAGAGAGAGATTGATTTTAAAACATATACTTACGACAGCAAAAAATGTAATGAAGAACTGATGTTGAAAAAAGTGAATGAAGAACTTTGTAAATTTATAAAGTTGTAAAAAACATTAATAATAATAATAAAAGTTTCAGGTCTGAATGATTCCACGACCATTCATTAAATGAATAAATTAGGCACGAGTGAAGTAGTTATAAATAGCGAAGTATTGATCTTTCATACATTTGGAAATATGACTAACTATTTATCATTAAAATAAACAAATCAAAATAAAATTATTAAATTTGGAAGTGGTATTTAAACTCTACAATAACATAATTGCCTCAGAGGATTGAAATAGCGCTAATAGCATATCTTAATATTATATTTGGCGCGAAATTGCTAACAGAATTTTTGAGATATGAATACATAAATGTGGAATAATTATATAATATTAATATTTTTATATACTTTAATTATATTAATCGTATTATAAATTTATAATATAATAAATTTATTTTAAATATAAATTTAGCATAACAGAGCGAAGTTTAGGAAAACTATTTCGTTTAACTAAATTCCCTGATACATGGTACCAAAACTAAAATGTTTAATGGATACTGAGATATGGTAAAACTGTAGTTTTTGAATAATGGTAACGCAATTTTTCTGCCGATAAACACACCAAATGAATCTCTCGAATAAGGCGTTGTCGAAGGCAATGGGAACCTGGGTCGAACATTGTACAATAGACGGAGAGGCTGTCAAATGCAGCGAAGAATCGGAACATCTTTATTTTAGCTGTTAATTTTAAAGTAATATAAATATATATATTTATTTATTTATTCATTTTCTTTTCTTTCTTTCTGTTTTTTTTTTTTTTTTTTTATCTCTTAATTCGTTTAACTGTAGGGACAGCAAACCAGACAAAGCCTGATAGTAATAAAAATAAAATTTTGTAAATAAACGTAATAATTAAAAAAAAAAAAAAAAAGAAAAAAAATGTATCAGTTACTTCAGGCTAAAATAATACCACATCCTTTCGTCAATTTAACAATAAGCACGAATGTAGCAAATCATTTTTGCGACACTTATGCCCATTTTGTTTCGCCTGATGAAGGGTCTTCGTGCTATTTTGATCAGAAACAATTGCTGCTACTTTTTTTTCTTTTTTTTTTTTTTAGTTAGTGGTGCTTTTTACAATGTTCTCTTTATTACATACTTGAATATAACAATTTTTGATTCAATATTTTGTACTTTTTACGAGTAAAATTACCATTATTTATATCAAATAACAAAGTTAAACATATTGAAATTTGAATACGCTAAAAGAAAAGATAAACCCCTTCATCCCCCCAAAAAAATGTAATGTAAAGAAATATTTGCACTGAAAACAAAATAATTAAACCTATCATAGAGCTGCATTTAAGGAAAATGGATCAACTGAATATTTCCTATATATGCTGTACTAGAAATCCTGTATGTATAAGTATAGTTTTCGAATCAAATACTTGTAAATAGTATTTAAAAATGAATGTACAAAATCAAATTAAATATTGGATACATAGAAAAAACTGGCTGCTGCCTCATCAGAAAAAAGAGAGGAAAAAAAAAGGAAAGAAAAAAAAAGCACTAATAAAATTAAAGGTATCACCAATAAAACAAATATACTAGCTATAACCAAATCACTGCTGGCCCATTAACGGCCCTCTTCACTTACCGACGCCGGAAGCCCGAGTCAATGTTATTCTATGGGGAAATTTTCTTTACAAATAACTTATTAACTAATACATATTTTTAAATTCTGTTTTCACATTCAGAAAGTTCCCAACTGTTAAACTGACGGACATTTTTTAAAAATGTATTTATTTAATTTTTAATATTTTATTTTGAAATTGCAAAATGAAAAAATTTCACATTTTGAAAATTCGTATTTTGCAGCTTCAAAATAAAATATAAAAATTGTAAAAAATAATTTTTTTTAAAAGTCCCGTCAATTTAACAGCTGGGAATTTTCAGAATGTGAAAACAGAATTTAAAAATATGCATTAGTTAACAAGTTATTTGTAAAGAAAAATTTCCCATAGAATATCATTAGCTTTGGCTTCCGGCGGCGGTGAGTGAAGAGAGGGCCCTTAATGGGAAAATATAAAGGGCCAATGAAGACTGCCGGCAGTAATATAATTTTTTATATTTGCCACAGCTGGCCCACTGCAGGCTGCCAGCAATAACATATAAAAATTATGTTTGCCACCAGGTAGCCCAACACTGGCCCACTAATAATTTCCAACCTAATGTCGGTTACCAACAGTGGCCATTACCTATTTTCATCATACTGCTAGCTGCCAGCAGCGATCCATTCATTGGCCCACTAACTTATTCTTAACTTACTGCTGGCTGCCAACAGTGGATCGATTGAATATGGCCTACTGACGGCCGACGTAACATATTCCCTGCAGCACCGTTAACTTTTGCCACCGACGGGCCAGCTGCAGCTACTGCTGGCAACCAGCACTTGGCCTCGTGTTGGCCGTCATCTGTGGTTTTGTTGGGTAGTGAAAATTAAGTTAAAAGATGGTTAAAATCTCAAATGTATAAGTGAAATTCGAACCAGAAGTCTATCTACCTTGAGTTATTTCACAAAACTTATCACCCCCTTCAATAATATGGATTTGTCTATAACCCCTATTCAATAAATGAGATAGACTATGAAACCTATATACCATTCAATAGACGTGGAATATCCCATTTTTTATCTTTAGTAATTAAAACAGCGTAATTGCAAAGCTATTAATTATGAATTTTCTTCTAAAAGGTTGCAAAAATGTTTTATAAAAAATGATAATGAGAGTAAAAATTGAGGAAAAAGATGATTAAAAATTCTTCAACCGTAGATTATGACCGATATTCGAACTCGACACCTTACAGTAAAAATATTTCAGTAGTTTTCGCGTATGTGTGAGTGATTTTTCTATTATATACTTCCACAAATCTTTTTTAACCTATGAATGTTATTGTTCGAAAAGAATTTAATCGTTTTAATGATATTAATTCGAGATTAATAATAAAAAAAAATATTTATTAAGGATTTCCTTGTAAAAGATTCCATATGTTTTATGAAAAATGACAATGAGAGTAAAAATTTAATCAGTCTCCCCTGACTGGTATGCGAAGGTCATATCTCACAAGAGAACCTGTTTTTTCCCCTCCTTAGACGCTTGAAGGTGGTTATCCACTATTGCATTCGCAATGACAGAAGATTTTTTTTTTCACAAATTTATTTACATTTGCAGTAACTTTTTAAAAATCTAAATTCATTCCTTAGATTTCTTTAGTATAAACTTTACCAAATTTCCAATAACTTTTAATAATAGACATTTTCAGTAGATTTTTACAACTTCAGAAAATTACAAGTTTTTAGGTATAATATGGAACTTTTTCGAATAATCCTTCACATATTAGACTACACCCTTACATTTCTTTAGTGTAAACCCGTGAAATTTTACCAATAAAATCAGAAATAGGGTTGTAAAAATAAGAATTTAGCGTGATTTTAAATAAATTTTTTGTTCTATCTACAAAACTTTTAGAGTATTTGGCGATAATTCGGATTTGGTGAGAAACACCTAGTATTAATTTCAAGGAGTAAAATTTTGTCACATGCTAACTTATTTTTGCGGAGTGAAGACATCTGTTTTTTAACCTGAATTCAGTACTACATAATAATTATTTTTTCAAGGTGGATGTCAGAACAGATATCATTTTGTTAAATGCATTTACACATATATTCAATAGATAACATCTACGCAATTCAGAACTAGAGATTATAAATCAGCTTAAATTTCGAATGAATGAATTTATCAATTCAGAAATTAGCAATCAACTTTATGAAAATGATGATATGTTATCTGATGAAAATTTTTATACCTGTTTAGATATTGTCTTAAAAGAAATGATAAAAAATGAAATTAATTGGGACAAAGTTGTAATTTACTTACTATTTTCAAGTGAGCTTATGACAAAGCGCTTTAAGAGATCTGGTGACTTTTTCATACCTTGGATAAATTTTTTAATATCTTCCAGAAGTATTTAGGTAATTGGATTATTGATAATCAAGAATGTATAAAAGTCAAAGAAGTAAAGAAATCATTTTTTCAAAGAATGTGGAGTTTTATCACTCGATCATAATATGAAAATTGTAAAAATATTATCTGCTATGCTGAATTATGTTCAGTTCAATCTGTATAAGAACAATGTTCAAGAAAAATGTATGTAATGTGAAATTGAAAGAAAAATAAAGAGCTTTAAATGGAAATTTTGTTTAAGAAAAAATTATTTGAAGTAAAATTCACCTTTAAAAAATAAATAAATAAAAATAAAAATAAGTTGATCAATGTAAAAATCTGAAAAATTCACTGTTTGAAAAGAAGTCTTAATAAGTTTAAGAAAATATCGTAACATATTGTATTATATTTTACATAAGAGAGTGAATCTATCATTTTTCAGAAGTTACTTTACTGCAAAAAAATAGCTGATGTCAAAAATTTCTCTACCTAAAACAGTTATACTTTAGATATAACTTTTTGGAATCTTCTTATCACTGTCATCGAACATATGTGTATACTTAAAAATTTTTACAAAGTGGTATTTAATTATAAATTTTCTTTAAATTTTCTAATACTCTTTAAAATATTGTAAGTATTTTTATTTCAAGTTTTGTATTATAGTACTAGAAATTTTGCAACATTCTCAAAATAGTATAAGTTTTAGAGCAGAGTGATTATTAGAAATTACCATTTTTTAAGTTTTTAACGTGATCTGGAATCGAACCTGACACTTCCATAATGACAACGTTAAAATTTTTTTGTAATTCCTTCCCAACATTAGTTATTTTAAGGTATATTTCCTATGAATTATTCAATGATCTGTGTCAAATAAAGACTTCCCAACTACATTTTTTACTACTTTTCACTACTTTCTACCACTTTAACATAGTGAAATGCCCCACGTCAATGCTACCTTTCACTCAATTTTTCTTCACAGATAGCAAGTTTGTAAATAATGAAAGCTAACTTTGAAAATTTCATAGTTGAAAAAATATTAATATATGTTTTATTAAATACATTCACCTTCACAGATGCATACTTAAGTTTTCTAAGTGTATTTAAACATACTTAAAAAATATTATAACCAAGTATTGTAGATTACAAATATATGTATACTTTAAAAATTTTACAAAGCTTTTAGAAATTAAGATAACTTATTCTTGAATAAAAATATAAGAAACCCATTTTCACAATAGTAAGATAAAATCACAAAATTACCATCATAAGAGACTGCAAGTATTTAAAAAATTATGAAGTATGTAATTTTAATGTTTCACATGTGTTACTAACACATCTTATTTTACAAAGTACTAAGTTTTTTAAAATCATTTAGTTTGAACTTTTTCAGACTTACGCTTATAAACTGAAATTTTTGTGAATGGAAATTATTTTTACACAAAGTATTTTAGAAAAAATATCATCTCAGAAATTAATTAACTTATTTTTAGAATAAAAATATAAGAAACTTATTTTTTCTAATGATAAGAATGAAAATGTGAGATAAAATCTCATTCTTACCAATTTAAGAGACTGCAAGTATTTAAAAAATTATGAAGTATGTAATTTTAATGTTTCACATGTGTTACTAACACATCTTATTTTACAAAGTACTAAGTTTTTTAAAATCATTTAGTTTGAACTTTTTCAGACTTATGCTTATAAACTGAAATTTTTGTGAATGAAAATTTTTTTACACAAAGTATTTTAGAAAAAATATCATCTCAGAAATTAATTAACTTATTTTTAGAATAAAAATATAAGAAACTTATTTTTTCTAATGATAAGAATGAAAATGTGAGATAAAATCTCATTCTTACCAATTTAAGAGACTGCAAGTATTTAAAAAATTATGAAGTATGTAATTTTAATGTTTCACATGTGTTAATAACGCATCTTATTTTACACAGTACTAATTTTTTTAAAGTCATTTAGTTTGAAGTTTTTCACACATATGCTTATAAACGAAATTTTTGTAAATGAAAAATTTTTACACAAATTATTTTAATACAAATACTATCTCAGAAAAATTAACTTTTTCTTTTTAGTTTGAAAATGTGAGATAAAAATCTAACACTTATCAAATTTAGAAGCTACAGATGTATAATGAAATCATGAACTTGAAACTTTAAGTATTAACAACCTACCTTCTTTGAAAATACTAAACCACAAGTTTCGACAAATCTATAATCAACTGTTAAAAAACATAGATATTAGAATATTTTTTACCCTAAAATGTTTAACGTAGATGCTACATCCATAAAAATACAGAGTGAAAGTGTACAAATTATCTGTTTAGACATGTTGATAAACTAGAATTTTCGTAGGTAAGAAATGAGAGTTCTGGCGCAAGAGGCGGGTGCACCGGTGCACCGGCAAGCCGTGCTGGTGCCACACCACCCCCTGAGGGCCTAGATGACTTGGGGTTGACCTTGAGACATCTTCTAACTTAATCGCAAAAGATGACGAGGGTGTTAATGAGGAAAATTTAATTAAAAAATTAATTAGTGATTTTTTGTAAAAGGTGATGATGGTTTTAAAGAGATGTTTTTCGGTAGAATGAAAAAAGTAGGATATTGTTTGTGAGTTATTAGGAAATTAATTAGGGAGTTAATTAAGAAATTAATTAGGGAGTTAATTAAGAAAATAATTAAAAATTTTAAAAATTGAGAAATAAATAAGAAATCGATTGAATTTAAGGATGTGGATGCGAATATACTATGAAAGAAATAGAGAGGTTTGACTGGAGTTCGAACCCAGCACCTTGCAGTAAAAATATTACCATAAGACTATAGTTTTCGCATATGTGTGAGTGATTTTTCTATTATATACCTGCATAAATCTTTGTAAACCTATGAATGTAATTATTTGAGAATGTTTCAAACATTTAAATGATTTTAATTTACAAAATAATAATTTAAAAAAATATTAATTAAGCATTTTCTTCTAAAAGATTACAAATGTTTTATGAAAAATGACATTGAGAGTAAAAATTAAGCAGATAGTGTAGAAAATAAAGATGATCGGGTAGGATTCGAACCCAACACCTGCTTAAAGTAAAGAAACAGTAGTTTACAAGTACTTTAACCACTGTTCTTTAGAAATATGCCTATGCAGATCTATTTTACATAGGAATATGCTATTGTCCGAAAAGAATTCTATCGTTTAAAGGATATTAATTAGGGAATAATAATTGAAAAAATATTAATTAAGTATTTTCTTGCAAAAGATTTACGAACAAAAATAGGAAATGAGAGTGTTACTACCCAGCAAAACTTATACTGATGGGCTCGTTATGGCCTACAGCCGGCATCCTGCACTTACCATCAGTTGCCGGTTGCCCCACTTAACTCCAGCAGTGGTCCGTTTATGGCTGCCAGCAGTATTGAAGGCCTAAAGAAAAATGATCGGTGGCCCTGAAGTGGCATAAACACAGTTGGCCTTATGCAGGTTATCACTATAAGGCCAACATCATGTTTTTCATGTTGTGGCCACAAATTATTAGGCCATAATCAATTTGTATGCCTAGAGGGCGCTGTGATTTATTTTCTGTTGATTTGAAATTCGCTCGCCGTCTGCCATTTCATACGAAGTTTGTTCGTTATTATAGTCTGCAGGTGTAGCTGCGAGCCTGAAAGATGTTAAATCATGAAAAAAGAGTATATGAGTAAGTAATTCAATTATTAATTTGATTTTCTATTATTTTTTAAAAACTATTTGTTAAAAGTGTTTGAATCTAAAAGCCATTTTTATAAGAAAAGGATTTCTAGAAAGTTAATATTCAGTTGATCCGTTTTAAGTAAGTTATGATAGTCGTTAACTTTCTTGTTGCATTTTTGTTAATTTTATTATTAATTTAATAAAATTAACAAAATAAAAATTATGGTCTTAATTTATATATTTATATTAAATGGACGGGAGAAAGTAATACTAATAATAATAAGTATTTGTAATTAATGTTTTATTTTTATTTTTTCTTCCTTAAGTGTATTTAAGAAGAAAGCATTAGATTCGGGAAAATTTTCGACATCTGGTTTTCGATAGATTTTACACGTTTTGTGTTGTTCTGATAAGCTTAATTTGAAAAATTGTCTATCTGTCTCTCGGCGTGTGCACAGAAATTTATGAAAGTGCCAGTAGTCCAAAAATTTACTTCTTCTACATTTTTTCTTTTTTTTTTTTTTTTTTGTAAATGTACAAACATTGCTTCCTCCCCCCCTGAGGGAGAAGTATACCAGATTAAGTAAATTTGGATTAAGTAAATTTCCAATATGGGCATCCTTGAAAAGAATTTGTCAATATCTTTGAAACATTTATCTGATATATTTTTAAGCAAATTTATTGATTTTTTTTTTTTTTTTTTTTTTTTTTTTTTTTTTTTTTGACAGAAACTAGTATGTTGCAGCACCACAAAACTTTGTTTTGTATTTTTTATTATGCAAATTCGCGTTGTGCAGATAATTTGATAAGATTATTTTCCCGAATGCATGCAAACGATTTTCATCTTAGAACAATGTTTCTCAATATCGAAAAAAAAAAAAAAAAAAAAAAAAAAAAAATGTGCCAACATCTTAAAAAATGCTTTTTTTATTTAATTGAATATAATTTATATCTTTGTTTTAATTTACCACAAATTTGGTTCAGTTATTTAAAAGATACTGACGAGTTCTTTTGAAAAATATAAGCATTGGAAATTTAGTCCCTCGCGGGAAAGGCCGAGCTATTCCTCAACTTCTACAAAAAGAAAAAAAAAAATCCTGGTTGGTTGTTCGTTACTTAAATATTTATTTTTTAATTCATTTTAAAAATTAAAAAATTAATTATCATTAGTACATTTATATGAAATTTCCTCCTATACTGCGTCATACAGAAAATTACGAAGAAGTAGAAATACAGAGCTATGTATTGAGTGAAAGATCCACAAATGTAATCGGGAAAGATTTTAATCATGGCCTGTCCATATTAAGTTTGGTTAAATTTCGTCCATTCGTTCGTGAGATACAGCGTCTACAAATTTTTTTTATGCACCCTCACAGAAAGAAACTTTCTAAAAATGGTCAAATCATGTTCTGGAATCTCAAAACATGAAAATACATCGAAAACCGGAAGTCGAAAATTTTCTTCCTACATATATACATATAAGAAAGTAAAATACTTAAAAAAGTAAATAAAATTATTTTCTCAGATAAAATTAATTTTCTTTCGAAATTTAATACAGTATGTTTTTTTGAAATGAAAATCAAATCGACTGCCTTCATTGCCGGAAATAATAATTTTAATAATATGTAATTTCTATAAACCATTATAAACAGTAAAAAAAGTGGTAACCATAACAAACTATTTTATTTTATTTATAATAATAATTATTATTATTTTAATTCAAGTAAGAAAAATAATTTCACTTTTACGAAACTGAAATAGTTCCCCTATCAGTTTTCCGTATCGGATAAGAATATTTTTATGCACCGCTAATAAATGAATCACAAATATTTATTTTATTATTTTTGATTGGAAACATTTTTTTATTGCATCCTTAAAATCTATGTTGTTTTGTATTTTAACGTTGCATAAAAAATTTTACGTGCGCTGATAAGAAATTTCTCCTAGACTGTAATGTATCAAATTTTTTTATGCCTTTTTATACTCAAACCATTTGTGCTACCTGTACAACTTTTTATGACAAGCTTCCTACAATAAATCTGGAAAACCTGTAATAACATATATGAGGTTTATGGAATTCTAAAAATATTTTTAAAAAGGAAATTAGCGTATAGATGAACAGAGGTCTAAGCAATTTTATATTTTGTTGAAAAATGTAAAAAACACACCCCAAAATATATTTGAAACAAAATTATACATTATTAGTGAAATTACTTTTCTTGAAATTTTCCACGCAAAAGAATACTACACACACGTGCACACTTATATCTCTGACTACACGTTAAATCAGAAAAACAGCTGTACTTAAAAACAACATGTAACTGATAGTTGCCGCATAAGCATTTATTTGGGTGTGTGGGCAGGAAGGAGATTTGTTTATCAAGTTGAAGAGAAACAGCGTTCACAAAATAAAGGAGAAAAAATGTAGAAGAAAAGTCAATTCATCAGTTATTTTTAAATGAAAATTGTTCTAAGTATACATCTAAAAATTTTTAGATGTAATACATGTCATCATCGCATGAATAGTATAAAGATTCAACCTCTATTTTTTAAGGATCTATAAAGGAGGATATTTATTTATTAACAGCTTAGATATTAAATTATTTGAAGTACGCTATTAAACAAATTCTTCAATAAAATAACGATTTCTATCTGAAATTATGCCTGGGATTGTGTAGAGAAGTATCTATGAGCCTGTCTGCGCTCTGGTGCTCTTTCTACTGTGCGGACGGAAAAAGAGGTGCCGTAGGCAGCGAGGTTTAGAGCAATTTCAATAAAATATTTGTAGTTTTTCTCTTTTTTTTTTTTTTTCTTTTAATAATGTGATGTAAAAAATAAATACTGGTCCAATTATTTTGAAAATTCATTTAAACATAGTGACCAGGAAAGCGGGAGTAGCCTGCTAGTTATTATTATTATTATAAATTTCCATAATCCGAATACTGTAGATAATGGAAGCATTGTATTCGGTCAAAACTTTCGGCATCGAGATTTCACCTAATTAGGAGAAAGCAATTACAAATATTGAAAATGAGTGTTTCCAAAAACTGCTCTATTTTTTTTTTTTTTTTTTGTTGTTGTTGTTGTTAATTCAGCATTCGAACTCTCTTTTTTATACCTTGACGACGTGTGTATCAGTTTGCTTTAACAGGAAAATTAGTAGATGTGTAAATTGATAGATCAATTTTATGTTTACTGACCACTTTATTTAAAATAATAATAATAATAATAATAATAATAAAAAGGAGTAAAATAAAATATATGTAGTAATAACTGATAAAAGTCGTGCAGATTATAATTATTATTATTTTAAAGTGGGTTGATTTGTCTGAACTTATTTTACTGTTGTCGGAATTATTCAAATTTTATTTTCTAACAATTTTCTTAATAATTGCGAAATCCCGCAGTTGGGAAGAAATTTTGTAGCCTGAAACATTCTTACACATCCACTTATTCTATTTTTTATACATTAAAAAATAGATATGAAAATAGGAATTTTGATATTAATAAAATGACAGAAAAAACGACATTTTTTTTTTTTTTTATTGAAATTTTTGAATTTCAAATAAACTTCTATTTCGAATCTTCGCTGTATGACAAACATAAGTTTTAACTCAGTTGTCGACGTCCAAGATTTTGCAGACATGCTGTTTTTACGCTACTACATTTCGTCGATAATATTATGCTGAACTCGTAGTCAACATATCTTTTCCGATGATGGGTCGTGCATATCTATTTTGAGTGGAAACGACTGGTGTGTTTTTCATAATTATATATAAAGTTTACTTACTTTCTTCATCCTTCAACGCTATTTTTCCTGTCATTTTACTAAGGGTTCTCTGAAACCTTTCTAGCATAATTTATTATTTTAATATAAATTGAAGATAAGCTTATCTAAAACAAGATAGAGAGAGAGAGATTGATTTTAAAACATATACTTACGACAGCAAAAAATGTAATGAAGAACTGATGTTGAAAAAAGTGAATGAAGAACTTTGTAAATTTATAAAGTTGTAAAAAACATTAATAATAATAATAAAAGTTTCAGGTCTGAATGATTCCACGACCATTCATTAAATGAATAAATTAGGCACGAGTGAAGTAGTTATAAATAGCGAAGTATTGATCTTTCATACATTTGGAAATATGACTAACTATTTATCATTAAAATAAACAAATCAAAATAAAATTATTAAATTTGGAAGTGGTATTTAAACTCTACAATAACATAATTGCCTCAGAGGATTGAAATAGCGCTAATAGCATATCTTAATATTATATTTGGCGCGAAATTGCTAACAGAATTTTTGAGATATGAATACATAAATGTGGAATAATTATATAATATTAATATTTTTATATACTTTAATTATATTAATCGTATTATAAATTTATAATATAATAAATTTATTTTAAATATAAATTTAGCATAACAGAGCGAAGTTTAGGAAAACTATTTCGTTTAACTAAATTCCCTGATACATGGTACCAAAACTAAAATGTTTAATGGATACTGAGATATGGTAAAACTGTAGTTTTTGAATAATGGTAACGCAATTTTTCTGCCGATAAACACACCAAATGAATCTCTCGAATAAGGCGTTGTCGAAGGCAATGGGAACCTGGGTCGAACATTGTACAATAGACGGAGAGGCTGTCAAATGCAGCGAAGAATCGGAACATCTTTATTTTAGCTGTTAATTTTAAAGTAATATAAATATATATATTTATTTATTTATTCATTTTCTTTTCTTTCTTTCTGTTTTTTTTTTTTTTTTTATCTCTTAATTCGTTTAACTGTAGGGACAGCAAACCAGACAAAGCCTGATAGTAATAAAAATAAAATTTTGTAAATAAACGTAATAATTAAAAAAAAAAAAAAAAAAAAAAAAAAATGTATCAGTTACTTCAGGCTAAAATAATACCACATCCTTTCGTCAATTTAACAATAAGCACGAATGTAGCAAATCATTTTTGCGACACTTATGCCCATTTTGTTTCGCCTGATGAAGGGTCTTCGTGCTATTTTGATCAGAAACAATTGCTGCTACTTTTTTTTCTTTTTTTTTTTTTAGTTAGTGGTGCTTTTTACAATGTTCTCTTTATTACATACTTGAATATAACAATTTTTGTTTCAATATTTTGTACTTTTCACGAGTAAAATTACCATTATTTATATCAAATAACAAAGTTAAACATATTGAAATTTGAATACGCTAAAAGAAAAGATAAACCCCTTCATCCCCCCAAAAAAATGTAATGTAAAGAAATATTTGCACTGAAAACAAAATAATTAAACCTATCATAGAGCTGCATTTAAGGAAAATGGATCAACTGAATATTTCCTATATATGCTGTACTAGAAATCCTGTATGTATAAGTATAGTTTTCGAATCAAATACTTGTAAATAGTATTTAAAAATGAATGTACAAAATCAAATTAAATATTGGATACATAGAAAAAACTGGCTACTGCCTCATCAGAAAAAAGAGAGGAAAAAAAAAGGAAAGAAAAAAAAAAGCACTAATAAAATTAAAGGTATCACCAATAAAACAAATATACTAGCTATAACCAAATCACTGCTGGCCCATTAACGGCCCTCTTCACTTACCGACGCCGGAAGCCCGAGTCAATGTTATTCTATGGGGAAATTTTCTTTACAAATAACTTATTAACTAATGCATATTTTTAAATTCTGTTTTCACATTCAGAAAGTTCCCAACTGTTAAACTGACGGACATTTTTTAAAAATGTATTTATTTAATTTTTAATATTTTATTTTGAAATTGCAAAATGAAAAAATTTCACATTTTGAAAATTCGTATTTTGCAGCTTCAAAATAAAATATAAAAATTGTAAAAAATAATTTTTTTTAAAAGTCCCGTCAATTTAACAGCTGGGAATTTTCAGAATGTGAAAACAGAATTTAAAAATATGCATTAGTTAACAAGTTATTTGTAAAGAAAAATTTCCCATAGAATATCATTAGCTTTGGCTTCCGGCGGCGGTGAGTGAAGAGAGGGCCCTTAATGGGAAAATATAAAGGGCCAATGAAGACTGCCGGCAGTAATATAATTTTTTATATTTGCCACAGCTGGCCCACTGCAGGCTGCCAGCAATAACATATAAAAATTATGTTTGCCACCAGGTAGCCCAACACTGGCCCACTAATAATTTCCAACCTAATGTCGGTTACCAACAGTGGCCATTACCTATTTTCATCATACTGCTAGCTGCCAGCAGCGATCCATTCATTGGCCCACTAACTTATTCTTAACTTACTGCTGGCTGCCAACAGTGGATCGATTGAATATGGCCTACTGACGGCCGACGTAACATATTCCCTGCAGCACCGTTAACTTTTGCCACCGACGGGCCAGCTGCAGCTACTGCTGGCAACCAGCACTTGGCCTCGTGTTGGCCGTCATCTGTGGTTTTGTTGGGTAGTGAAAATTAAGTTAAAAGATGGTTAAAATCTGAAATGTATAAGTGAAATTCGAACCAGAAGTCTATCTACCTTGAGTTATTTCACAAAACTTATCACCCCCTTCAATAATATGGATTTGTCTATAACCCCTATTCAATAAATGAGATAGACTATGAAACCTATATACCATTCAATAGACGTGGAATATCCCATTTTTTATCTTTAGTAATTAAAACAGAGTAATTGCAAAGCTATTAATTATGAATTTTCTTCTAAAAGGTTGCAAAAATGTTTTATAAAAAATGATAATGAGAGTAAAAATTGAGGAAAAAGATGATTAAAAATTCTTCAACCGTAGATTATGACCGATATTCGAACTCGACACCTTACAGTAAAAATATTTCAGTAGATTTCGCGTATGTGTGAGTGATTTTTCTATTATATACTTCCACAAATCTTTTTTAACCTATGAATGTTATTGTTCGAAAAGAATTTAATCGTTTTAATGATATTAATTCGAGATTAATAATAAAAAAAAATATTAATTAAGGATTTCCTTGTAAAAGATTCCATATGTTTTATGAAAAATGACAATGAGAGTAAAAATTTAATCAGTCTCCCCTGACTGGTATGCGAAGGTCATATCTCACAAGAGAACCTGTTTTTTCCCCTCCTTAGACGCTTGAAGGTGGTTATCCACTATTGCATTCGCAATGACAGAAGATTTTTTTTTTCACAAATTTATTTACATTTGCAGTAACTTTTTAAAAATCTAAATTCATTCCTTAGATTTCTTTAGTATAAACTTTACCAAATTTCCAATAACTTTTAATAATAGACATTTTCAGTAGATTTTTACAACTTCTGAAAATTACAAGTTTTTAGGTATAATATGGAACTTTTTCGAATAATCCTTCACATATTAGACTACACCCTTACATTTCTTTAGTGTAAACCCGTGAAATTTTACCAATAAAATCAGAAATAGGGTTGTAAAAATAAGAATTTAGCGTGATTTTAAATAAATTTTTTGTTCTATCTACAAAACTTTTAGAGTATTTGGCGATAATTCGGATTTGGTGAGAAACACCTAGTATTAATTTCAAGGAGTAAAATTTTGTCACATGCTAACTTATTTTTGCGGAGTGAAGACATCTGTTTTTTAACCTGAATTCAGTACTACATAATAATTATTTTTTCAAGGTGGATGTCAGAACAGATATCATTTTGTTAAATGCATTTACACATATATTATATAGATAACATCTACGCAATTCAGAACTAGAGATTATAAATCAGCTTAAATTTCGAATGAATGAATTTATCAATTCAGAAATTAGCAATCAACTTTATGAAAATGATGATATGTTATCTGATGAAAATTTTTATACCTGTTTAGATATTGTCTTAAAAGAAATGATAAAAAATGAAATTAATTGGGACAAAGTTGTAATTTACTTACTATTTTCAAGTGAGCTTATGACAAAGCGCTTTAAGAGATCTGGTGACTTTTTCATACCTTGGATAAATTTTTTAATATCTTCCAGAAGTATTTAGGTAATTGGATTATTGATAATCAAGAATGTATAAAAGTCAAAGAAGTAAAGAAATCATTTTTTCAAAGAATGTGGAGTTTTATCACTCGATCATAATATGAAAATTGTAAAAATATTATCTGCTATGCTGAATTATGTTCAGTTCAATCTGTATAAGAACAATGTTCAAGAAAAATGTATGTAATGTGAAATTGAAAGAAAAATAAAGAGCTTTAAATGGAAATTTTGTTTAAGAAAAAATTATTTGAAGTAAAATTCATCTTTAAAAAATAAATAAATAAAAATAAAAATAAGTTGATCAATGTAAAAATCTGAAAAATTCACTGTTTGAAAAGAAGTCTTAATAAGTTTAAGAAAATATCGTAACATATTGTATTATATTTTACATAAGAGAGTGAATCTATCATTTTTCAGAAGTTACTTTACTGCAAAAAAATAGCTGATGTCAAAAATTTCTCTACCTAAAACAGTTATACTTTAGATATAACTTTTTGGAATCTTCTTATCACTGTCATCAAACATATGTGTATACTTAAAAATTTTTACAAAGTGGTATTTAATTATAAATTTTCTTTAAATTTTCTAATACTCTTTAAAATATTGTAAGTATTTTTATTTCAAGTTTTGTATTATAGTACTAGAAATTTTGCAACATTCTCAAAATAGTATAAGTTTTAGAGCAGAGTGATTATTAGAAATTACCATTTTTTAAGTTTTTAACGTGATCTGGAATCGAACCTGACACTTCCATAATGACAACGTTGAAATTTTTTTGTAATTCCTTCCCAACATTAGTTATTTTAAGGTATATTTCCTATGAATTATTCAATGATCTGTGTCAAATAAAGACTTCCCAACTACATTTTTTACTACTTTTCACTACTTTCTACCACTTTAACATAGTGAAATGCCCCACGTCAATGCTACCTTTCACTCAATTTTTCTTCACAGATAGCAAGTTTGTAAATAATGAAAGCTAACTTTGAAAATTTCATAGTTGAAAAAATATTAATATATGTTTTATTAAATACATTCACCTTCACAGATGCATACTTAAGTTTTCTAAGTGTATTTAAACATACTTAAAAAATATTATAACCAAGTATTGTAGATTACAAATATATGTATACTTTAAAAATTTTACAAAGCTTTTAGAAATTAAGATAACTTATTCTTGAATAAAAATATAAGAAACCCATTTTCACAATAGTAAGATAAAATCACAAAATTACCAACATAAGAGACTGCAAGTATTTAAAAAATTATGAAGTATGTAATTTTAATGTTTCACATGTGTTACTAACACATCTTATTTTACAAAGTACTAAGTTTTTTAAAATCATTTAGTTTGAACTTTTTCAGACTTACGCTTATAAACTGAAATTTTTGTGAATGGAAATTATTTTTACACAAAGTATTTTAGAAAAAATATCATCTCAGAAATTAATTAACTTATTTTTAGAATAAAAATATAAGAAACTTATTTTTTCTAATGATAAGAATGAAAATGTGAGATAAAATCTCATTCTTACCAATTTAAGAGACTGCAAGTATTTAAAAAATTATGAAGTATGTAATTTTAATGTTTCACATGTGTTACTAACACATCTTATTTTACAAAGTACTAAGTTTTTTAAAATCATTTAGTTTGAACTTTTTCAGACTTATGCTTATAAACTGAAATTTTTGTGAATGAAAATTTTTTTACACAAAGTATTTTAGAAAAAATATCATCTCAGAAATTAATTAACTTATTTTTAGAATAAAAATATAAGAAACTTATTTTTTCTAATGATAAGAATGAAAATGTGAGATAAAATCTCATTCTTACCAATTTAAGAGACTGCAAGTATTTAAAAAATTATGAAGTATGTAATTTTAATGTTTCACATGTGTTAATAACGCATCTTATTTTACACAGTACTAATTTTTTTAAAGTCATTTAGTTTGAAGTTTTTCACACATATGCTTATAAACGAAATTTTTGTAAATGAAAAATTTTTACACAAATTATTTTAATACAAATACTATCTCAGAAAAATTAACTTTTTCTTTTTAGTTTGAAAATGTGAGATAAAAATCTAACACTTATCAAATTTAGAAGCTACAGATGTATAATGAAATCATGAACTTGAAACTTTAAGTATTAACAACCTACCTTCTTTGAAAATACTAAACCACAAGTTTCGACAAATCTATAATCAACTGTTAAAAAACATAGATATTAGAATATTTTTTACCCTAAAATGTTTAACGTAGATGCTACATCCATAAAAATACAGAGTGAAAGTGTACAAATTATCTGTTTAGACATGTTGATAAACTAGAATTTTCGTAGGTAAGAAATGAGAGTTCTGGCGCAAGAGGCGGGTGCACCGGTGCACCGGCAAGCCGTGCGGGTGCCACACCACCCCCTGAGGGCCTAGATGACTTGGGGTTGACCTTGAGACATCTTCTAACTTAATCGCAAAAGATGACGAGGGTGTTAATGAGGAAAATTTAATTAAAAAATTAATTAGTGATTTTTTGTAAAAGGTGATGATGGTTTTAAAGAGATGTTTTTCGGTAGAATGAAAAAAGTAGGATATTGTTTGTGAGTTATTAGGAAATTAATTAGGGAGTTAATTAAGAAATTAATTAGGGAGATAATTAAGAATTTTAAAAATTGAGAAATAAATAAGAAATCGATTGAATTTAAGGATGTGGATGCGAATATACTATGAAAGAAATAGAGAGGTTTGACTGGAGTTCGAACCCAGCACCTTGCAGTAAAAATATTATCATAAGACTATAGTTTTCGCATATGTGTGAGTGATTTTTCTATTATATACCTGCACAAATCTTTGTAAACCTATGAATGTAATTATTTGAGAATGTTTCAAACATTTAAATGATTTTAATTTACAAAATAATAATTTAAAAAAATATTAATTAAGCATTTTCTTCTAAAAGATTACAAATGTTTTATGAAAAATGACATTGAGAGTAAAAATTAAGCAGATAGTGTAGAAAATAAAGATGATCGGGTAGGATTCGAACCCAACACCTGCTTAAAGTAAAGAAACAGTAGTTTACAAGTACTTTAACCACTGTTCTTTAGAAATATGCCTATGCAGATCTATTTTACATAGGAATATGCTATTGTCCGAAAAGAATTCTATCGTTTAAAGGATATTAATTAGGGAATAATAATTGAAAAAATATTAATTAAGTATTTTCTTGCAAAAGATTTACGAACAAAAATAGGAAATGAGAGTGTTACTACCCAGCAAAACTTATACTGATGGGCTCGTTATGGCCTACAGCCGGCATCCTGCACTTGCCATCAGTTGCCGGTTGCCCCACTTAACTCCAGCAGTGGTCCGTTTATGGCTGCCAGCAGTATTGAAGGCCTAAAGAAAAATGATCGGTGGCCCTGAAGTGGCATAAACACAGTTGGCCTTATGCAGGTTATCACTATAAGGCCAACATCATGTTTTTCATGTTGTGGCCACAAATTATTAGGCCATAATCAATTTGTATGCCTAGAGGGCGCTGTGATTTATTTTCTGTTGATTTGAAATTCGCTCGCCGTCTGCCATTTCATACGAAGTTTGTTCGTTATTATAGTCTGCAGGTGTAGCTGCGAGCCTGAAAGATGTTAAATCATGAAAAAAGAGTATATGAGTAAGTAATTCAATTATTAATTTGATTTTCTATTATTTTTTAAAAACTATTTGTTAAAAGTGTTTGAATCTAAAAGCCATTTTTATAAGAAAAGGATTTCTAGAAAGTTAATATTCAGTTGATCCGTTTTAAGTAAGTTATGATAGTCGTTAACTTTCTTGTTGCATTTTTGTTAATTTTATTATTAATTTAATAAAATTAACAAAATAAAAATTATGGTCTTAATTTATATATTTATATTAAATGGACGGGAGAAAGTAATACTAATAATAATAAGTATTTGTAATTAATGTTTTATTTTTATTTTTTCTTCCTTAAGTGTATTTAAGAAGAAAGCATTAGATTCGGGAAAATTTTCGACATCTGGTTTTCGATAGATTTTACACGTTTTGTGTTGTTCTGATAAGCTTAATTTGAAAAATTGTCTATCTGTCTCTCGGCGTGTGCACAGAAATTTATGAAAGTGCCAGTAGTCCAAAAATTTACTTCTTCTACATTTTTTCTTTTTTTTTTTTTTGTAAATGTACAAACATTGCTTCCTCCCCCCCTGAGGGAGAAGTATACCAGATTAAGTAAATTTGGATTAAGTAAATTTCCAATATGGGCATCCTTGAAAAGAATTTGTCAATATCTTTGAAACATTTATCTGATATATTTTTAAGCAAATTTATTGATTTTTTTTTTTTTTTTTGACAGAAACTAGTATGTTGCAGCACCACAAAACTTTGTTTTGTATTTTTTATTATGCAAATTCGCGTTGTGCAGATAATTTGATAAGATTATTTTCCCGAATGCATGCAAACGATTTTCATCTTAGAACAATGTTTCTCAATATCGGAAAAAAAAAAAAAAAAAAAAAAAAAAAAAAAAATGTGCCAACATCTTAAAAAATGCTTTTTTTATTTAATTGAATATAATTTATATCTTTGTTTTAATTTACCACAAATTTGGTTCAGTTATTTAAAAGATACTGACGAGTTCTTTTGAAAAATATAAGCATTGGAAATTTAGTCCCTCGCGGGAAAGGCCGAGCTATTCCTCAACTTCTACAAAAAGAAAAAAAAAATCCTGGTTGGTTGTTCGTTACTTAAATATTTATTTTTTAATTCATTTTAAAAATTAAAAAATTAATTATCATTAGTACATTTATATGAAATTTCCTCCTATACTGCGTCATACTGAAAATTACGAAGAAGTAGAAATACAGAGCTATGTATTGAGTGAAAGATCCACAAATGTAATCGGGAAAGATTTTAATCATGGCCTGTCCATATTAAGTTTGGTTAAATTTCGTCCATTCGTTCGTGAGATACAGCGTCTACAAATTTTTTTTATGCACCCTCACAGAAAGAAACTTTCTAAAAATGGTCAAATCATGTTCTGGAATCTCAAAACATGAAAATACATCGAAAACCGGAAGTCGAAAATTTTCTTCCTACATATATACATATAAGAAAGTAAAATACTTAAAAAAGTAAATAAAATTATTTTCTCAGATAAAATTAATTTTCTTTCGAAATTTAATACAGTATGTTTTTTTGAAATGAAAATCAAATCGACTGCCTTCATTGCCGGAAATAATAATTTTAATAATATGTAATTTCTATAAACCATTATAAACAGGAAAAAAAGTGGTAACCATAACAAACTATTTTATTTTATTTATAATAATTATTATTATTATTTTATTATTTTAATTCAAGTAAGAAAAATAATTTCACTTTTACGAAACTGAAATAGTTCCCCTATCAGTTTTCCGTATCGGATAAGAATATTTTTATGCACCGCTAATAAATGAATCACAAATATTTATTTTATTATTTTTGATTGGAAACATTTTTTTATTGCATCCTTAAAATCTATGTTGTTTTGTATTTTAACGTTGCATAAAAAATTTTACGTGCGCTGATAAGAAATTTCTCCTAGACTGTAATGTATCAAATTTTTTTATGCCTTTTTATACTCAAACCATTTGTGCTACCTGTACAACTTTTTATGACAAGCTTCCTACAATAAATCTGGAAAACCTGTAATAACATATATGAGGTTTATGGAATTCTAAAAATATTTTTAAAAAGGAAATTAGCGTATAGATGAACAGAGGTCTAAGCAATTTTATATTTTGTTGAAAAATGTAAAAAACACACCCCAAAATATATTTGAAACAAAATTATACATTATTAGTGAAATTACTTTTCTTGAAATTTTCCACGCAAAAGAATACTACACACACGTGCACACTTATATCTCTGACTACACGTTAAATCAGAAAAACAGCTGTACTTAAAAACAACATGTAACTGATAGTTGCCGCATAAGCATTTATTTGGGTGTGTGGGCAGGAAGGAGATTTGTTTATCAAGTTGAAGAGAAACAGCGTTCACAAAATAAAGGAGAAAAAATGTAGAAGAAAAGTCAATTCATCAGTTATTTTTAAATGAAAATTGTTCTAAGTATACATCTAAAAATTTTTAGATGTAATACATGTCATCATCGCATGAATAGTATAAAGATTCAACCTCTATTTTTTAAGGATCTATAAAGGAGGATATTTATTTATTAACAGCTTAGATATTAAATTATTTGAAGTACGCTATTAAACAAATTCTTCAATAAAATAACGATTTCTATCTGAAATTATGCCTGGGATTGTGTAGAGAAGTATCTATGAGCCTGTCTGCGCTCTGGTGCTCTTTCTACTGTGCGGACGGAAAAAGAGGTGCCGTAGGCAGCGAGGTTTAGAGCAATTTCAATAAAATATTTGTAGTTTTTCTCTTTTTTTTTTTTTTCTTTTAATAATGTGATGTAAAAAATAAATACTGGTCCAATTATTTTGAAAATTCATTTAAACATAGTGACCAGGAAAGCGGGAGTAGCCTGCTAGTTATTATTATTATTATAAATTTCCATAATCCGAATACTGTAGATAATGGAAGCATTGTATTCGGTCAAAACTTTCGGCATCGAGATTTCACCTAATTAGGAGAAAGCAATTACAAATATTGAAAATGAGTGTTTCAAAAAACTGCTCTATTTTTTTTTTTTTTTTTTTTTTTTTGTTGTTGTTGTTAATTCTGCATGCAAACTCTCTTTTTTATACCTTGACGACGTGTGTATCAGTTTGCTTTAACAGGAAAATTAGTAGATGTGTAAATTGATAGATCAATTTTATGTTTACTGACCACTTTATTTAAAATAATAATAATAATAATAATAATAATAAAAAGGAGTAAAATAAAATATATGTAGTAATAACTGATAAAAGTCGTGCAGATTATAATTATTATTATTTTAAAGTGGGTTGATTTGTCTGAACTTATTTTACTGTTGTCGGAATTATTCAAATTTTATTTTCTAACAATTTTCTTAATAATTGCGAAATCCCGCAGTTGGGAAGAAATTTTGTAGCCTGAAACATTCTTACACATCCACTTATTCTATTTTTTATACATTAAAAAATAGATATGAAAATAGGAATTTTGATATTAATAAAATGACAGAAAAAACGACATTTTTTTTTTTTTTTTTTTTATTGAAATTTTTGAATTTCAAATAAACTTCTATTTCGAATCTTCGCTGTATGACAAACATAAGTTTTAACTCTGTTGTCGACGTCCAAGATTTTGCAGACATGCTGTTTTTACGCTACTACATTTCGTCGATAATATTATGCTGAACTCGTAGTCAACATATCTTTTCCGATGATGGGTCGTGCATATCTATTTTGAGTGGAAACGACTGGTGTGTTTTTCATAATTATATATAAAGTTTACTTACTTTCTTCATCCTTCAACGCTATTTTTCCTGTCATTTTACTAAGGGTTCTCTGAAACCTTTCTAGCATAATTTATTATTTTAATATAAATTGAAGATAAGCTTATCTAAAACAAGATAGAGAGAGAGAGATTGATTTTAAAACATATACTTACGACAGCAAAAAATGTAATGAAGAACTGATGTTGAAAAAAGTGAATGAAGAACTTTGTAAATTTATAAAGTTGTAAAAAACATTAATAATAATAATAAAAGTTTCAGGTCTGAATGATTCCACGACCATTCATTAAATGAATAAATTAGGCACGAGTGAAGTAGTTATAAATAGCGAAGTATTGATCTTTCATACATTTGGAAATATGACTAACTATTTATCATTAAAATAAACAAATCAAAATAAAATTATTAAATTTGGAAGTGGTATTTAAACTCTACAATAACATAATTGCCTCAGAGGATTGAAATAGCGCTAATAGCATATCTTAATATTATATTTGGCGCGAAATTGCTAACAGAATTTTTGAGATATGAATACATAAATGTGGAATAATTATATAATATTAATATTTTTATATACTTTAATTATATTAATCGTATTATAAATTTATAATATAATAAATTTATTTTAAATATAAATTTAGCATAACAGAGCGAAGTTTAGGAAAACTATTTCGTTTAACTAAATTCCCTGATACATGGTACCAAAACTAAAATGTTTAATGGATACTGAGATATGGTAAAACTGTAGTTTTTGAATAATGGTAACGCAATTTTTCTGCCGATAAACACACCAAATGAATCTCTCGAATAAGGCGTTGTCGAAGGCAGTGGGAACCTGGGTCGAACATTGTACAATAGACGGAGAGGCTGTCAAATGCAGCGAAGAATCGGAACATCTTTATTTTAGCTGTTAATTTTAAAGTAATATAAATATATATATTTATTTATTTATTCATTTTCTTTTCTTTCTTTCTGTTTTTTTTTTTTTTTTTTATCTCTTAATTCGTTTAACTGTAGGGACAGCAAACCAGACAAAGCCTGATAGTAATAAAAATAAAATTTTGTAAATAAACGTAATAATTAAAAAAAAAAAAAAAAAAAAAATGTATCAGTTACTTCAGGCTAAAATAATACCACATCCTTTCGTCAATTTAACAATAAGCACGAATGTAGCAAATCATTTTTGCGACACTTATGCCCATTTTGTTTCGCCTGATGAAGGGTCTTCGTGCTATTTTGATCAGAAACAATTGCTGCTACTTTTTTTTCTTTTTTTTTTTTAGTTAGTGGTGCTTTTTACAATGTTCTCTTTATTACATACTTGAATATAACAATTTTTGATTCAATATTTTGTACTTTTCACGAGTAAAATTACCATTATTTATATCAAATAACAAAGTTAAACATATTGAAATTTGAATACGCTAAAAGAAAAGATAAACCCCTTCATCCCCCCAAAAAAATGTAATGTAAAGAAATATTTGCACTGAAAACAAAATAATTAAACCTATCATAGAGCTGCATTTAAGGAATATGGATCAACTGAATATTTCCTATATATGCTGTACTAGAAATCCTGTATGTATAAGTATAGTTTTCGAATCAAATACTTGTAAATAGTATTTAAAAATGAATGTACAAAATCAAATTAAATATTGGATACATAGAAAAAACTGGCTGCTGCCTCATCAGAAAAAAGAGAGGAAAAAAAAAGGAAAGAAAAAAAAAGCACTAATAAAATTAAAGGTATCACCAATAAAACAAATATACTAGCTATAACCAAATCACTGCTGGCCCATTAACGGCCCTCTTCACTTACCGACGCCGGAAGCCCGAGTCAATGTTATTCTATGGGGAAATTTTCTTTACAAATAACTTATTAACTAATACATATTTTTAAATTCTGTTTTCACATTCAGAAAGTTCCCAACTGTTAAACTGACGGACATTTTTTAAAAATGTATTTATTTAATTTTTAATATTTTATTTTGAAATTGCAAAATGAAAAAATTTCACATTTTGAAAATTCGTATTTTGCAGCTTCAAAATAAAATATAAAAATTGTAAAAAATAATTTTTTTTAAAAGTCCCGTCAATTTAACAGCTGGGAATTTTCAGAATGTGAAAACAGAATTTAAAAATATGCATTAGTTAACAAGTTATTTGTAAAGAAAAATTTCCCATAGAATATCATTAGCTTTGGCTTCCGGCGGCGGTGAGTGAAGAGAGGGCCCTTAATGGGAAAATATAAAGGGCCAATGAAGACTGCCGGCAGTAATATAATTTTTTATATTTGCCACAGCTGGCCCACTGCAGGCTGCCAGCAATAACATATAAAAATTATGTTTGCCACCAGGTAGCCCAACACTGGCCCACTAATAATTTCCAACCTAATGTCGGTTACCAACAGTGGCCATTACCTATTTTCATCATACTGCTAGCTGCCAGCAGCGATCCATTCATTGGCCCACTAACTTATTCTTAACTTACTGCTGGCTGCCAACAGGGGATCGATTGAATATGGCCTACTGACGGCCGACGTAACATATTCCCTGCAGCACCGTTAACTTTTGCCACCGACGGGCCAGCTGCAGCTACTGCTGGCAACCAGCACTTGGCATCGTGTTGGCCGTCATCTGTGGTTTTGTTGGGTAGTGAAAATTAAGTTAAAAGATGGTTAAAATCTCAAATGTATAAGTGAAATTCGAACCAGAAGTCTATCTACCTTGAGTTATTTCACAAAACTTATCACCCCCTTCAATAATATGGATTTGTCTATAACCCCTATTCAATAAATGAGATAGACTATGAAACCTATATACCATTCAATAGACGTGGAATATCCCATTTTTTATCTTTAGTAATTAAAACAGCGTAATTGCAAAGCTATTAATTATGAATTTTCTTCTAAAAGGTTGCAAAAATGTTTTATAAAAAATGATAATGAGAGTAAAAATTGAGGAAAAAGATGATTAAAAATTCTTCAACCGTAGATTATGACCGATATTCGAACTCGACACCTTACAGTAAAAATATTTCAGTAGTTTTCGCGTATGTGTGAGTGATTTTTCTATTATATACTTCCACAAATCTTTTTTAACCTATGAATGTTATTGTTCGAAAAGAATTTAATCGTTTTAATGATATTAATTCGAGATTAATAATAAAAAAAAATATTAATTAAGGATTTCCTTGTAAAAGATTCCATATGTTTTATGAAAAATGACAATGAGAGTAAAAATTTAATCAGTCTCCCCTGACTGGTATGCGAAGGTCATATCTCACAAGAGAACCTGTTTTTTCCCCTCCTTAGACGCTTGAAGGTGGTTATCCACTATTGCATTCGCAATGACAGAAGATTTTTTTTTTCACAAATTTATTTACATTTGCAGTAACTTTTTAAAAATCTAAATTCATTCCTTAGATTTCTTTAGTATAAACTTTACCAAATTTCCAATAACTTTTAATAATAGACATTTTCAGTAGATTTTTACAACTTCAGAAAATTACAAGTTTTTAGGTATAATATGGAACTTTTTCGAATAATCCTTCACATATTAGACTACACCCTTACATTTCTTTAGTGTAAACCCGTGAAATTTTACCAATAAAATCAGAAATAGGGTTGTAAAAATAAGAATTTAGCGTGATTTTAAATAAATTTTTTGTTCTATCTACAAAACTTTTAGAGTATTTGGCGATAATTCGGATTTGGTGAGAAACACCTAGTATTAATTTCAAGGAGTAAAATTTTGTTACATGCTAACTTATTTTTGCGGAGTGAAGACATCTGTTTTTTAACCTGAATTCAGTACTACATAATAATTATTTTTTCAAGGTGGATGTCAGAACAGATATCATTTTGTTAAATGCATTTACACATATATTCAATAGATAACATCTACGCAATTCAGAACTAGAGATTATAAATCAGCTTAAATTTCGAATGAATGAATTTATCAATTCAGAAATTAGCAATCAACTTTATGAAAATGATGATATGTTATCTGATGAAAATTTTTATACCTGTTTAGATATTGTCTTAAAAGAAATGATAAAAAATGAAATTAATTGGGACAAAGTTGTAATTTACTTACTATTTTCAAGTGAGCTTATGACAAAGCGCTTTAAGAGATCTGGTGACTTTTTCATACCTTGGATAAATTTTTTAATATCTTCCAGAAGTATTTAGGTAATTGGATTATTGATAATCAAGAATGTATAAAAGTCAAAGAAGTAAAGAAATCATTTTTTCAAAGAATGTGGAGTTTTATCACTCGATCATAATATGAAAATTGTAAAAATATTATCTGCTATGCTGAATTATGTTCAGTTCAATCTGTATAAGAACAATGTTCAAGAAAAATGTATGTAATGTGAAATTGAAAGAAAAATAAAGAGCTTTAAATGGAAATTTTGTTTAAGAAAAAATTATTTGAAGTAAAATTCATCTTTAAAAAATAAATAAATAAAAATAAAAATAAGTTGATCAATGTAAAAATCTGAAAAATTCACTGTTTGAAAAGAAGTCTTAATAAGTTTAAGAAAATATCGTAACATATTGTATTATATTTTACATAAGAGAGTGAATCTATCATTTTTCAGAAGTTACTTTACTGCAAAAAAATAGCTGATGTCAAAAATTTCTCTACCTAAAACAGTTATACTTTAGATATAACTTTTTGGAATCTTCTTATCACTGTCATCGAACATATGTGTATACTTAAAAATTTTTACAAAGTGGTATTTAATTATAAATTTTCTTTAAATTTCTAATACTCTTTAAAATATTGTAAGTATTTTTATTTCAAGTTTTGTATTATAGTACTAGAAATTTTGCAACATTCTCAAAATAGTATAAGTTTTAGAGCAGAGTGATTATTAGAAATTACCATTTTTTAAGTTTTTAACGTGATCTGGAATCGAACCTGACACTTCCATAATGACAACGTTAAAATTTTTTTGTAATTCCTTCCCAACATTAGTTATTTTAAGGTATATTTCCTATGAATTATTCAATGATCTGTGTCAAATAAAGACTTCCCAACTACATTTTTTACTACTTTTCACTACTTTCTACCACTTTAACATAGTGAAATGCCCCACGTCAATGCTACCTTTCACTCAATTTTTCTTCACAGATAGCAAGTTTGTAAATAATGAAAGCTAACTTTGAAAATTTCATAGTTGAAAAAATATTAATATATGTTTTATTAAATACATTCACCTTCACAGATGCATACTTAAGTTTTCTAAGTGTATTTAAACATACTTAAAAAATATTATAACCAAGTATTGTAGATTACAAATATATGTATACTTTAAAAATTTTACAAAGCTTTTAGAAATTAAGATAACTTATTCTTGAATAAAAATATAAGAAACCCATTTTCACAATAGTAAGATAAAATCACAAAATTACCATCATAAGAGACTGCAAGTATTTAAAAAATTATGAAGTATGTAATTTTAATGTTTCACATGTGTTACTAACACATCTTATTTTACAAAGTACTAAGTTTTTTAAAATCATTTAGTTTGAACTTTTTCAGACTTACGCTTATAAACTGAAATTTTTGTGAATGGAAATTATTTTTACACAAAGTATTTTAGAAAAAATATCATCTCAGAAATTAATTAACTTATTTTTAGAATAAAAATATAAGAAACTTATTTTTTCTAATGATAAGAATGAAAATGTGAGATAAAATCTCATTCTTACCAATTTAAGAGACTGCAAGTATTTAAAAAATTATGAAGTATGTAATTTTAATGTTTCACATGTGTTACTAACACATCTTATTTTACAAAGTACTAAGTTTTTTAAAATCATTTAGTTTGAACTTTTTCAGACTTATGCTTATAAACTGAAATTTTTGTGAATGAAAATTTTTTTACACAAAGTATTTTAGAAAAAATATCATCTCAGAAATTAATTAACTTATTTTTAGAATAAAAATATAAGAAACTTATTTTTTCTAATGATAAGAATGAAAATGTGAGATAAAATCTCATTCTTACCAATTTAAGAGACTGCAAGTATTTAAAAAATTATGAAGTATGTAATTTTAATGTTTCACATGTGTTAATAACGCATCTTTTTACACAGTACTAATTTTTTTAAAGTCATTTAGTTTGAAGTTTTTCACACATATGCTTATAAACGAAATTTTTGTAAATGAAAAATTTTTACACAAATTATTTTAATACAAATACTATCTCAGAAAAATTAACTTTTTCTTTTTAGTTTGAAAATGTGAGATAAAAATCTAACACTTATCAAATTTAGAAGCTACAGATGTATAATGAAATCATGAACTTGAAACTTTAAGTATTAACAACCTACCTTCTTTGAAAATACTAAACCACAAGTTTCGACAAATCTATAATCAACTGTTAAAAAACATAGATATTAGAATATTTTTTACCCTAAAATGTTTAACGTAGATGCTACATCCATAAAAATACAGAGTGAAAGTGTACAAATTATCTGTTTAGACATGTTGATAAACTAGAATTTTCGTAGGTAAGAAATGAGAGTTCTGGCGCAAGAGGCGGGTGCACCGGTGCACCGGCAAGCCGTGCGGGTGCCACACCACCCCCTGAGGGCCTAGATGACTTGGGGTTGACCTTGAGACATCTTCTAACTTAATCGCAAAAGATGACGAGGGTGTTAATGAGGAAAATTTAATTAAAAAATTAATTAGTGATTTTTTTGTAAAAGGTGATGATGGTTTTAAAGAGATGTTTTTCGGTAGAATGAAAAAAGTAGGATATTGTTTGTGAGTTATTAGGAAATTAATTAGGGAGTTAATTAAGAAATTAATTAGGGAGATAATTAAAAATTTTAAAAATTGAGAAATAAATAAGAAATCGATTGAATTTAAGGATGTGGATGCGAATATACTATGAAAGAAATAGAGAGGTTTGACTGGAGTTCGAACCCAGCACCTTGCAGTAAAAATATTATCATAAGACTATAGTTTTCGCATATGTGTGAGTGATTTTTCTATTATATACCTGCACAAATCTTTGTAAACCTATGAATGTAATTATTTGAGAATGTTTCAAACATTTAAATGATTTTAATTTACAAAATAATAATTTAAAAAAATATTAATTAAGCATTTTCTTCTAAAAGATTACAAATGTTTTATGAAAAATGACATTGAGAGTAAAAATTAAGCAGATAGTGTAGAAAATAAAGATGATCGGGTAGGATTCGAACCCAACACCTGCTTAAAGTAAAGAAACAGTAGTTTACAAGTACTTTAACCACTGTTCTTTAGAAATATGCCTATGCAGATCTATTTTACATAGGAATATGCTATTGTCCGAAAAGAATTCTATCGTTTAAAGGATATTAATTAGGGAATAATAATTGAAAAAATATTAATTAAGTATTTTCTTGCAAAAGATTTACGAACAAAAATAGGAAATGAGAGTGTTACTACCCAGCAAAACTTATACTGATGGGCTCGTTATGGCCTACAGCCGGCATCCTGCACTTGCCATCAGTTGCCGGTTGCCCCACTTAACTCCAGCAGTGGTCCGTTTATGGCTGCCAGCAGTATTGAAGGCCTAAAGAAAAATGATCGGTGGCCCTGAAGTGGCATAAACACAGTTGGCCTTATGCAGGTTATCACTATAAGGCCAACATCATGTTTTTCATGTTGTGGCCACAAATTATTAGGCCATAATCAATTTGTATGCCTAGAGGGCGCTGTGATTTATTTTCTGTTGATTTGAAATTCGCTCGCCGTCTGCCATTTCATACGAAGTTTGTTCGTTATTATAGTCTGCAGGTGTAGCTGCGAGCCTGAAAGATGTTAAATCATGAAAAAAGAGTATATGAGTAAGTAATTCAATTATTAATTTGATTTTCTATTATTTTTTAAAAACTATTTGTTAAAAGTGTTTGAATCTAAAAGCCATTTTTATAAGAAAAGGATTTCTAGAAAGTTAATATTCAGTTGATCCGTTTTAAGTAAGTTATGATAGTCGTTAACTTTCTTGTTGCATTTTTGTTAATTTTATTATTAATTTAATAAAATTAACAAAATAAAAATTATGGTCTTAATTTATATATTTATATTAAATGGACGGGAGAAAGTAATACTAATAATAATAAGTATTTGTAATTAATGTTTTATTTTTATTTTTTCTTTCTTAAGTGTATTTAAGAAGAAAGCATTAGATTCGGGAAAATTTTCGACATCTGGTTTTCGATAGATTTTACACGTTTTGTGTTGTTCTGATAAGCTTAATTTGAAAAATTGTCTATCTGTCTCTCGGCGTGTGCACAGAAATTTATGAAAGTGCCAGTAGTCCAAAAATTTACTTCTTCTACATTTTTTCTTTTTTTTTTTTTGTAAATGTACAAACATTGCTTCCTCCCCCCCTGAGGGAGAAGTATACCAGATTAAGTAAATTTGGATTAAGTAAATTTCCAATATGGGCATCCTTGAAAAGAATTTGTCAATATCTTTGAAACATTTATCTGATATATTTTTAAGCAAATTTATTGATTTTTTTTTTTTTTTTGACAGAAACTAGTATGTTGCAGCACCACAAAACTTTGTTTTGTATTTTTTATTATGCAAATTCGCGTTGTGCAGATAATTTGATAAGATTATTTTCCCGAATGCATGCAAACGATTTTCATCTTAGAACAATGTTTCTCAATATCGAAAAAAAAAAAAAAAAAAAAAAAAAAATGTGCCAACATCTTAAAAAATGCTTTTTTTATTTAATTGAATATAATTTATATCTTTGTTTTAATTTACCACAAATTTGGTTCAGTTATTTAAAAGATACTGACGAGTTCTTTTGAAAAATATAAGCATTGGAAATTTAGTCCCTCGCGGGAAAGGCCGAGCTATTCCTCAACTTCTACAAAAAGAAAAAAAAAATCCTGGTTGGTTGTTCGTTACTTAAATATTTATTTTTTAATTCATTTTAAAAATTAAAAAATTAATTATCATTAGTACATTTATATGAAATTTCCTCCTATACTGCGTCATACTGAAAATTACGAAGAAGTAGAAATACAGAGCTATGTATTGAGTGAAAGATCCACAAATGTAATCGGGAAAGATTTTAATCATGGCCTGTCCATATTAAGTTTGGTTAAATTTCGTCCATTCGTTCGTGAGATACAGCGTCTACAAATTTTTTTTATGCACCCTCACAGAAAGAAACTTTCTAAAAATGGTCAAATCATGTTCTGGAATCTCAAAACATGAAAATACATCGAAAACCGGAAGTCGAAAATTTTCTTCCTACATATATACATATAAGAAAGTAAAATACTTAAAAAAGTAAATAAAATTATTTTCTCAGATAAAATTAATTTTCTTTCGAAATTTAATACAGTATGTTTTTTTGAAATGAAAATCAAATCGACTGCCTTCATTGCCGGAAATAATAATTTTAATAATATGTAATTTCTATAAACCATTATAAACAGGAAAAAAAGTGGTAACCATAACAAACTATTTTATTTTATTTATAATAATTATTATTATTATTTTAATTCAAGTAAGAAAAATAATTTCACTTTTACGAAACTGAAATAGTTCCCCTATCAGTTTTCCGTATCGGATAAGAATATTTTTATGCACCGCTAATAAATGAATCACAAATATTTATTTTATTATTTTTGATTGGAAACATTTTTTTATTGCATCCTTAAAATCTATGTTGTTTTGTATTTTAACGTTGCATAAAAAATTTTACGTGCGCTGATAAGAAATTTCTCCTAGACTGTAATGTATCAAATTTTTTTATGCCTTTTTATACTCAAACCATTTGTGCTACCTGTACAACTTTTTATGACAAGCTTCCTACAATAAATCTGGAAAACCTGTAATAACATATATGAGGTTTATGGAATTCTAAAAATATTTTTAAAAAGGAAATTAGCGTATAGATGAACAGAGGTCTAAGCAATTTTATATTTTGTTGAAAAATGTAAAAAACACACCCCAAAATATATTTGAAACAAAATTATACATTATTAGTGAAATTACTTTTCTTGAAATTTTCCACGCAAAAGAATACTACACACACGTGCACACTTATATCTCTGACTACACGTTAAATCAGAAAAACAGCTGTACTTAAAAACAACATGTAACTGATAGTTGCCGCATAAGCATTTATTTGGGTGTGTGGGCAGGAAGGAGATTTGTTTATCAAGTTGAAGAGAAACAGCGTTCACAAAATAAAGGAGAAAAAATGTAGAAGAAAAGTCAATTCATCAGTTATTTTTAAATGAAAATTGTTCTAAGTATACATCTAAAAATTTTTAGATGTAATACATGTCATCATCGCATGAATAGTATAAAGATTCAACCTCTATTTTTTAAGGATCTATAAAGGAGGATATTTATTTATTAACAGCTTAGATATTAAATTATTTGAAGTACGCTATTAAACAAATTCTTCAATAAAATAACGATTTCTATCTGAAATTATGCCTGGGATTGTGTAGAGAAGTATCTATGAGCCTGTCTGCGCTCTGGTGCTCTTTCTACTGTGCGGACGGAAAAAGAGGTGCCGTAGGCAGCGAGGTTTAGAGCAATTTCAATAAAATATTTGTAGTTTTTCTCTTTTTTTTTTTTTTTTCTTTTAATAATGTGATGTAAAAAATAAATACTGGTCCAATTATTTTGAAAATTCATTTAAACATAGTGACCAGGAAAGCGGGAGTAGCCTGCTAGTTATTATTATTATTATAAATTTCCATAATCCGAATACTGTAGATAATGGAAGCATTGTATTCGGTCAAAACTTTCGGCATCGAGATTTCACCTAATTAGGAGAAAGCAATTACAAATATTGAAAATGAGTGTTTCAAAAAACTGCTCTATTTTTTTTTTTTTTTTTTTTTTTTTTGTTGTTGTTGTTGTTAATTCTGCATGCGAACTCTCTTTTTTATACCTTGACGACGTGTGTATCAGTTTGCTTTAACAGGAAAATTAGTAGATGTGTAAATTGATAGATCAATTTTATGTTTACTGACCACTTTATTTAAAATAATAATAATAATAATAATAATAATAAAAAGGAGTAAAATAAAATATATGTAGTAATAACTGATAAAAGTCGTGCAGATTATAATTATTATTATTTTAAAGTGGGTTGATTTGTCTGAACTTATTTTACTGTTGTCGGAATTATTCAAATTTTATTTTCTAACAATTTTCTTAATAATTGCGAAATCCCGCAGTTGGGAAGAAATTTTGTAGCCTGAAACATTCTTACACATCCACTTATTCTATTTTTTATACATTAAAAAATAGATATGAAAATAGGAATTTTGATATTAATAAAATGACAGAAAAAACGACATTTTTTTTTTTTTTTTATTGAAATTTTTGAATTTCAAATAAACTTCTATTTCGAATCTTCGCTGTATGACAAACATAAGTTTTAACTCAGTTGTCGACGTCCAAGATTTTGCAGACATGCTGTTTTTACGCTATTACATTTCGTCGATAATATTATGCTGAACTCGTAGTCAACATATCTTTTCCGATGATGGGTCGTGCATATCTATTTTGAGTGGAAACGACTGGTGTGTTTTTCATAATTATATATAAAGTTTACTTACTTTCTTCATCCTTCAACGCTATTTTTCCTGTCATTTTACTAAGGGTTCTCTGAAACCTTTCTAGCATAATTTATTATTTTAATATAAATTGAAGATAAGCTTATCTAAAACAAGATAGAGAGAGAGAGATTGATTTTAAAACATATACTTACGACAGCAAAAAATGTAATGAAGAACTGATGTTGAAAAAAGTGAATGAAGAACTTTGTAAATTTATAAAGTTGTAAAAAACATTAATAATAATAATAAAAGTTTCAGGTCTGAATGATTCCACGACCATTCATTAAATGAATAAATTAGGCACGAGTGAAGTAGTTATAAATAGCGAAGTATTGATCTTTCATACATTTGGAAATATGACTAACTATTTATCATTAAAATAAACAAATCAAAATAAAATTATTAAATTTGGAAGTGGTATTTAAACTCTACAATAACATAATTGCCTCAGAGGATTGAAATAGCGCTAATAGCATATCTTAATATTATATTTGGCGCGAAATTGCTAACAGAATTTTTGAGATATGAATACATAAATGTGGAATAATTATATAATATTAATATTTTTATATACTTTAATTATATTAATCGTATTATAAATTTATAATATAATAAATTTATTTTAAATATAAATTTAGCATAACAGAGCGAAGTTTAGGAAAACTATTTCGTTTAACTAAATTCCCTGATACATGGTACCAAAACTAAAATGTTTAATGGATACTGAGATATGGTAAAACTGTAGTTTTTGAATAATGGTAACGCAATTTTTCTGCCGATAAACACACCAAATGAATCTCTCGAATAAGGCGTTGTCGAAGGCAATGGGAACCTGGGTCGAACATTGTACAATAGACGGAGAGGCTGTCAAATGCAGCGAAGAATCGGAACATCTTTATTTTAGCTGTTAATTTTAAAGTAATATAAATATATATATTTATTTATTTATTCATTTTCTTTTCTTTCTTTCTGTTTTTTTTTTTTTTTTTTTTTTTTTATCTCTTAATTCGTTTAACTGTAGGGACAGCAAACCAGACAAAGCCTGATAGTAATAAAAATAAAATTTTGTAAATAAACGTAATAATTAAAAAAAAAAAAAAAAAAAAAATGTATCAGTTACTTCAGGCTAAAATAATACCACATCCTTTCGTCAATTTAACAATAAGCACGAATGTAGCAAATCATTTTTGCGACACTTATGCCCATTTTGTTTCGCCTGATGAAGGGTCAAAACTTTTTAGTGTAATTCTCTTCTTTTGTGAAACACTTAGTAAATTTTACACAATTTTTCGTTTAATAACTGAAAAATATTATGACACTTAGTAAATTTTAGCAAAGTAATCTTAAAATACCTTCACTGAGATTTGCAACTTAGTCAAAATTTAAGATTTTCTTAACATATGATATTCCACATTGTTATGCAAATAGTATTGGATTGCACTTAAGCTGCAGATATCTCGAATAGTTTAAAGTCTTTGAGATAAAAAAATTAAAGATTTTTATTAAAGACCTAGAAATGCATACAAGTTAATTTTTGTAAAGTGTGAATTGTTTAAATATTAGAAATTATACTTTGGTATAATGTAACTTAGTGGTATTTAAAACAAATACATATCAATTCATACTTGTAAAATATAATTTGATGTTTATGGAGAAAATTTTTACTTCAAAGTGTATAAAAACGACAAAGTTGTTTTACAGATCATTGATTTTATACACAAAGTAAAATAATACAAGATAGGAATTGTGGGTAAACATAAGTACTTTTTGTTAAATTATACATTTGTGACGTAGTGGTAAGGGAAAAGTTACGCCACAGGGGTTATGACGTCAGCTACAGGTTTTAGTGTCTCCTCAAGCTTGTTCAACCATGTCTAAACTTGAAAATATGTACACCTTTTGTTATTACTTCGCATATGGTTTTCCGTAACTTATAAGTTTTATCTAGAAATTTTCTAACTTAATGTTTTGTGGTAGTAATCCTACTAAAAACAGTTAAATTTTTCTAAGTGATGTGACATAAAGAAAACATTTGACAAAAATGTTTAAAAAAATTTTGTGAAATTTCACAAACTTCTAAAATTAAGCTTTCACAATTCTTACAAAATATTTTCTGTATTCTAAAAAATAAAAAAGTTAAAATACAATCGTGAAAGTATCTATATATAAAAGTTTAAGTTGTTACTATAACATTATTTTTACACTCTTTGGAATAGAGATTGTGATTTTAGTTAAAGTTCAAAACACTTTGATGATGCATATTCAAAGTAAGATTCAAACGTGATACTTAGGAAAATACTAACTTCATAATTATATCTAAAATTTTTATAAGTTAGTTTTTCAGGAAAATTGTTAATAAGATAAATTCATTTAAGATTTTCACAATTACTTTACAGTTGAGTGGTAAAACAATTTTACAAGTTTTTTCTTCTTCGATGTAAGTTTGATAGTTTATAAAACTACTATTGTGCATAATTTTTACTTATTCTTTAAATATTATACTCAATCAATTCTACAAAAGTAATGAAAAAGTATATCGTTAATACACAAGTAAACTTTTTACATGTTTTTATTTTAAAAAAAGATGACACTTCAGTTTGTATTCAAATAGAAAATATTATAAAAAAGGTGATTTTGTAATAAAAATTAAAACAAACCATTTTCATTGAACTCTTTTTATTTGAAATTCATTCACAATAATACAAGACAGCAAATCTATATTGTTGGGATATCGTTCATACATTCAGTATTAAAGTTATTCAAAAAATTTAGCAAGTCTAGATTTTCATTGTTAAAGTTATCTGTCACTAACTCATTTTCCTTCGCACTAAAATTATTCGAATTCATATTTTCGTTGTTAGCAGAAAAAACATTCAAGCATTTGGGATTAAAGTTAAACGAAAAATTTACCAAGTTCAGACTTTCATTGTCATAGTTTACTAGAGGTAAATCAGTTTGTATCAGGTTAAAATTATTTAAGTCCTTATTTTCATCTTTGGTAGATAAACCATCAATATTATTTCCACTTGTATATTCCACATTCGAATTGTTCAAAAAAATTTTTAAGTCTAAGTCTATATTTTCATTCTGAAAGTTGTTGGATGGTTAGTCAAAAACACCATTCACACATTCAATGTGAAAATTATCCAAAAAATTTAACAAGTCCAGATTCTCACTGTCATTATTAACTGTTGGTAATTCATTGTTAGTACTTCGTTCATTACAATTTCTACGTATGTTAAAGTCTTTAAGATGATTCTTTCTCTTATGTTGCAATAATTCATACTTACACTGAAAAGTTTCACTACATTCATCACATCTACTTTGCATTGAAGATTTTTTATGCATATTTCTTTTATGTTTTAAAAAATGTCGTTTGTTTGAAAAAGTATCAGTACATTCGTCACAGCAGTATGTATGTAAAGTCTTTTTATGACTTTTTCGCTTATGGTTTGAAAAAGCATGTTTAGTTGGAAAGGTTATAGAACATTCCTCACATAGATACTCAGGTTTACGATAATGCACCCTCTTGTGTTTTTCCAATTCATACTTGTGTTTAAAAGCATCTTTACAAATAATACATAGATGTTCAGGTAAGACTTTTTGATGAAATAATCTCTTATGTTTAAATAAATCACATTTGCTATTGAAATTTTCAATACAATATTCACATTTGTATCTTATGGAAATTTTTCTATGGGTTTCCATATGTCTTTTTAAACGATGTAAAGTAACAAATCCTTTCTCACACACGTAACAAATATTAGGTTTAATATCATTGTGAACCTTCACATGTCTAGTAAGATAGGATTTTTTTAAAAATGGCTTCTTGCAAGTTGGACAAATAAAAAGTTTAGATATCTTCTCATCCTCAAAACTTGATGAAAGGGTTTGTTGAACAGAAACGTGTGTCTCCTCAGACGGTGAAGTATTATCCATTTTGTACTTCAGTTTAGCAAAGTATAAAAAATCACTCTAAAAGTAAGACTTTAAAAACTACTAAGCATGAGAACTTAGACAACTCTACAGCGAGAAAAGATTGTAACTAATTCAAATTTTTTCTTCGTTCATCAGTTTTACTTAAGAATTTATGCCAAATTCTCTTATTTCATGCCAAATTTTTATAACTATCGCCAATATTAGTGGAAATTTAGCCAAATATTATCCCATACCTTGCTATAATACTCGAATCTTGTGGAAAATTCTAGTTTATCAACATGTCTAAACAGATAATTTGTACACTTTCACTCTGTATTTTTATGGATGTAGCATCCACGTTAAACATTTTAGGGTAAAAAATATTCTAATATCTATGTTTTTTAACAGTTGATTATAGATTTGTCGAAACTTGTGGTTTAGTATTTTCAAAGAAGGTAGGTTGTTAATACTTAAAGTTTCAAGTTCATGATTTCATTATACATCTGTAGCTTCTAAATTTGATAAGTGTTAGATTTTTATCTCACATTTTCAAACTAAAAGAAAAAGTTAATTTTTCTGAGATAGTATTTGTTCAGATATATTTATTCCACTTTTTTATATATGCTGCTTTTATAATTATGAAAAAGTAATAAATAACTCTCAGCATATCAATCTTATAAACTTTAATAAATTTTAAATCTAACGTTTCGGCTAAATTTCTTCATTAGCCTTCCTCAGGGAAAAATGATGTTAAAAAACACATAAACATAGAAAATTTAAGTACATGATACCACAATTACATCTTCAAAACATTTAACAGATGATTACACAAATTGTAAAAATATACTATATACATTTTTTTAAAAATATGCTAAAACACTCAAAGGAACATGAAACATGATCACTACAAGACAAGGATAAAGAGCTACTAAAGCAAAGGTTAAAAATATCAAAATTGCGGGGTTGCCAGAACTAAATTAAAGCAGGGTAACCATAAATTAATTTAAGCCCAAAAAATGAAGCCAAATTGAGGGGGGGTTTATGGATAAGGAATCGTTACAAATTTCTGATTTTCTTTTAATAATTTCGAATGATTCATAAAGAAGTGCTTGGTTTCTATTGTCAGTATTGTAAATTATTTTGGCATTTTCAAAATCGGGTCAATGGGATTAGTATTATAATTTCGTGAAAAAGCTGTGTTGGGTCTATTATATTTTAAATCTGCAATATGCTCCTTCATTCTCTCACAAAAAGGTCTATTAGTCATACCTATATAGTAGTTAGTTTTATTATCCACTTTATATGGGATTTCATAAACACCAGATTTTAATTTGGGGGGAGGAGGATCAAGTTTTTTAGAAATTAATGAATTTAATTTTAAAGGAGCTTTAGCAACCAAATTAACTTTTTTATGTTTAAATAATTTAGAAATTCCCTCATGAAGAGAGGGCAAATATTGAATTTTCTTAAACTTACTATTAGAAGATTTATTATCATTAGAAGATGAAGAAGGGGGAGGAGGGGACATAATTTTATAAATTAATTTATTTATAGTCTTGATTTTATAACCATAATTAATAGCCAAATTATAAATAAAATCGATTTCATGGTCTAAGGCCTCAAGGGTAGAACTATGACTAAAAGCACGTTTAATCAGAAATCTAAAATTAGCTATTTTATAGGACCAGGGTAAAGGATAATTGCTATGAAAAGTATATGGAATAATATTGGGCTTTCTATAAACAGAAGTTTCAACATATTGATTAAACCGTTTAATTTTAATATCCAAAAAGGTTAAAATATTATCATTATTTTCAGTTTCTAAAGTATATTGAAGGTTAGGTTTTACGTTATTGATTATATCTAAAAAATCCTTAGGGGAACTAGATGGATCTTGCCAAATTATAAAAACATCATCTACAAATCTTTTCCACAATTTAATACAATGCATATTTTTTTGAACAAAATTATTCTCAAAATCTCTTAATTCAAACTCAGCTAAAAGTCCAGATATAGCTGAGCCCATAGGTGCTCCGTTAAGTTGTTTATAGATTTTATCGTTAAATTTAAAATAATTATTATATATTACCAATTTCAAGGCTTCTTTAATAGCAGTTTTTTCAGATTGAGAATATTCAGTAGATAAATTGAGTCTATTACTTATTATATGAAAAACACAGTCCAAATCTATTGAGGGAAACAAGTTCACAATATCTAAACTAGCAAGGGAATCATGCATCTGTATATTCTGTTCAAATAGATCATCTAAAAATTTAGCCGGATTTGAAATTGAATAAGTAGATTCAGGAAGTAAGCTCTTTAGTACAGGAACTAAAGCTTTCTCAATAAAATATGTAGGGCTGGAATATTTCGCCACAATGGGTCTAACTGAAGGTATTTCTTTATGATCTTTATATTTACCAATTAGCTGAGGAGGAAAAGCAAAAAGATTTTCTTTAATGACTTTTTTCATATTATCGGGCCAATTATGCTTCTTAATTAAATTTTTAACTTTGTATTTCAAATTAGTAGTAGGATCTTTTTCAATCCGTACACAATCCATCTTTTCTATAGATTATATAATATAATATTATATAATATTCAAAGGACTAAAGAGTTAAAACAAGAAAATTTAGATCGAAAATATAATATACTGCAGCGCAAGCAAAAAGGATTTGATCACACCCAAGATACGATTCATTATCCATATTTAAATTTAACTAAACACAAATTTTCACAAGAAGAAGATGAATTGTTGGGACGAGGCCCGAAGTTTGTTCCGCAATATAATATTAATTATCAAGGTTATATATCCGAACTTGAAGATGCTATTTTATGCACTGATGAAAATCAACGTGATGAATTGAGATCTCTAATTTATGGTAAATTATATCGTTCTATTAAGCAAAAAACATCTAACAAAGTTGATAAAAATACTCTTAAAATTATTCAAAACTTAAAAAATAATCCAGATATAATAATTGTTGAATCTGATAAAACCAAGAAATTTGTTGTTTTAGAAACTACTCAATATATTAATCTTATGAAGGAATCTATAGAAAAGATGGATTGTGTACGGATTGAAAAAGATCCTACTACTAATTTGAAATACAAAGTTAAAAATTTAATTAAGAAGCATAATTGGCCCGATAATATGAAAAAAGTCATTAAAGAAAATCTTTTTGCTTTTCCTCCTCAGCTAATTGGTAAATATAAAGATCATAAAGAAATACCTTCAGTTAGACCCATTGTGGCGAAATATTCCAGCCCTACATATTTTATTGAGAAAGCTTTAGTTCCTGTACTAAAGAGCTTACTTCCTGAATCTACTTATTCAATTTCAAATCCGGCTAAATTTTTAGATGATCTATTTGAACAGAATATACAGATGCATGATTCCCTTGCTAGTTTAGATATTGTGAACTTGTTTCCCTCAATAGATTTGGACTGTGTTTTTCATATAATAAGTAATAGACTCAATTTATCTACTGAATATTCTCAATCTGAAAAAACTGCTATTAAAGAAGCCTTGAAATTGGTAATATATAATAATTATTTTAAATTTAACGATAAAATCTATAAACAACTTAACGGAGCACCTATGGGCTCAGCTATATCTGGACTTTTAGCTGAGTTTGAATTAAGAGATTTTGAGAATAATTTTGTTCAAAAAAATATGCATTGTATTAAATTGTGGAAAAGATTTGTAGATGATGTTTTTATAATTTGGCAAGATCCATCTAGTTCCCCTAAGGATTTTTTAGATATAATCAATAACGTAAAACCTAACCTTCAATATACTTTAGAAACTGAAAATAATGATAATATTTTAACCTTTTTGGATATTAAAATTAAACGGTTTAATCAATATGTTGAAACTTCTGTTTATAGAAAGCCCAATATTATTCCATATACTTTTCATAGCAATTATCCTTTACCCTGGTCCTATAAAATAGCTAATTTTAGATTTCTGATTAAACGTGCTTTTAGTCATAGTTCTACCCTTGAGGCCTTAGACCATGAAATCGATTTTATTTATAATTTGGCTATTAATTATGGTTATAAAATCAAGACTATAAATAAATTAATTTATAAAATTATGTCCCCTCCTCCCCCTTCTTCATCTTCTAATGATAATAAATCTTCTAATAGTAAGTTTAAGAAAATTCAATATTTGCCCTCTTTTCATGAGGGAATTTCTAAATTATTTAAACATAAAAAAGTTAATTTGGTTGCTAAAGCTCCTTTAAAATTAAATTCATTAATTTCTAAAAAACTTGATCCTCCTCCCCCCAAATTAAAATCTGGTGTTTATGAAATCCCATATAAAGTGGATAATAAAACTAACTACTATATAGGTATGACTAATAGACCTTTTTGTGATAGAATGAAGGAGCATATTGCAGATTTAAAATATAATAGACCCAACACAGCTTTTTCACGAAATTATAATACTAATCCCATTGACCCCGATTTTGAAAATGCCAAAATAATTTACAATACTGACAATAGAAACCAAGCACTTCTTTATGAATCATTCGAAATTATTAAAAGAAAATCAGAAATTTGTAACGATTCCTTATCCATAAACCCCCCCTCAATTTGGCTTCATTTTTTGGGCTTAAATTAATTTATGGTTACCCTGCTTTAATTTAGTTCTGGCAACCCCGCAATTTTGATATTTTTAACCTTTGCTTTAGTAGCTCTTTATCCTTGTCTTGTAGTGATCATGTTTCATGTTCCTTTGAGTGTTTTAGCATATTTTTAAAAAAATGTATATAGTATATTTTTACAATTTGTGTAATCATCTGTTAAATGTTTTGAAGATGTAATTGTGGTATCATGTACTTAAATTTTCTATGTTTATGTGTTTTTTAACATCATTTTTCCCTGAGGAAGGCTAATGAAGAAATTTAGCCGAAACGTTGGATTTAAAATTTATTAAAGTTTATAAGATTGATATGCTGAGAGTTATTTATTACTTTTTCATAATTAGATAGTATTTGTATTAAAATAATTTGTGTAAAAATTTTTCATTTACAAAAATTTCGTTTATAAGCATATGTGTGAAAAACTTCAAACTAAATGACTTTAAAAAAATTAGTACTGTGTAAAATAAGATGCGTTATTAACACATGTGAAACATTAAAATTACATACTTCATAATTTTTTAAATACTTGCAGTCTCTTAAATTGGTAAGAATGAGATTTTATCTCACATTTTCATTCTTATCATTAGAAAAAATAAGTTTCTTATATTTTTATTCTAAAAATATGTTAATTAATTTCTGAGATGATATTTTTTCTAAAATACCTTGTGTAAAAAAATTTTCATTCACAAAAATTTCAGTTTATAAGCATAAGTCTGAAAAAGTTCAAACTAAATGATTTTAAAAAACTTAGTACTTTGTAAAATAAGATGTGTTAGTAACACATGTGAAACATTAAAATTACATACTTCATAATTTTTTAAATACTTGCAGTCTCTTAAATTGGAAAGAATGTGATTTTATTTCACATTTTCATTCTTATCATTAGAAAAAATAAGTTTCTTATATTTTTATTCTAAAAATAAGGTAATTAATTTCTGAGATGATATTTTTTCTAAAATACATTGTGTAAAAAAATTTTCATTCACAAAAATTTCAGTTTATAAGCATAAGTCTGAAAAAGTTCAAACTAAATGATTTTAAAAAACTTAGTACTTTGTAAAATAAGATGTGTTAGTAACACATGTGAAACATTAAAATTACATACTTCATAATTTTTTAAATACTTGCAGTCTCTTATGTTGGTAATTTTGTGATTTTATCTTACTATTGTGAAAATGGGTTTCTTATTTTTTTATTCAAGAATAAGTTATCTTAATTTCTAAAAGCTTTGTAAAATTTTTAAAGTATACATATATTTGTAATCTACAATACTTGGTTATAATATTTTTTAAGTATGTTTAAATACACTTAGAAAACTTAAGTATGCATCTGTGAAGGTGAATGTATTTAATAAAACATATATTAATATTTTTTCAACTATGAAATTTTCAAAGTTAGCTTTCATTATTTACAAACTTGCTATCTGTGAAGAAAAATTGAGTGAAAGGTAGCATTGACGTGGGGCATTTCACTATGTTAAAGTGGTAGAAAGTAGTGAATAGTAGTAAAAAATGTAGTTGGGAAGTCTTTATTTGACACAGATCATTAAATAATTCATAGGAAATATACCTTAAAATAACTAATGTTGGGAAGGAATTACAAAAAAATTTTAACGTTGTCATTATGGAAGTATCAGGTTCGATTCCAGATCACGTTAAAAACTTAAAAAATGGTAATTTCTAATAATCACTCTGCTCTAAAACTTATACTATTTTGAGAATGTTGCAAAATTTCTAGTACTATAATACAAAACTTGAAATAAAAATACTTACAATATTTTAAAGAGTATTAGAAAATTTAAAGAAAATTTATAATTAAATACCACTTTGTAAAAATTTTTTAAGTATACACATATGTTCGATGACAGTCATAAGAAGATTCCAAAAAGTTATATCTAAAGTATAACTGTTTTAGGTAGAGAAATTTTTGACATCAGCTATTTTTTTGCAGTAAAGTAACTTCTGAAAAATGATAGATTCACTCTCTTATGTAAAATATAATACAATATGTTACGATATTTTCTTAAACTTATTAAGACTTCTTTTCAAACAGTGAATTTTTCAGATTTTTACATTGATCAACTTATTTTTATTTTTATTTATTTATTTTTTAAAGATGAATTTTACTTCAAATAATTTTTTCTTAAACAAAATTTCCATTTAAAGTTCTTTATTTTTCTTTCAATTTCACATTACATACATTTTTCTTGAACATTGTTCTTATACAGATTGAACTGAACATAATTCAACATAGCAGATAATATTTTTACAATTTTCATATTATGATCGAGTGATAAAACTCCACATTCTTTGAAAAAATGATTTCTTTACTTCTTTGGCTTTTATACATTCTTGATTATCAATAATCCAATTACCTAAATACTTCTGGAAGATATTAAAAAATTTTATCCAAGGTATGATAAAGTCACCAGATCTCTTAAAGCGCTTTGTCATAAGCTCACTTGAAAATAGTAAGTAAATTACAACTTTGTCCCAATTAATTTCATTTTTTATCATTTCTTTTAAGACAATATCTAAACAGGTATAAAAATTTTCATCAGATAACATATCAACATTTTCATAAAGTTGATTGCTAATTTCTGAATTAATAAATTCATTCACTCGAAATTTAAGCTGATTTATAATCTCTAGTTCTGAATTGCGTAGATGTGATCTATTGAATATATGTGTAAATGCATTTAACAAAATGATATCTGTTCTGACATCCATCTTGAAAAAATAATTATTATGTAGTACTGAATTCAGGTTAAAAAACAGATGTCTTCACTCCGCAAAAATAAGTTAGCATGTGACAAAATTTTACTCCTCGAAATTAATACTAGGTGTTTCTCACCAAATCCGAATTATCGCCAAATACTCTAAAAGTTTTGTAGATAGAACAAAAAATTTATTTAAAATCATGCCAAATTCTTATTTTTACAACCCTATTTCTGATTTTATTGGTAAAATTTCACGGGTTTACACTAAAGAAATGTAAGGGTGTAGTCTAATATGTGAAGGATTATTCGAAAAAGTTCCAATTTATACCTAAAAACTTTTAATTTTCTGAAGTTGTAAAAATCTACTGAAAATGTCTATTATTAAAAGTTATTGGAAATTTGGTAAAGTTTATACTAAAGAAGGAATGAATTTAGATTTTAAAATAGTTACTGCAAATCTAAATAAATTTGTGAAAAAAAAAATCTTCTGTCATTGCGAATGCAATAGTGGATAACCACCTTCAAGCGTCTAAGGAGGGGAAGAAACAGGTTCTCTTGTGAGATATGACCTTCGCATACCAGTCAGGGGATGATTAAATTTTTACTCTCATTGTCATTTTTCATAAAACATATGGAATCTTTTACAAGGAAATCCTTAATTAATATTTTTTTTAATTATTATTCTCGAATTAATATCATTAAAACGATTAAATTCTTTTCGAACAATAACATTCATAGGTTAAAAAAGATTTGTGGAAGTATATAATAGAAAAATCACTCACACATACGCGAAAACTACTGAAATATTTTTACTGTAAGGTGTCGAGTTCGAATATCGGTCATAATCTACGGTTTAAGAATTTTCAATCATCTTTTTCCTCAATTTTTACTCTCATTATCATTTTTTGTAAAACATTTTTGCAACCTTTTAGAAGAAAATTCATAATTAATAGCTTTGTAATTACACTGTTTTAATTACTAAAGATAAAAAATGGGATATTCCACGTCTATTGAAGGGTATATAGGTTTCATAGTCTATCTCATTTATTGAATAGGGGTTATAGACAAATCCATATTATTGAAGGGGGTGATAAGTTTTGTGAAATAACTCAAGGTAGATAGACGTCTGGTTCGAATTTCACTTATACATTTGAGATTTTAACCATCTTTTAACTTAATTTTCACTAGTAACACTCTCATTTCCTATTTTTGTTCGTAAATCTTTTGCAAGAAAATACTTAATTAATATTTTTTCAATTATTATTCCCTAATTAATATCCTTTAAACGATAGAATTCTTTTCGGACAATTGCATTCCTATCTAAAATAGATCTGCATAGGCATATTTCTAAAGAACAGCGGTTAAAGTACTTGTAAACTACTGTTTCTTTACTTTAAGCAGGTGTTGGGTTCGAATCCTACCCGATCATCTTTATTTTCTACACTATCTGCTTCATTTTTACTCTCAATGTCATTTTTCATAAAACATTTGTAATCTTTTAGAAGAAAATGCTTAATTAATATTTTTTTAAATTATTATTTTGTAAATTAAAATCATTTAAATGTTTGAAACATTCTCAAATAATTACATTCATAGGTTTAAAAAGATTTGTGCAGGTATATAATAGAAAAATCACTCACACATATGCGAAAACTATAGTCTTATGGTAATATTTTTACTGCAAGGTGCTGGGTTCGAACTCCAGTCAAACCTCTCTATTTCTTTCATAGTATATTCGCATCCACATCCTTAAATGCAATCGATTTCTTATTTATTTCTCAATTTTTAAAATTTTTAATTATTTTCTTAATTAATTCCCTAATTAATTTCTTAATAAACTCCCTAATTAATTTCCTAATAACTCACAAACAATATCCTACTTTTTTCATTCTACCGAAAAACATCTCTTTAAAACCATCATCACCTTTTACAAAAAATCACTAATTAATTTTTTAATTAAATTTTCCTCATTAACACCCTCGTCATCTTTTGCGATTAAGTTAGAAGATGTCTCAAGGTCAACTCCAAGTCATCTAGGCCCTCAGGGGGTGGGGTGGCACCCGCACGGCTTGCCGGTGCACCGGTGCACCCGCCTCTTGCGCCAGAACTCTCATTTCTTACCTACTTACTTGTGAGATATGACCTTCGCATACCAGTCAGGGGAGACTGATTAAATTTTTACTCTCATTGTCATTTTTCATAAAACTTATGGAATCTTTTACAAGGAAATCCTTAATTAATATTTTTTTTAATTATTATTCTCGAATTAATATCATTAAAACGATTAAATTCTTTTCGAACAATAACATTCATAGGTTAAAAAAGATTTGTGGAAGTATATAATAGAAAAATCACTCACACATACGCGAAAACTACTGAAATATTTTTACTGTAAGGTGTCGAGTTCGAATATCGGTCATAATCTACGGTTTAAGAATTTTCAATCATCTTTTTCCTCAATTTTTACTCTCATTATCATTTTTTGTAAAACATTTTTGCAACCTTTTAGAAGAAAATTCATAATTAATAGCTTTGTAATTACACTGTTTTAATTACTAAAGATAAAAAATGGGATATTCCACGTCTATTGAAGGGTATATAGGTTTCATAGTCTATCTCATTTATTGAATAGGGGTTATAGACAAATCCATATTATTGAAGGGGGGGATAAGTTTTGTGAAATAACTCAAGGTAGATAGACGTCTGGTTCGAATTTCACTTATACATTTGAGATTTTAACCATCTTTTAACTTAATTTTCACTAGTAACACTCTCATTTCCTATTTTTGTTCGTAAATCTTTTGCAAGAAAATACTTAATTAATATTTTTGCAATTATTATTCCCTAATTAATATCCTTTAAACGATAGAATTCTTTTCGGACAATTGCATTCCTATCTAAAATAGATCTGCATAGGCATATTTCTAAAGAACAGCGGTTAAAGTACTTGTAAACTACTGTTTCTTTACTTTAAGCAGGTGTTGGGTTCGAATCCTACCCGATCATCTTTATTTTCTACACTATCTGCTTCATTTTTACTCTCAATGTCATTTTTCATAAAACATTTGTAATCTTTTAGAAGAAAATGCTTAATTAATATTTTTTTAAATTATTATTTTGTAAATTAAAATCATTTAAATGTTTGAAACATTCTCAAATAATTACATTCATAGGTTTAAAAAGATTTGTGCAGGTATATAATAGAAAAATCACTCACACATATGCGAAAACTATAGTCTTATGGTAATATTTTTACTGCAAGGTGCTGGGTTCGAACTCCAGTCAAACCTCTCTATTTCTTTCATAGTATATTCGCATCCACATCCTTAAATGCAATCGATTTCTTATTTATTTCTCAATTTTTTAAATTTTTAATTATTTTCTTAATTAATTCCCTAATTAATTTCTTAATAAACTCCCTAATTAATTTCCTAATAACTCACAAACAATATCCTACTTTTTTCATTCTACCGAAAAACATCTCTTTAAAACCATCATCACCTTTTACAAAAAATCACTAATTAATTTTTTAATTAAATTTTCCTCATTAACACCCTCGTCATCTTTTGCGATTAAGTTAGAAGATGTCTCAAGGTCAACTCCAAGTCATCTAGGCCCTCAGGGGGTGGGGTGGCACCCGCACGGCTTGCCGGTGCACCGGTGCACCCGCCTCTTGCGCCAGAACTCTCATTTCTTACCTACTCTCTTTAACATCATTAACTCTCTATTATATTTTAAATCTGCAATATGCTCCTTCATTCTCTCACAAAAAGGTCTATTAGTCATACCTATATAGTAGTTAGTTTTATTATCCACTTTATATGGGATTTCATAAACACCAGATTTTAATTTGGGGGGAGGAGGATCAAGTTTTTTAGAAATTAATGAATTTAATTTTAAAGGAGCTTTAGCAACCAAATTAACTTTTTTATGTTTAAATAATTTAGAAATTCCCTCATGAAGAGAGGGCAAATATTGAATTTTCTTAAACTTACTATTAGAAGATTTATTATCATTAGAAGATGAAGAAGGGGGAGGAGGGGACATAATTTTATAAATTAATTTATTTATAGTCTTGATTTTATAACCATAATTAATAGCCAAATTATAAATAAAATCGATTTCATGGTCTAAGGCCTCAAGGGTAGAACTATGACTAAAAGCACGTTTAATCAGAAATCTAAAATTAGCTATTTTATAGGACCAGGGTAAAGGATAATTGCTATGAAAAGTATATGGAATAATATTGGGCTTTCTATAAACAGAAGTTTCAACATATTGATTAAACCGTTTAATTTTAATATCCAAAAAGGTTAAAATATTATCATTATTTTCAGTTTCTAAAGTATATTGAAGGTTAGGTTTTACGTTATTGATTATATCTAAAAAATCCTTAGGGGAACTAGATGGATCTTGCCAAATTATAAAAACATCATCTACAAATCTTTTCCACAATTTAATACAATGCATATTTTTTTGAACAAAATTATTCTCAAAATCTCTTAATTCAAACTCAGCTAAAAGTCCAGATATAGCTGAGCCCATAGGTGCTCCGTTAAGTTGTTTATAGATTTTATCGTTAAATTTAAAATAATTATTATATATTACCAATTTCAATGCTTCTTTAATAGCAGTTTTTTCAGATTGAGAATATTCAGTAGATAAATTGAGTCTATTACTTATTATATGAAAAACACAGTCCAAATCTATTGAGGGAAACAAGTTCACAATATCTAAACTAGCAAGGGAATCATGCATCTGTATATTCTGTTCAAATAGATCATCTAAATATTTAGCCGGATTTGAAATTGAATAAGTAGATTCAGGAAGTAAGCTCTTTAGTACAGGAACTAAAGCTTTCTCAATAAAATATGTAGGGCTGGAATATTTCGCCACAATGGGTCTAACTGAAGGTATTTCTTTATGATCTTTATATTTACCAATTAGCTGAGGAGGAAAAGCAAAAAGATTTTCTTTAATGACTTTTTTCATATTATCGGGCCAATTATGCTTCTTAATTAAATTTTTAACTTTGTATTTCAAATTAGTAGTAGGATCTTTTTCAATCCGTACACAATCCATCTTTTCTATAGATTATATAATATAATATTATATAATATTCAAAGGACTAAAGAGTTAAAACAAGAAAATTTAGATCGAAAATATAATATACTGCAGCGCAAGCAAAAAGGATTTGATCACACCCAAGATACGATTCATTATCCATATTTAAATTTAACTAAACACAAATTTTCACAAGAAGAAGATGAATTGTTGGGACGAGGCCCGAAGTTTGTTCCGCAATATAATATTAATTATCAAGGTTATATATCCGAACTTGAAGATGCTATTTTATGCACTGATGAAAATCAACGTGATGAATTGAGATCTCTAATTTATGGTAAATTATATCGTTCTATTAAGCAAAAAACATCTAACAAAGTTGATAAAAATACTCTTAAAATTATTCAAAACTTAAAAAATAATCCAGATATAATAATTGTTGAATCTGATAAAACCAAGAAATTTGTTGTTTTAGAAACTACTCAATATATTAATCTTATGAAGGAATCTATAGAAAAGATGGATTGTGTACGGATTGAAAAAGATCCTACTACTAATTTGAAATACAAAGTTAAAAATTTAATTAAGAAGCATAATTGGCCCGATAATATGAAAAAAGTCATTAAAGAAAATCTTTTTGCTTTTCCTCCTCAGCTAATTGGTAAATATAAAGATCATAAAGAAATACCTTCAGTTAGACCCATTGTGGCGAAATATTCCAGCCCTACATATTTTATTGAGAAAGCTTTAGTTCCTGTACTAAAGAGCTTACTTCCTGAATCTACTTATTCAATTTCAAATCCGGCTAAATTTTTAGATGATCTATTTGAACAGAATATACAGATGCATGATTCCCTTGCTAGTTTAGATATTGTGAACTTGTTTCCCTCAATAGATTTGGACTGTGTTTTTCATATAATAAGTAATAGACTCAATTTATCTACTGAATATTCTCAATCTGAAAAAACTGCTATTAAAGAAGCCTTGAAATTGGTAATATATAATAATTATTTTAAATTTAACGATAAAATCTATAAACAACTTAACGGAGCACCTATGGGCTCAGCTATATCTGGACTTTTAGCTGAGTTTGAATTAAGAGATTTTGAGAATAATTTTGTTCAAAAAAATATGCATTGTATTAAATTGTGGAAAAGATTTGTAGATGATGTTTTTATAATTTGGCAAGATCCATCTAGTTCCCCTAAGGATTTTTTAGATATAATTAATAACGTAAAACCTAACCTTCAATATACTTTAGAAACTGAAAATAATGATAATATTTTAACCTTTTTGGATATTAAAATTAAACGGTTTAATCAATATGTTGAAACTTCTGTTTATAGAAAGCCCAATATTATTCCATATACTTTTCATAGCAATTATCCTTTACCCTGGTCCTATAAAATAGCTAATTTTAGATTTCTGATTAAACGTGCTTTTAGTCATAGTTCTACCCTTGAGGCCTTAGACCATGAAATCGATTTTATTTATAATTTGGCTATTAATTATGGTTATAAAATCAAGACTATAAATAAATTAATTTATAAAATTATGTCCCCTCCTCCCCCTTCTTCATCTTCTAATGATAATAAATCTTCTAATAGTAAGTTTAAGAAAATTCAATATTTGCCCTCTCTTCATGAGGGAATTTCTAAATTATTTAAACATAAAAAAGTTAATTTGGTTGCTAAAGCTCCTTTAAAATTAAATTCATTAATTTCTAAAAAACTTGATCCTCCTCCCCCCAAATTAAAATCTGGTGTTTATGAAATCCCATATAAAGTGGATAATAAAACTAACTACTATATAGGTATGACTAATAGACCTTTTTGTGAGAGAATGAAGGAGCATATTGCAGATTTAAAATATAATAGACCCAACACAGCTTTTTCACGAAATTATAATACTAATCCCATTGACCCCGATTTTGAAAATGCCAAAATAATTTACAATACTGACAATAGAAACCAAGCACTTCTTTATGAATCATTCGAAATTATTAAAAGAAAATCAGAAATTTGTAACGATTCCTTATCCATAAACCCCCCCTCAATTTGGCTTCATTTTTTGGGCTTAAATTAATTTATGGTTACCCTGCTTTAATTTAGTTCTGGCAACCCCGCAATTTTGATATTTTTAACCTTTGCTTTAGTAGCTCTTTATCCTTGTCTTGTAGTGATCATGTTTCATGTTCCTTTGAGTGTTTTAGCATATTTTTAAAAAAATGTATATAGTATATTTTTACAATTTGTGTAATCATCTGTTAAATGTTTTGAAGATGTAATTGTGGTATCATGTACTTAAATTTTCTATGTTTATGTGTTTTTTAACATCATTTTTCCCTGAGGAAGGCTAATGAAGAAATTTAGCCGAAACGTTGGATTTAAAATTTATTAAAGTTTATAAGATTGATATGCTGAGAGTTATTTATTACTTTTTCATAATTAGATAGTATTTGTATTAAAATAATTTGTGTAAAAATTTTTCATTTACAAAAATTTCGTTTATAAGCATATGTGTGAAAAACTTCAAACTAAATGACTTTAAAAAAATTAGTACTGTGTAAAATAAGATGCGTTATTAACACATGTGAAACATTAAAATTACATACTTCATAATTTTTTAAATACTTGCAGTCTCTTAAATTGGTAAGAATGAGATTTTATCTCACATTTTCATTCTTATCATTAGAAAAAATAAGTTTCTTATATTTTTATTCTAAAAATATGTTAATTAATTTCTGAGATGATATTTTTTCTAAAATACCTTGTGTAAAAAAATTTTCATTCACAAAAATTTCAGTTTATAAGCATAAGTCTGAAAAAGTTCAAACTAAATGATTTTAAAAAACTTAGTACTTTGTAAAATAAGATGTGTTAGTAACACATGTGAAACATTAAAATTACATACTTCATAATTTTTTAAATACTTGCAGTCTCTTAAATTGGAAAGAATGTGATTTTATTTCACATTTTCATTCTTATCATTAGAAAAAATAAGTTTCTTATATTTTTATTCTAAAAATAAGGTAATTAATTTCTGAGATGATATTTTTTCTAAAATACATTGTGTAAAAAAATTTTCATTCACAAAAATTTCAGTTTATAAGCATAAGTCTGAAAAAGTTCAAACTAAATGATTTTAAAAAACTTAGTACTTTGTAAAATAAGATGTGTTAGTAACACATGTGAAACATTAAAATTACATACTTCATAATTTTTTAAATACTTGCAGTCTCTTATGTTGGTAATTTTGTGATTTTATCTTACTATTGTGAAAATGGGTTTCTTATATTTTTATTCAAGAATAAGTTATCTTAATTTCTAAAAGCTTTGTAAAATTTTTAAAGTATACATATATTTGTAATCTACAATACTTGGTTATAATATTTTTTAAGTATGTTTAAATACACTTAGAAAACTTAAGTATGCATCTGTGAAGGTGAATGTATTTAATAAAACATATATTAATATTTTTTCAACTATGAAATTTTCAAAGTTAGCTTTCATTATTTACAAACTTGCTATCTGTGAAGAAAAATTGAGTGAAAGGTAGCATTGACGTGGGGCATTTCACTATGTTAAAGTGGTAGAAAGTAGTGAATAGTACTAAAAAATGTAGTTGGGAAGTCTTTATTTGACACAGATCATTAAATAATTCATAGGAAATATACCTTAAAATAACTAATGTTGGGAAGGAATTACAAAAAAATTTTAACGTTGTCATTATGGAAGTATCAGGTTCGATTCCAGATCACGTTAAAAACTTAAAAAATGGTAATTTCTAATAATCACTCTGCTCTAAAACTTATACTATTTTGAGAATGTTGCAAAATTTCTAGTACTATAATACAAAACTTGAAATAAAAATACTTACAATATTTTAAAGAGTATTAGAAAATTTAAAGAAAATTTATAATTAAATACCACTTTGTAAAAATTTTTTAAGTATACACATATGTTCGATGACAGTCATAAGAAGATTCCAAAAAGTTATATCTAAAGTATAACTGTTTTAGGTAGAGAAATTTTTGACATCAGCTATTTTTTTGCAGTAAAGTAACTTCTGAAAAATGATAGATTCACTCTCTTATGTAAAATATAATACAATATGTTACGATATTTTCTTAAACTTATTAAGACTTCTTTTCAAACAGTGAATTTTTCAGATTTTTACATTGATCAACTTATTTTTATTTTTATTTATTTATTTTTTAAAGATGAATTTTACTTCAAATAATTTTTTCTTAAACAAAATTTCCATTTAAAGTTCTTTATTTTTCTTTCAATTTCACATTACATACATTTTTCTTGAACATTGTTCTTATACAGATTGAACTGAACATAATTCAACATAGCAGATAATATTTTTACAATTTTCATATTATGATCGAGTGATAAAACTCCACATTCTTTGAAAAAATGATTTCTTTACTTCTTTGGCTTTTATACATTCTTGATTATCAATAATCCAATTACCTAAATACTTCTGGAAGATATTAAAAAATTTTATCCAAGGTATGATAAAGTCACCAGATCTCTTAAAGCGCTTTGTCATAAGCTCACTTGAAAATAGTAAGTAAATTACAACTTTGTCCCAATTAATTTCATTTTTTATCATTTCTTTTAAGACAATATCTAAACAGGTATAAAAATTTTCATCAGATAACATATCAACATTTTCATAAAGTTGATTGCTAATTTCTGAATTAATAAATTCATTCACTCGAAATTTAAGCTGATTTATAATCTCTAGTTCTGAATTGCGTAGATGTGATCTATTGAATATATGTGTAAATGCATTTAACAAAATGATATCTGTTCTGACATCCATCTTGAAAAAATAATTATTATGTAGTACTGAATTCAGGTTAAAAAACAGATGTCTTCACTCCGCAAAAATAAGTTAGCATGTGACAAAATTTTACTCCTCGAAATTAATACTAGGTGTTTCTCACCAAATCCGAATTATCGCCAAATACTCTAAAAGTTTTGTAGATAGAACAAAAAATTTATTTAAAATCATGCCAAATTCTTATTTTTACAACCCTATTTCTGATTTTATTGGTAAAATTTCACGGGTTTACACTAAAGAAATGTAAGGGTGTAGTCTAATATGTGAAGGATTATTCGAAAAAGTTCCAATTTATACCTAAAAACTTTTAATTTTCTGAAGTTGTAAAAATCTACTGAAAATGTCTATTATTAAAAGTTATTGGAAATTTGGTAAAGTTTATACTAAAGAAATCTAAGGAACGAATTTAGATTTTAAAAGAGTTACTGCAAATCTAAATAAATTTGTGAAAAAAAAATCTTCTGTCATTGCGAATGCAATAGTGGATAACCACCTTCAAGCGTCTAAGGAGGGGAAGAAACAGGTTCTCTTGTGAGATATGACCTTCGCATACCAGTCAGGGGAGACTGATTAAATTTTTACTCTCATTGTCATTTTTCATAAAACATATGGAATCTTTTACAAGGAAATCCTTAATTAATATTTTTTTTAATTATTATTCTCGAATTAATATCATTAAAACGATTAAATTCTTTTCGAACAATAACATTCATAGGTTAAAAAAGATTTGTGGAAGTATATAATAGAAAAATCACTCACACATACGCGAAAACTACTGAAATATTTTTACTGTAAGGTGTCGAGTTCGAATATCGGTCATAATCTACGGTTTAAGAATTTTCAATCATCTTTTTCCTCAATTTTTACTCTCATTATCATTTTTTGTAAAACATTTTTGCAACCTTTTAGAAGAAAATTCATAATTAATAGCTTTGTAATTACACTGTTTTAATTACTAAAGATAAAAAATGGGATATTCCACGTCTATTGAAGGGTATATAGGTTTCATAGTCTATCTCATTTATTGAATAGGGGTTATAGACAAATCCATATTATTGAAGGGGGGGATAAGTTTTGTGAAATAACTCAAGGTAGATAGACGTCTGGTTCGAATTTCACTTATACATTTGAGATTTTAACCATCTTTTAACTTAATTTTCACTAGTAACACTCTCATTTCCTATTTTTGTTCGTAAATCTTTTGCAAGAAAATACTTAATTAATATTTTTTCAATTATTATTCCCTAATTAATATCCTTTAAACGATAGAATTCTTTTCGGACAATTGCATTCCTATCTAAAATAGATCTGCATAGGCATATTTCTAAAGAACAGCGGTTAAAGTACTTGTAAACTACTGTTTCTTTACTTTAAGCAGGTGTTGGGTTCGAATCCTACCCGATCATCTTTATTTTCTACACTATCTGCTTCATTTTTACTCTCAATGTCATTTTTCATAAAACATTTGTAATCTTTTAGAAGAAAATGCTTAATTAATATTTTTTTAAATTATTATTTTGTAAATTAAAATCATTTAAATGTTTGAAACATTCTCAAATAATTACATTCATAGGTTTAAAAAGATTTGTGCAGGTATATAATAGAAAAATCACTCACACATATGCGAAAACTATAGTCTTATGGTAATATTTTTACTGCAAGGTGCTGGGTTCGAACTCCAGTCAAACCTCTCTATTTCTTTCATAGTATATTCGCATCCACATCCTTAAATGCAATCGATTTCTTATTTATTTCTCAATTTTTAAAATTTTTAATTATTTTCTTAATTAATTCCCTAATTAATTTCTTAATAAACTCCCTAATTAATTTCCTAATAACTCACAAACAATATCCTACTTTTTTCATTCTACCGAAAAACATCTCTTTAAAACCATCATCACCTTTTACAAAAAATCACTAATTAATTTTTTAATTAAATTTTCCTCATTAACACCCTCGTCATCTTTTGCGATTAAGTTAGAAGATGTCTCAAGGTCAACTCCAAGTCATCTAGGCCCTCAGGGGGTGGGGTGGCACCCGCACGGCTTGCCGGTGCACCGGTGCACCCGCCTCTTGCGCCAGAACTCTCATTTCTTACCTACTTACTTGTGAAATATGACCTTCGCATACCAGTCAGGGGAGACTGATTAAATTTTTACTCTCATTGTCATTTTTCATAAAACATATGGAATCTTTTACAAGGAAATCCTTAATTAATATTTTTTTTAATTATTATTCTCGAATTAATATCATTAAAACGATTAAATTCTTTTCGAACAATAACATTCATAGGTTAAAAAAGATTTGTGGAAGTATATAATAGAAAAATCACTCACACATACGCGAAAACTACTGAAATATTTTTACTGTAAGGTGTCGAGTTCGAATATCGGTCATAATCTACGGTTTAAGAATTTTCAATCATCTTTTTCCTCAATTTTTACTCTCATTATCATTTTTTGTAAAACATTTTTGCAACCTTTTAGAAGAAAATTCATAATTAATAGCTTTGTAATTACACTGTTTTAATTACTAAAGATAAAAAATGGGATATTCCACGTCTATTAAAGGGTATATAGGTTTCATAGTCTATCTCATTTATTGAATAGGGGTTATAGACAAATCCATATTATTGAAGGGGGGGATAAGTTTTGTGAAATAACTCAAGGTAGATAGACGTCTGGTTCGAATTTCACTTATACATTTGAGATTTTAACCATCTTTTAACTTAATTTTCACTAGTAACACTCTCATTTCCTATTTTTGTTCGTAAATCTTTTGCAAGAAAATACTTAATTAATATTTTTTCAATTATTATTCCCTAATTAATATCCTTTAAACGATAGAATTCTTTTCGGACAATTGCATTCCTATCTAAAATAGATCTGCATAGGCATATTTCTAAAGAACAGCGGTTAAAGTACTTGTAAACTACTGTTTCTTTACTTTAAGCAGGTGTTGGGTTCGAATCCTACCCGATCATCTTTATTTTCTACACTATCTGCTTCATTTTTACTCTCAATGTCATTTTTCATAAAACATTTGTAATCTTTTAGAAGAAAATGCTTAATTAATATTTTTTTTAATTATTATTTTGTAAATTAAAATCATTTAAATGTTTGAAACATTCTCAAATAATTACATTCATAGGTTTAAAAAGATTTGTGCAGGTATATAATAGAAAAATCACTCACACATATGCGAAAACTATAGTCTTATGGTAATATTTTTACTGCAAGGTGCTGGGTTCGAACTCCAGTCAAACCTCTCTATTTCTTTCATAGTATATTCGCATCCACATCCTTAAATGCAATCGATTTCTTATTTATTTCTCAATTTTTAAAATTTTTAATTATTTTCTTAATTAATTCCCTAATTAATTTCTTAATTAACTCCCTAATTAATTTCCTAATAACTCACAAACAATATCCTACTTTTTTCATTCTACCGAAAAACATCTCTTTAAAACCATCATAACCTTTTACAAAAAATCACTAATTAATTTTTTAATTAAATTTTCCTCATTAACACCCTCGTCATCTTGTGCGATTAAGTTAGAAGATGTCTCAAGGTCAACCCCAAGTCATCTAGGCCCTCAGGGGGTGGTGTGGCACCCGCACGGCTTGCCGGTGCACCGGTGCACCCGCCTCTTGCGCCAGAACTCTCATTTCTTACCTACTTAATTTTTACTCTCATTATCATTTTTTGTAAAACATTTTTGCAACCTTTTAGAAGAAAATTCATAATTAATAGCTTTGTAATTACACTGTTTTAATTACTAAAGATAAAAAATGGGATATTCCACGTCTATTGAAGGGTATATAGGTTTCATAGTCTATCTCATTTATTGAATAGGGGTTATAGACAAATCCATATTATTGAAGGGGGTGATAAGTTTTGTGAAATAACTCAAGGTAGATAGACGTCTGGTTCGAATTTCACTTATACATTTGAGATTTTAACCATCTTTTAACTTAATTTTCACTAGTAACACTCTCATTTCCTATTTTTGTTCGTAAATCTTTTGCAAGAAAATACTTAATTAATATTTTTTCAATTATTATTCCCTAATTAATATCCTTTAAACGATAGAATTCTTTTCGGACAATTGCATTCCTATCTAAAATAGATCTGCATAGGCATATTTCTAAAGAACAGCGGTTAAAGTACTTGTAAACTACTGTTTCTTTACTTTAAGCAGGTGTTGGGTTCGAATCCTACCCGATCATCTTTATTTTCTACACTATCTGCTTCATTTTTACTCTCAATGTCATTTTTCATAAAACATTTGTAATCTTTTAGAAGAAAATGCTTAATTAATATTTTTTTAAATTATTATTTTGTAAATTAAAATCATTTAAATGTTTGAAACATTCTCAAATAATTACATTCATAGGTTTAAAAAGATTTGTGCAGGTATATAATAGAAAAATCACTCACACATATGCGAAAACTATAGTCTTATGGTAATATTTTTACTGCAAGGTGCTGGGTTCGAACTCCAGTCAAACCTCTCTATTTCTTTCATAGTATATTCGCATCCACATCCTTAAATGCAATCGATTTCTTATTTATTTCTCAATTTTTAAAATTTTTAATTATTTTCTTAATTAATTCCCTAATTAATTTCTTAATAAACTCCCTAATTAATTTCCTAATAACTCACAAACAATATCCTACTTTTTTCATTCTACCGAAAAACATCTCTTTAAAACCATCATCACCTTTTACAAAAAATCACTAATTAATTTTTTAATTAAATTTTCCTCATTAACACCCTCGTCATCTTTTGCGATTAAGTTAGAAGATGTCTCAAGGTCAACTCCAAGTCATCTAGGCCCTCAGGGGGTGGGGTGGCACCCGCACGGCTTGCCGGTGCACCGGTGCACCCGCCTCTTGCGCCAGAACTCTCATTTCTTACCTACTTACTTGTGAAATATGACCTTCGCATACCAGTCAGGGGAGACTGATTAAATTTTTACTCTCATTGTCATTTTTCATAAAACATATGGAATCTTTTACAAGGAAATCCTTAATTAATATTTTTTTTAATTATTATTCTCGAATTAATATCATTAAAACGATTAAATTCTTTTCGAACAATAACATTCATAGGTTAAAAAAGATTTGTGGAAGTATATAATAGAAAAATCACTCACACATACGCGAAAACTACTGAAATATTTTTACTGTAAGGTGTCGAGTTCGAATATCGGTCATAATCTACGGTTTAAGAATTTTCAATCATCTTTTTCCTCAATTTTTACTCTCATTATCATTTTTTGTAAAACATTTTTGCAACCTTTTAGAAGAAAATTCATAATTAATAGCTTTGTAATTACACTGTTTTAATTACTAAAGATAAAAAATGGGATATTCCACGTCTATTGAAGGGTATATAGGTTTCATAGTCTATCTCATTTATTGAATAGGGGTTATAGACAAATCCATATTATTGAAGGGGGGGATAAGTTTTGTGAAATAACTCAAGGTAGATAGACGTCTGGTTCGAATTTCACTTATACATTTGAGATTTTAACCATCTTTTAACTTAATTTTCACTAGTAACACTCTCATTTCCTATTTTTGTTCGTAAATCTTTTGCAAGAAAATACTTAATTAATATTTTTTCAATTATTATTCCCTAATTAATATCCTTTAAACGATAGAATTCTTTTCGGACAATTGCATTCCTATCTAAAATAGATCTGCATAGGCATATTTCTAAAGAACAGCGGTTAAAGTACTTGTAAACTACTGTTTCTTTACTTTAAGCAGGTGTTGGGTTCGAATCCTACCCGATCATCTTTATTTTCTACACTATCTGCTTCATTTTTACTCTCAATGTCATTTTTCATAAAACATTTGTAATCTTTTAGAAGAAAATGCTTAATTAATATTTTTTTAAATTATTATTTTGTAAATTAAAATCATTTAAATGTTTGAAACATTCTCAAATAATTACATTCATAGGTTTAAAAAGATTTGTGCAGGTATATAATAGAAAAATCACTCACACATATGCGAAAACTATAGTCTTATGGTAATATTTTTACTGCAAGGTGCTGGGTTCGAACTCCAGTCAAACCTCTCTATTTCTTTCATAGTATATTCGCATCCACATCCTTAAATGCAATCGATTTCTTATTTATTTCTCAATTTTTTAAATTTTTAATTATTTTCTTAATTAATTCCCTAATTAATTTCTTAATAAACTCCCTAATTAATTTCCTAATAACTCACAAACAATATCCTACTTTTTTCATTCTACCGAAAAACATCTCTTTAAAACCATCATCACCTTTTACAAAAAATCACTAATTAATTTTTTAATTAAATTTTCCTCATTAACACCCTCGTCATCTTTTGCGATTAAGTTAGAAGATGTCTCAAGGTCAACTCCAAGTCATCTAGGCCCTCAGGGGGTGGGGTGGCACCCGCACGGCTTGCCGGTGCACCGGTGCACCCGCCTCTTGCGCCAGAACTCTCATTTCTTACCTACTTACTTGTGAAATATGACCTTCGCATACCAGTCAGGGGAGACTGATTAAATTTTTACTCTCATTGTCATTTTTCATAAAACATATGGAATCTTTTACAAGGAAATCCTTAATTAATATTTTTTTTAATTATTATTCTCGAATTAATATCATTAAAACGATTAAATTCTTTTCGAACAATAACATTCATAGGTTAAAAAAGATTTGTGGAAGTATATAATAGAAAAATCACTCACACATACGCGAAAACTACTGAAATATTTTTACTGTAAGGTGTCGAGTTCGAATATCGGTCATAATCTACGGTTTAAGAATTTTCAATCATCTTTTTCCTCAATTTTTACTCTCATTATCATTTTTTGTAAAACATTTTTGCAACCTTTTAGAAGAAAATTCATAATTAATAGCTTTGTAATTACACTGTTTTAATTACTAAAGATAAAAAATGGGATATTCCACGTCTATTAAAGGGTATATAGGTTTCATAGTCTATCTCATTTATTGAATAGGGGTTATAGACAAATCCATATTATTGAAGGGGGGGATAAGTTTTGTGAAATAACTCAAGGTAGATAGACGTCTGGTTCGAATTTCACTTATACATTTGAGATTTTAACCATCTTTTAACTTAATTTTCACTAGTAACACTCTCATTTCCTATTTTTGTTCGTAAATCTTTTGCAAGAAAATACTTAATTAATATTTTTTCAATTATTATTCCCTAATTAATATCCTTTAAACGATAGAATTCTTTTCGGACAATTGCATTCCTATCTAAAATAGATCTGCATAGGCATATTTCTAAAGAACAGCGGTTAAAGTACTTGTAAACTACTGTTTCTTTACTTTAAGCAGGTGTTGGGTTCGAATCCTACCCGATCATCTTTATTTTCTACACTATCTGCTTCATTTTTACTCTCAATGTCATTTTTCATAAAACATTTGTAATCTTTTAGAAGAAAATGCTTAATTAATATTTTTTTTAATTATTATTTTGTAAATTAAAATCATTTAAATGTTTGAAACATTCTCAAATAATTACATTCATAGGTTTAAAAAGATTTGTGCAGGTATATAATAGAAAAATCACTCACACATATGCGAAAACTATAGTCTTATGGTAATATTTTTACTGCAAGGTGCTGGGTTCGAACTCCAGTCAAACCTCTCTATTTCTTTCATAGTATATTCGCATCCACATCCTTAAATGCAATCGATTTCTTATTTATTTCTCAATTTTTAAAATTTTTAATTATTTTCTTAATTAATTCCCTAATTAATTTCTTAATTAACTCCCTAATTAATTTCCTAATAACTCACAAACAATATCCTACTTTTTTCATTCTACCGAAAAACATCTCTTTAAAACCATCATAACCTTTTACAAAAAATCACTAATTAATTTTTTAATTAAATTTTCCTCATTAACACCCTCGTCATCTTGTGCGATTAAGTTAGAAGATGTCTCAAGGTCAACCCCAAGTCATCTAGGCCCTCAGGGGGTGGTGTGGCACCCGCACGGCTTGCCGGTGCACTGGTGCACCCGCCTCTTGCGCCAGAACTCTCATTTCTTACCTACTGGCATCCTTAAATTACCAACTCAAATTCAAACTTAATTATGTTATTTCTTTTATTATTATTATTATTATTATTATTATTATTATTATTTCATTTTGCACGCGCACTTTTTATTTCCTAATTAAAAATTATTAAAAAAAAAATAAACCTAAATACTTCTGGAAGATATTAAAAAATTTTATCCAAGGTATGATAAAGTCACCAGATCTCTTAAAGCGCTTTGTCATAAGCTCACTTGAAAATAGTAAGTAAATTACAACTTTGTCCCAATTAATTTCATTTTTTATCATTTCTTTTAAGACAATATCTAAACAGGTATAAAAATTTTCATCAGATAACATATCAACATTTTCATAAAGTTGATTGCTAATTTCTGAATTAATAAATTCATTCACTCGAAATTTAAGCTGATTTATAATCTCTAGTTCTGAATTGCGTAGATGTGATCTATTGAATATATGTGTAAATGCATTTAACAAAATGATATCTGTTCTGACATCCATCTTGAAAAAATAATTATTATGTAGTACTGAATTCAGGTTAAAAAACAGATGTCTTCACTCCGCAAAAATAAGTTAGCATGTGACAAAATTTTACTCCTCGAAATTAATACTAGGTGTTTCTCACCAAATCCGAATTATCGCCAAATACTCTAAAAGTTTTGTAGATAGAACAAAAAATTTATTTAAAATCATGCCAAATTCTTATTTTTACAACCCTATTTCTGATTTTATTGGTAAAATTTCACGGGTTTACACTAAAGAAATGTAAGGGTGTAGTCTAATATGTGAAGGATTATTCGAAAAAGTTCCAATTTATACCTAAAAACTTTTAATTTTCTGAAGTTGTAAAAATCTACTGAAAATGTCTATTATTAAAAGTTATTGGAAATTTGGTAAAGTTTATACTAAAGAAGGAATGAATTTAGATTTTAAAATAGTTACTGCAAATCTAAATAAATTTGTGAAAAAAAAAATCTTCTGTCATTGCGAATGCAATAGTGGATAACCACCTTCAAGCGTCTAAGGAGGGGAAGAAACAGGTTCTCTTGTGAGATATGACCTTCGCATACCAGTCAGGGGATGATTAAATTTTTACTCTCATTGTCATTTTTCATAAAACATATGGAATCTTTTACAAGGAAATCCTTAATTAATATTTTTTTTAATTATTATTCTCGAATTAATATCATTAAAACGATTAAATTCTTTTCGAACAATAACATTCATAGGTTAAAAAAGATTTGTGGAAGTATATAATAGAAAAATCACTCACACATACGCGAAAACTACTGAAATATTTTTACTGTAAGGTGTCGAGTTCGAATATCGGTCATAATCTACGGTTTAAGAATTTTCAATCATCTTTTTCCTCAATTTTTACTCTCATTATCATTTTTTGTAAAACATTTTTGCAACCTTTTAGAAGAAAATTCATAATTAATAGCTTTGTAATTACACTGTTTTAATTACTAAAGATAAAAAATGGGATATTCCACGTCTATTGAAGGGTATATAGGTTTCATAGTCTATCTCATTTATTGAATAGGGGTTATAGACAAATCCATATTATTGAAGGGGGTGATAAGTTTTGTGAAATAACTCAAGGTAGATAGACGTCTGGTTCGAATTTCACTTATACATTTGAGATTTTAACCATCTTTTAACTTAATTTTCACTAGTAACACTCTCATTTCCTATTTTTGTTCGTAAATCTTTTGCAAGAAAATACTTAATTAATATTTTTTCAATTATTATTCCCTAATTAATATCCTTTAAACGATAGAATTCTTTTCGGACAATTGCATTCCTATCTAAAATAGATCTGCATAGGCATATTTCTAAAGAACAGCGGTTAAAGTACTTGTAAACTACTGTTTCTTTACTTTAAGCAGGTGTTGGGTTCGAATCCTACCCGATCATCTTTATTTTCTACACTATCTGCTTCATTTTTACTCTCAATGTCATTTTTCATAAAACATTTGTAATCTTTTAGAAGTAAATGCTTAATTAATATTTTTTTAAATTATTATTTTGTAAATTAAAATCATTTAAATGTTTGAAACATTCTCAAATAATTACATTCATAGGTTTAAAAAGATTTGTGCAGGTATATAATAGAAAAATCACTCACACATATGCGAAAACTATAGTCTGATGGTAATATTTTTACTGCAAGGTGCTGGGTTCGAACTCCAGTCAAACCTCTCTATTTCTTTCATAGTATATTCGCATTCACATCCTTAAATGCAATCGATTTCTTATTTATTTCTCAATTTTTAAAATTTTTAATTATTTTCTTAATTAATTCCCTAATTAATTTCTTAATTAACTCCCTAATTAATTTCCTAATAACTCACAAACAATATCCTACTTTTTTCATTCTACCGAAAAACATCTCTTTAAAACCATCATCACCTTTTACAAAAAATCACTAATTAATTTTTTAATTAAATTTTCCTCATTAACACCCTCGTCATCTTTTGCAATTAAGTTAGAAGATGTCTCAAGGTCAACCCCAAGTCATCTAGGCCCTCAGGGGGTGGTGTGGCACCCGCACGGCTTGCCGGTGCACCCGCCTCTTGCGCCAGAACTCTCATTTCTTACCTACTGGCATCCTTAAATTACCAACTCAAATTCAAACTTAATTATGTTATTTCTTTTATTATTATTATTATTATTATTATTATTATTTCATTTTGCACGCGCACTTTTTATTTCCTAATTAAAAATTATTAAAAAAAAAAAAAAAAAAAAGAAATCGATATCATTTGTTTCGATACTGATTATTATTAATTTTCTTTTCTTTTCTTTTTCTTTCAAAGAAAAAAAAAAAAAAAAAGATTTTGATGAAATTCTGGCAAAAGCAGAATTTGGGTTAGGATGGAGAACGATTAGTTATTATTATTATTATTATTATTATTATTATTATTATAACATCGCTTTCAAATTATTCAATTATATTTTCGATAAATTTTAGATTTCGATAAATGTCCAACTATCGAAAAATGACACCCAAAAAACCGCAGATTGAGTCTAATAGTCCTCAGTCCTAATAATAATGCATAAAATAATGAATAATTTTATAAACAAATTTCCCCATAAAATAACATGGGCTTTGGCTGTCAACGAGGATAGGTATTGAACGTTCGATGACATCATAATCTTTTCAGAAAGCCTAACAGAGCACTTAAATCATATTCAACAAATTTTTGAAATTCGCAGACAGGAAAACTTGAAATTAAAAGCATCTAAGTATTCATTCTTGCAAACTAAAATACAATTTCTTGAGTATGAGATTTCTGACGGCATTGTAATTCCAGATAATAGTAACATGGAAGTGATTAAAAAACTAAAATCACCAACTAATGTTAAATCATTACAGAGATTTTTGGATACAATTAATGTTTATCATAAATTTATTGACAAGTGTGCTACAATTAGAAGCCCTTAAACAATTTATTGAAATAAGACACAACTTGGCAATGGACTGATAAATGTCAAGGAGCTTTTGATACTTTGAAAAATTCTTTGATTTTTAAGCCTATTTTAAAAATATTTGAACCTAAAAAAGAGAGTCATATATATGTTGATGCTACTAGAAGTGGGGTTGGGGCAATATAAAACAGCCAGATGTTTCCGGTGTCTTGCACCCAGTAGCCTACCACACTGTTAAAAAAATTTCTGTAAATTTACAGAGAATCTATTGGTAATTAATTATATTCAGTATTACGTAAATTTACAGAGAATTGAAAAAAAGAGATTCTGTCAAAATGCAGAGAAACTATTCTGTAAATCAATAATAGTCTCTGTAAATTTACATAGATCAAAATATTCAAGTCTCTGTAAATTTAAATCTGTGAAACATCATAGTCTCTGTAAATCGACATATGTAAAAACATGCAAGTCTCCGTAATTTCGAGCATGTAAAAGCATATAAGTCTCTGTAAATTTAACATTGTAAAAATAACCACGTCTCTGTAAGGTTACATATGTAAAATCATCCAAATCTCTGTAAAATTACACATGGAAGAACACCCAAGTCTCTGTAAAATTACATACGTAAGAACACCCAAGTCTCCGTAAATTTCGTATATAATATTATGAAAATCTCAGTAAATTTATCCATGTAAAAATACCTAATATTTGAACCCCCCCACCATTGACTGAGAAGCTCTGCTCTCAACGTTTGAAGGCGGAAGGTGCATGGTTCGATCTCAGGTGGCGATTTTCGACCTACCCATTTGGAATTTTCCGCGGATTTCTCCAAAACTTGTATAAATATGGGATAAGACATTTTAGAAAGACCTACACTTAAGGCAATCCTCACAGGCCTAGAAACCTAGCACAGCCAATCGGCTTTAACTAACGCCGATTAAATATTAGTATGTTTACAAGCGTATCGAAGACACCCTAAATTGGCACATACTTAAAATAAATTCCATTATTATCAATTTACAAGTACAAAAATATCCAACAGTAAGTTTATCTTCATGAATATACGTAAGAATCTAGTAAATACGTTACATAAGTACAGATAAAGAAAAAGAAACTTAAAGTTGGATGTTTTTGCACTGGTAAATTCATAGCCTTGGGATTTATTTTAAATGCGCGTCAGTTTAGAGTGTTTTGAATAGGCTTCTAAATATATTAATACTATAACATTATTGTGGTGGTAAAATCACATTGGTTACTCCAGAGTTCTAGGCCAGTATAGAATGCCTTATGTGTAGGTCATTCTAAGGTGTTCTATCTCTTATTTACAAATTTTTTTAAAGAAAACCTTGGAAAATTTCGAATGGGTAGGCTGAAAATCTCAACCTGAGATCGAACTTCGCACCTCCCACCTTCAAACTTTGAGATAAGAACTCCTCGGAAATTGAAGGGACAAGAATACCGGACTTTAGTATATATATATATATATAAATAATAGATAACGTAATAAAATTTAATCTTAAAATTTAGCAATTAATAGAACTAAAACAATAACAGCACACTAAAATATAGAACTGAATTTAACATAGAGGAAAGAATGACACAAAAAGTTGCGTTATAGATAAGGAACCAATGAGTTACCATATTAACTTAAAATACTTACGCCGACCTGAAGGATAATAAAAAAGGACCATTAAACTTGTGAAAGAGAAAAAAGATAATAAACCACATAATCAATTGGATATAAATGCTTAAAATTAGAAATATACTTATCAAGGGGCGCATACTTCATAAAGCAGAGAAAGCTGCAATGATTTCGTAAAACGATATTGCTAATTATAGCAATTTATATCATCTCACGCCCCGATCAATGCAGCAAAAAGACCAAAAAGAATGAGAAAAAAGTGAAAAATTAAATTAAAACAAAGGATAAATAAATATTAATTAAAATCTTAAAGGAAACCAAATTAATAACATGAAATAAGCAGAGTAACCACATGGAAAACAGTTAACACAAACTGGAAAAATGGTTGATGCCAAAACCTAAATTGAAGTTAAAATAATAGCTCGACAGATATCGATTAATCGAAAATACTTCAGAACAATTACATTAAAGATAAAATACACAGAGTAAATATTAAATGATAATGTTAAAATTAATACTAGTAGAGTTAAATTAAATCGTACCAAAAATATTAATAATTAAATCGTTTAAGATAAGGACTGAAGAATGAAGGTTAAAGACTACTAAGTACAAGCGCCATCTTTCGGTTAGCTATAATAACATTAAGTCAGTTATATAGATGTATTGACTGAAAGATTAAGATAATTTAGAAGTATTAACAGCAAGATTAAGATAATTTTTAAGATTTTTATTTAAGATGTATTGACTGAAAGATTAAGATAATTTTTTTAAGATTTTTATTTTGAAGTCAAATTATTATATATATATATATAGACATGCTATACATTTTTTATCAAAACTACATTAAAATTCAGAGGTGTAAAGTTGGTTAAGCTTGTATTACCTTTGGTAGGATTTGTAATGATGCGCTTTAACAGGTTTTTAACTACAATTTTTAAAAATGTTGTGAAACATTTTGCATACATTAAACTTTTAACAAAAAATTTAAAAAAGAAGTTGATTTATATTATGGTACTTCTAATAAAATGATCAGAAATAATTGCAAAGTATGTCTTATGTTTGCTTGGTTATATTTAGTCCATACCAAAATAAAAACTTAATTCCCTCATTTAATATGAGTCAATAGCAAAAAATCTCACAGGTCTAAATCTAAAATTTTGATTTGATAATTGTGGCATATTGATGGTTTTTGCTCGGCTGAAATCGAAACTAGATTTTACTCTATCACATACATATTTTTATCAATACAGGGTGCGCTATTTTTTTCATGACTCTTCCACCAATATCAAGAGACTCGGCAGAGTCTCAAGTGACGCAAGCGCAAAAACAAACGAACGCCACGACACTCAGCGGAAACGGAAAAACGAACGAAACTGCGACACTTATATATACACGAATTTTAAGATCAAAGAAACCGCTGAAAGCCGACACTTAATATCTCAGGAAATATGGGAGGTTGGTTATGTTCTGATAATTTCAAAATAGTCTTTCACCTTCTGTCTGATCCTACCCTGAAATTGCTACATTTCTGCGTGCAATATATTTCGAGATATGAATTGGCTCATTTAAGCTATAAATGGGCGGCCTATATGTGTAAGAATTTTTTCTCGAATGCGGCCCGAGCGAATTTAGTTTAATTTATATATGATATTAATCGCTTTTATCTGATGTGCCTGACGTCTCCCTTTTCCCTAGGAAAACTCTTGTTTTTTTTCTAACTCAGTTTGAAAATCGAACTATTTTTACTACGCGATACACAGGAATGTTCTGCTATTTCTCAGAATTCTCAATAGGTGTTATTCGGTTTGGTCTTGTAGTTGGTTGGTTGGTTCAATCTGAATGCTGTCTATAAAATATTTAGCTTTATTTTATTAAATGCAAAAAAGAAACTCCATTATTTGTTTAAAATATCTATTATATATATACGAAATAAAATTTCACTTAAATATTTTTTTCTGTTCTGTTATGAAGAAAATATTTTAGATTTTAAAATTTCGCATTTCGTGAAAAAATTATTTCGATAATATTTTAAATAGGGAACTATTTTGTAATTATAAGTATTTTACTTCATAGTTATTGATGATAAATTTAGTTTTTTAAAGAGAAAATATTTCACATTTTTCTTGGCTTTTAGTGTGACGAAAAACGCATCCATCAATCAATCCATCCATTATCGGCTATTGGCTAATTTTTCACTTTTCATCTTTCATGTATGTATTAATCCGCCGGACAACAAGAATAAATTATAAATAAAAGTAGCTTTAGCAAGCTTATTAAGTATACAGGATTAAACATTTTTTTTTTTCAGTAAATACAGCCTTACGGACTATTATATTTCAGGTAAGAAATATTATTTTAATAGTTTTATTATATTTTTTTCTGTGTAATCAAGAGACTCGGTAGATAGACGTACGATCCATTTTTGTGTCCCGTTGTAGATTAAAAGTTGCCGTAATCTTTAAAAATATTATTTATTTTATACATCTGAAATATTTTAAGAAATGTAAAAAAAAAAAAAAAAAAAAAAAAAAAAAAAAAATTAGTTTAGCATGCATTTAAACGTCCATGAAATAAAGGGGCGAATTATGTTTCATGATCTAGGTCATTGAGCTTTATATTGTATGATATGTATAAAATCCTGTTAAACAATTTAAACTTTCTATTACAGTTTCATTCAGATTATTTTAAATGAATAAAAAAAGTCACACAATCAGAGATAATACGTGTCCTGATTTTTCTGAATTCTTAAAAAATTTCCTGAAATATCTTTAAATATCATTAGTTATCCTAAAATTCTTGAATTTTTCCTGCTATTATGCTACGTATTGACATTTAAACCACCCAAATTACACAATCAAAAGCCAAACTGGCTCCATACTGTCATACTTTTCTGTGATCATTAGATAAATAATAAATTTAAAACTTTGTAAGTAATTTTGATGCTGCAGTCATGCGTATGTTTTTTTTTTTTTTTTTTTTTTTTTTCAGTTTATGATGCTTGCTTACAAAATTTATTATTTTTTAGCACTAGCTTTTGGTGAAATATACTGCCATGTCATTGATGGAGGGTGATATAAACAAATTAAAAAAATTGATGTATTTGTCTCTATAAGTAAACTATTTCTCTCTTTAAATAAACTAACTCCTTTTGCCCAAGTACAGTAGAATCCTGATTCTAGGGCATCTATTCTCTGAATCGATGGAGATATCCACCAACCGATTATAACGACAGTCGTTAATTTCAACTATTACCGACTCCTTTTGCTTATGAAATAAGCCTTCCCTCATGAAATTAAAATGCCTAAACCTTCTCTCATTAAAATATGTATACTTGTATACCATGAATCATAAAATAATTTGTGATAAAAATAATAATCAACTTAAAAATTCAATTTTCTGAACCTATCTGCAGCAAAATAAAATTTATTTTCAAACCATGAAGGCTGAACCAAGTCTCGTATCTCTAGAAATAATATCAATTCATAAAATATTTAATTTGTAGATGCAAATTTTTCATAAATTAAGACTATACAACCAATGTAGTAATCTAGAGATATAATGCAAGTGTATTTTTAAACCTAAACATTTCTTTAGTTGTTAAATTCATCTACAGAGCTTTAAACAATATGCAGCACCCGATGCCATGCTACACCGTTACTGCTACTGGGATAAAAAGCTTTAAGTAACTTTAAGATCATTTTTAGTGTTGCACCGAGTAGCACTTTGGCCGAGTACCGAGTAGCCATGTATCAAATACCGAGAAAGAATAATTGATGTACATATGAAGAATTAGCACATCTTGAAATTAAAAAAAGACCATTTGGACAAAAAATTAAGTTAAATAGCAAACAGCATGTTTTCATGAAATGTTTCAGAACTTTTGTAGTGCATATACACAATTAGGTTCATCGTTATATTTGATACTTCCAGTTTAGTGGATACGATGGATGCATTTATCTTATAAACAACTTTAAGTAACTTTAAAATTATACCTATAAAAATTTAATAACATATTTAATTAATAATTATGGGTATTTTTACCAAAGTGATCTTCGTTATCTGATGATTATGTTCTAAAATACTCAAAATCCAGTTTTAAAAAAAATCATTTTCAATTTAAACCGTGTAAAGTTTTATAATTTAGACAATTTTATTTCTTTAACTGGTAATAAATAATAGTTTGGATCACTTTCTTATATTTTCTGATAAAACAGATTTTAACAAACATCCAGTTAATTAAAAGAACCAGTAGTCAATACTGTATTACAAAATGTCATCAAAAACTTTATTTTCTTTATAGTCATATACAGTATAGTCAACTCCCTGTAATCCACAGATTTATAATCTGAAAATCCTTCTAATCCATAATTGATTTTTTAATGCAAAAGAAATTTACATCTCAAAGAAATGCAAAAGAAATTTACATTTATTTTTGGCGATTATGGCTAAATCATAAATTATAAGCCATAAATGATAAAATCATAAGATAAATCACAAATCTAAAATAAACAGCATGTAGGCTGCCATATTATATTGTAAAGAATCCAGAACGACATCGTAATCGACAAAGAAAAATCGCCAAGTCCAGTTGTGGGGAGATACTATAGTTCTACCATTTACTGGTTCAGTAGTGAAACTCGCTAAACATTAAATGTTAATTGCGGTCGCAGCCACGAAATGTTCACTGATTTAACCATGTTTCTAAATCGCCAAATGCGCCAAATTACGGGACATCATAAAATTGGAAAAAATAGAATTATTTTTAAGCATTAACACATAGAATGTAGACAAATATTTTTAATAAATTATAATCATTAAAGAAAGGAAACAGAATTGCTTACTTTTCACTAATTTATGGAAATGCTCAAGAGGGAAATGTTAAAGATATGATTTAATTGCGCCAGCCTATATTCACTTGTTATGAAGTTATGAAGGCTATTATGAAGTTTTCGGCGTTTTCGGAACATAATTGATATCTCGTTATTTGGAGAAAAAAGGATCGCTTACTTATCTCGCGCACATATTAATTTCCTTTCAAAAATCATGTTTATTTTAATAAGGTGTATAAACTTTATTATGAATTCCATTTTTTTAGTATTTAATATGGAAAATTATTTAATGCTTCAGGTAAGTGTTTTTTTTTTTTTTTTTTTTTTCTTTTTTTCTAATTCCAATTTCGTTTACACACGTAAGTTTAAACAATATTAATGCTTATATCATATCATATCATATCATATTAAGTTATATTATCAGAAAAATAAACACTTTTAACGCTGTAATGACGTCAGATTTAACGTGTAAATTTAACATTTCGCAAAGCTTTATATGAATTTCAATTTAATTCACGTGCAAATATATTTCTTTTCTTTTCATGTCAAGATATTTTGAAAACAAAATGAACATGTACTAAATGTTTCTTTTATGTTGGCAGCAGCTAATTTTTTTAATATTTCATTATTTCCATTTCTATTATGGCTTCTATGGGGATTTTAATTAAAATGCTCAGATTTTAAACTAAAATTTATTTTATCAAAATTAAATATAGCCTATAACAATCAGGCATACTGTAGCTTTTGGTCAGTGAAAGAAGTTTTAAAATCGGTTCAGTAATTTCAGAGATTACCTGTTATGTATCTGGAAACAGCCAGATTAGAGAACCTTCCAAGCTGTGTGACGCGCGCGTGCTTTGTTTACCTTTTTGAATTCCATAGTTTCATATTTTACATGTTCGGTGTATTGTACAACCGCGATAACTTGGCACTCGAATCACGTGTTTTCAGATGAATCCATTAATGAAATAAGGTGAGAGGTTGTGTTTCCATGGTAACACAGAGTAGAGTGGCTTCCAGATTTGGCGTTGTTAGCCCGTTTCTTAGTGTGAAATTGTAATTTGAAGTTGCTGATAAATTTAATGTTTGGAGGTATTTTTAATTACTATTTAAAAGAAGTGTTCGGAGGTACTATTTTTTACAAATTTTAACGTTTCGGCGATCAAATAACATTCAAAAAAAATTTTTGATTTTTTAAAATAAAGTAATCTTAGTGGCTTCCGAGAAGTAATTTTTAAGTACAAACATTATCAGCAGAAAGGGATGAAAGAAGTAACTTAATCAAACTTTAAAAAAGTTTCTTTCTACAATGTATGAAATAAAAGAAACCATGATTAATACCATTACAGTTTTGATAAAATAAACATTAAATTATTGTAATTGTCATTAAATAACATGACATAATCATATAATGGTTGTAATAAAAGTAGAAAGGAAGAGATTTAATTAATCCCGATAGTTAATATTTACAAAACATTCAATTATGATATATTTTTAGATTTAAATAATTGAACTAATCATGATAGTGAATATTTACAAAAAAAAAAAAAAAAAAAAAGGAACTGTTTTACGTATACTTCGAGAAGTTAAAAGCTAAGCGAGTAAATTTTAGGGATTCAATTAATTTAAATACTAGAAACAAACATACGTGAACACAAATTATAAGCAATGTTTAAAGCTATTTTGTTTTATCGATTTTCTGCATATCTGATAAAAAACATTATAAGAAATAATTAAAACAATATTTAAATTGACAAAAATTTAGCAATTTTCTATTGAATTAGCAACAATAGACACTTTGACTGCTTGTATAGGTACCAAAGAAGCTGGTAAGTCAAAGAATTGTTTGGCGAAAAGAACTGCCGCCAAGCATCATTTGCATTTCATTTGGTCGCCCCTTCTTCAAACTGAACTATTCCAAGGTCGTATGCCATCTTTTCGCGGTTGCACAGTAGTTGTTGTTATGCTCGTTTGTGTCTGTGTATCTTAATGCTAATAAATGTTCTTTGCGTGTATGTAAAATGAATCGTATCGTCTCTCGGTCTACCTTGCATACATGACAAAAGAGTTGGCGACGAGGATGGGATCTTCGAACATTAATTTTGAATCTTATGATGCGTCTGTGGAAGACTGGTCCAGTTATGTGGAACGTCTAGAATCTTACTTCGTTGTTAATGGGATCGAAGATAAAATGAAAGTCCCTGCTATTTTAAGCCTTATGGGAGCAAAACGTATAAATTGTTAAAGAATCTGGCCACTCCGAACATTCCTTCTGAATTGACTTATCAAGATATCGTAAAATTACTTTCGGAACATTTGAATCCTAAACCACTAGAGATGACAGAACGGTTTCGTTTCTACAAGAGGAAGCAATTTGAAGGTGAGTCCATTGCAAATTATTGTGCCGAATTACAAAAACTGTCGATACACTGTAACTTTAGGAACAATTTAAGTACGATGCTTCGTGATAAATTGGTGATGGGTCTCAAAAACGAAAATATACAGAAAAAGCTGTTAGCAGAGGATAAGTTAACATACGAAAAAGCTAAGAGCATTGCATTCGCAATGGAATCTGCTCAGAGAGATGTGTGTGAAATTCAGAATCAAATGGTATCGATAAAAAGATTACATAGTTCGCAAGATAAAACTATCAAAAAAGATTTTTCTAAATTTAAGAAATCTGAACCTACAAAGAAGTTTGATAAATCTCGGAAATGTTACAGATGTGATAGTACTCAACATTTAGCTCACGAATGTAAGCACAAGCACACTCAGTGTAGGAATTACTTAAAGAACGGGCATTTGGCGAAAGTCTGCCGCTCAAAACGTAACGAAACAGTTAAACAAATAGAATCTTGTTCTGAAACTGTACCAGTTAATAGCGTTAAATCACCACGACATGCAAGGGATAAGATTTTATTAGAAATTTTTGTTGAAGGGAATAAATGTTTATTTGAATTAGATACTGGAGCTGCTATTAGTTGTATGGATGTGAATGAATTTAAGAAACTTTGTCCGGATGTAGCCATTAAGCCTACCAAATTATTGCTTAGGAATTTCGATAATTCTATGATAACAGCAGCTGGCCAAGCAGTGGTGCAAATTCAATACAAAGATCAAATTAATACAGAAACTATTTATTTGGTACATGCAAAAGTAAACGCAGTTTTTGGTCGTGAATGGTTGAGAAATTTCCAATTAGACTGGAGCTCAATTAAAGCAGTTCGGGTTGGAAATTGTAATTCTCGAACCAATAAATTAAATATCTTGCTTCAAAAGTATGAGAAAAAATTTTCTCCGGGTATCGGGAAACTGGAAAAGTTTTGTTGCCGTCTTCAAATGAAACCTAATTACAAACTGGTATTTTTTAAACCTCGACCAGTACCATTTGCTTTAAAAGAAAGAATAGAAACTGAACTTAATAGGTTAGTTGCAGAAGACATCATTGAGCCGGTGACATATAGTGATTGGGCTACACCAATTGTTCCTGTTATCAAACAGAATGGGAACCTACGAATCTGTGGTGATTATAAGGTGACTATCAACCCGGGACTAAAAATTGAGCAGTATCCTTTACCCCGTATCGAGGACATTTTTGCTGAACTGTCAGGAGGGGAGTTCTTTACTAAAATCGACTTATCTGATGCATACCTTCAAATGTTAGTTGATGAGCAGGACCGACATCTATTGACGATCAATACTCACAAGGGTTTGTTCCGTTACAAGAGAATGGATTATGGTATAGCCTTAGCTCCGGCAGTGTGGCAGAGAGCCATTGAACAAGTTTTATCAGGCATCGCGGGGGTACACGTATTTTTAGACGATATTACCGTAACGGGGAGAAATGATCAAGAGCATTTTGAAAGGTTAGAATTAGTACTACAGAGACTAGAAGAATATGGTCTCAGAGTAAATAAGCGGAAAAGTGAATTTTTTAAGAAATCTGTGAATTATTGTGGTCATACAATTGATAAATTCGGCCTCCACAAAACACAAGAAAAGATCCATGCAATTACGAAGGTACCAGTTCCAAAAACTGTATCTGATTTGAAGAGTTTTTTGGGTTTAGTCAATTACTACGGAAAATTTATTCCCAACTTATCTACTCGTGTCGCTCCTCTCAATAATTTACTGCAGAAAGGTACTAAATTTTTGTGGACTGCAGAATGTGAAAAAGCTTTCAAGGCATTGAAACAAGAAATTGCTTCAGACCGAATTTTATGCCATTATGATCCTAAGTTACCTCTTGTATTACAAACTGATGCATCACCAGTTGGAATAGGAGCAGTTTTAAGTCACATTATGCCAGATGGTTCAGAAAAACCAGTAATGTTTGCATCAAGGTCATTGACTAAAACGGAACATAATTATTCGCAGATAGACAAGGAAGCATTGAGTATCGTATGGGGAGTAAAGAGATTTTATCAATATTTATTTGGTCGACATTTTGATCTCGTAACCGATCATAAACCCCTAGTATCAATTTTCGCACCTAATCGTAGTTTACCATGTCTATCAACAACACGAAGGGTTCATTATGCACCTTTTCTCCAAGCATTTAGTTATGCAATCAAGTATCGAAACACTATCGAATCATGGCAATGCCGATGCACTTTCACGGTTACCACTAGCAGTTGACAAGGACTGTGAGTACTTGACTGAAGCAGACGTGACAAATATTTCGCAAATTGAATTAATGCCTGTTACAGCAACTGACATAGCCAGAGCTACTAAAACTGATAGGAAATTGTTCGAACTGTATGAAAGTTTAAAATCTGGAACTGAATTACCTGTGCCTTGGAAAGGTAGAGAATCTGAATTTTCATTGCAAAATGGTTGCATAATGTATGGTCATAGAGTGTGCATTCCTGAAAAGTACCAGAATCAAGTTTTGGAAGAACTTCATGTTGGACATCCTGGAATTGTCAAAATGAAGGCCATAGCTAGAAGCTACTGCTATTGGCAAGTCATTGATGCCAGTATAGCCAATTTTGTTCAGAACTGTTCAGCTTGTATCGCAACGAGGAATGAAGCAGCAAGGATAAATCGACATCCGTGGGAATGGCCAAATGGACCTTGGCAAAGGATACACGTTGACTACGCTGGTCCTTTTATGAGGAAAAGGTTTTTTGTAGTCTCTGATGCATATTCGAAGTGGATAGAAGTCATTCCGATGAAAAATATTACAGCTAGTTTTACAATTCATCATCTTCGTATTCTTTTTGCTCATTATGGAATTCCCTTAACTTTGGTTAGTGATAACGGCGCAAGTTTTACTAGTTACGAATTTCGACATTTTTTGAAACTGAATAATATTAAACATATAACTTCAGCACCGTACCATCCTGCTACGAACGGACAGGCAGAAAGAATAGTGCAGTTATTCAAAGCTTCGTTGAAATCGAGTAGAGGTGATTCTGGAGATCTAAATGTGAAATTACAAAGATTTTTATTACAGTATAGAATAACTCCACATTCTCTCACGGGAGAAACTCCGAGTGCCTTGTTTTTGAAGAGATGTATTCGCACTAGGCTTGATCTTTTTAAACCAAATTTGAGAGACAAAGTTGTTCAGAAACAGAGTTCGAGACTTGACACAGAATCTATCTTGCGTTAGTTTCAGGAAGGGGAGAAAGTAGCCGTAAGAAATTATTCCGGACCTAACAAATGGAAAATTGGAACAATTATAAACCGAGATGGAACCTTGAGTTATAGCATACAAGTTGGAAATGAAATTTGGAAGAGACACGTAGATCAAATAAGGAAATGTGGGAAGTCGATTGAATTACCCCAAGCTGCTACTGAAATTCCAATTTACGACAAAGAATTGAATTTTCCAGATGAGCCAGTATCCGATGATGTTGCTGAATCGGAACCGCCTGCACCTGTACCTGAAGTTGTCCCTGAACCTAAAGATGTACCTGTACCTGCCACTCCAAGTGATGATATACCACCTAAGCCTGTACCAGACGCTTCCGGAAAGCCGAAAACTGATGTGCCACTCCGACGCTCAAACCGAATCAGGGGACCTCCAAAGAGACTCGACCTGTGACTCTACGGGGCTTACTTTATTCATGTCGAGATCTTCTAGATATCGAGAGTGACGTCAACATGACGTAGCGAAACGAAACCTGAATACCGTTTTCTCAGTTTGCTACTTTATTCCACATTTTTCGAGACGGTCTCGAAAGTAAACATTCGTTATCAAAACGAAGCCCAGTGTGTTTGCGAGATGTTGTCGAAAGCGAATTGTAGATGAATTTTTCAATATGGCGTCTACATTTTTTCTGTCACTTTTAATAGATTTCGAAGAAAATGGAAGAATTCCGAGAAATTGATTTAAGAAATCAATCTTCTAGATGTGAGATTCACCAAACTATTCAGTCTGAATAAAGAAACCGTGATATTTCTCTGCTACGAAATAAAACCGTCCTATATCATAACTCTATCCCTGATCATAACTACATACTATCATAAATAACTCATTATCCTCTCAGTTATTTTCCTTCATATTTATTACATTACATTGATATTTTATGCTTTTTTTCTCTCTCTCTATCTGAATAGTTATGAAAATTCCGATGGTTTCAAATTGTTTTTGAATTGTTATATGCTTTGTAATCATTGTTTTCATTTTATCAGGACAAGTTTGTTTTCGATTTTAACATTTTTCTAATAGACACTAAATAATCTTTATTTACTTTAACATAAATTTCAAATTAATTTAGATGCATAAAAAGTGATAACAATAAATACTTGGTGTATCTTTAAATGACTTAATTTTTTTCATCATCTACCTATTATATCTGTTTCATTAATATAAAATACCACATTATATAAATATGGCATAAAATTGTTACTTATAACAATATTATTTCCTTCATTTTAAATTCGGAAAATTTTTAATCACTCCTACTCGCACAACAGTTGTTAGCAATTAATTATTTTTGAATGACTAATATAATTTGTCTTTACTGACAACAATTTCATATTACGGTCATCAACAAATAAATACTGCACTTAATACATTTTTGTTAAAAAAGTCATTTTGAATAATGTTCTTAGACAAGGATTTATTTAAAAAAAAAAACTATACCATGAATTACTTATTATAAACATTTAAAATATACAACCTTTTATTAACTTTATGTCTCAAAGACATTATTAACTTATAAAATATACAACATCTTATTAACTTCATGTCTCAAAGACATAAAGTTAATAAAAGGTTGTATATTTTAAATATGTTTATAAGGATTTATTTAATAGAACACTATTAAGCATGAAAAATCATGTGTAATATAGGAGAATTAGAATTTTTTGTTTTTGTGTGCATGAAGTGTAAATACATGTATGATAGTGATTGCTACGAAACAGATTTTTATGCATTTTGAGATTGATACAAAGCAAGGTAACAGAACCCAGTGGTTTTTTTTATGTTTGTGACGTGTGCATACGTGAACAGTGGTGAATGTTGTGATATGGATTTTCCTGCATATTTTAGATTCATGCACTGCAAGGTAGCGACAAACAGTGAAGGCTGTTTTTTTTTCATGTGCAAAAGAGTACATATGTGCATGACAGTAATTGCTACAGAACCGAGTTTTGTGATTCATACACAATAAGGTAGCAATACAAGTGATATATATATATATTTAATTTTTTTGTGCATGTTTCTTACAAACATGCTTGAAAGTGATTGCTTTATACAGATTTTCTCACACATTTTAGATTTATAGAAAATATGGTAGCGACACACAATTTTTTTTTTTTTTTTTTTTTTTTTTTTGTATGATAGGACTATTTCTTTCAATCTGGTATTTTCTGTCGTTACCAATTTATAGTGTTCCACTTCGAAAATGCCTTCAAATTTCCTCCATAGTTTATCTTTTTTATTTTTATTTGTTTATTTATTTTTTGTTTTTCATATGCGTGAAGCTTACATACATACACTTGTGATAATAATTGCTACAGAATCGAGTATTGTACATTTTGAGATTTATACTCAGCCAAATACAATTAAATTTATTGGTATATTTAAGTACTATTGTAACTGGTGTTGTACAATACCGTAGATAAATGTAATAATGTATCAGTAAATAAAAATAAATTATAAACAGTTATCTGTATATATAAAAGAGGATCACCGACGACCTCACTGATCACCGACTCAACACAGCCGTGGCGATTCTATGGAAGATAAAAGTCGCAAATTTTGGTAACCACATTGGTTTTAGGACACTGATGCCGACTAAGACGGGATTTTGTGAAATAACCCCTCATTTCCCCCCCAGGGGGGGAGAGGGGCAGAAGGCAAAAAACCCTTTTTAAGCGTAACTCAACTCCAAATTGCTTCACTGTGAAGAAATTGCAGAGGGAGAGACTAGGCTTGAGTACAAAAAAAAGTATTTTCTGCAATTTTGGATTTTAAGGGTGGGGGTAAAAATGATTTTCGGAGGCAAATTTAGAAATATACATATTTTCGAGTAAAACTCTACCAATAATAGCACAAAGATATAGAAAACCGCCAAGAACCTTCTTGAGGATATTTCCAAAAACTCGTTTTTGTTTTTTTGTGATTTTCGGTCTTGGGGGGGGGGGGGGTTACGAGGGGACAAATTCGAGCCACATTTTATCGCTGAATTCGTCTGGGGAAATCAATAGGAGCTGAGGTTACAAGTTTTAGTTTGTGGCTTATTTATGTGTTCCCAACACCCATTGTAATGAAATTTTGTGTAAGGGGCAATAAACCTGTTTCCAAGTATAACATTGCTTCAAATTATCTCAGCAAAATTAAATTTTGTATGTGGGTTGTTTATGCCTCCACAACACGAACAGTAAAGGGATTTTACGAAATTTCTCCCTCCCCCCTTTAAAGGAGGGGGGGGGAGGCAAAACACGAATATAAGAGTAATTCTGCTCCAAATTATCTCAAGATAACGATTTTTTGATATGTCAATTGGTTATGCGTACTCAAGACACATACTACAAAGGGATTTTGTAAAATTCTGTCCTATTCCCCCCCTTGGGGGGTGGGGTGGGGTGGAGAGCAAAAAACATGTTTCCAAGCATAACTTTCCTTCAAATTATCTCAATAAGATTTATTTTTGTGTGTGGGTTGTTTATGCTTTCCCAACACGCATTATAAAGGGATCTTATGAAATGTCCCCCCCCCCTTCAACAGCGGGGAAGGGGACAAAAACGCTTTTACGAGTAACTCTGCTCCAAATTATCTCAGAATTGCAATTTTTTGATATGTCGATTGGTTACGTGTAATCAAGACACACACTATAAATGGATTTTGTAAAATTTCACCTTATTCGCCTAGGGGGTAGGGTGGAGGAATCATATTTCCATGCGAAACTCTGCTCCAAACTATCTTAGGCAATTTTTTATGTGCTAGCTGGTTATATGTTCCCAACACGCACTATACAAGGATTTTGTGAAAATTCTCCTCCCCTCCCCCCTTTAAAAGCGAGGGGTGGGGGAAAATACACGCTTTAAAGGGTATCTCTGCTCCAAATTATCTCAGGTAGGCGATTTTTTGTATATGTCGATTGGTTATGCGTACTCAAACACACAAAATACAAAGGGATTATTTGAAATGCCATGCTATCCCCCCTTGGGGTTGGGGGGAGGGGGTAAAAACATGTTTCCATGCCTAACACTGATCCAAATAATTTTTGAGTAGCAATTTTTTATGTGTAGACCAGTGGCGGCTCGTGGATGACGTTTTGGGGGTGCTGCATCGAAGAGACTAGAAAAAGTACATAGAATGGAATATTTATTCGTCTCATTGGCTGATTTTTTTATTTTGAGGATCAACGTAAGTATATCGACACTCAATAGCCAATCAGAAGAAAAAGCTTTCCGTGCTGATAAACTGTTTTAGTCACTAGCTTGCAGCCCACCCAATACGTCATTCACCAGCCGCCACTGGTGTGGACTGTATATGCATATTCAACACACTACAAAGTGATTTTGTGAAACCACCCTACCTCCCCTGAGGTGGCGGGGGAAAAACATGTATTGTGTAACACAATAACATGTAACACAAATGTGTAATTCTGCAGTAAATTATTGTAGGAAGATTTTCAATGTGTGGGTCAGTTATATGTATTTAACTTATAATGCAAAGATATTTTGCGAAAATCCCTCCTCCTTTCCTTTAAGAGCGGGTTGGGGAAGTTGGCTAAAAAACATTTTAAAACATAACTCTGCTTTAAATAATCTCAGAATCCCGATTTTTTTAATGTGTCAGTTAGGTATGCAACATGCACTGTAAAGGGATTTTGTGAAGTGTGGCAAGCAAAAAAAACGCTACCGAAGGTAGCGAGAACTTTAACTTGGATTTTGACTGATTTCAATGATTTTTTTTTAATTATTATTATTAATGTTATGGTATTTTAAGAATTAATTTCAATATAATGACCAGCGAAGCGGGCAAAGCCTGCTAGTTAATTATAAATTTACCATATTATTTATATTTAAAAATTGGCGATTATTTAGTGGCATGAGGCTAATATGCAAGCACCTCAAAAAATACATTTGAAAAAAGTATTCATATTAGGGATGCACCGGATAGCAATTTTGGTCGAATACCGAATATTTTTCAAATTGAATAGTAACTATTCGGCTGGCTGATTTACTTATATTCAAGTGTCAATCAGCTATTTTTTTGTGAACTGTTTCAGAAATACTATTTACATTTAGTAATATTTTATTTTTTTAATTGTGAAAAAAAATTACAAAAAACTACTATTCAGAAACTATGGTTTATATAAGTGTAGAAAAATATTAGGAAATATTACCAAACATAAGTAGTGGTGTAATGCTGAATTCAGAGTCAAAGAAAATTATTAACTGTCTGGCTTCTTAATAAATGCGCAAACTTTCTTAAGTAACAATATCTTTTTGCACCCACTCTAAAAAGAATAATCTAGTGTGTCACTCACACGATTTTCTCTTACCCTAAAATTTAATACTATAAATACAGGTTGTAGATTAAGAGGTAAAATAACGAATACTGTTATTTAAACCTATGTTAAACAATTCAAATTAGGCTTCAGAAGAGTTGTATATGATAATTAGTTTTGTGTGAGGGGGCGTTAACCCCTCTCAACACCCCGTTTCATTAATGCAGCTACATTTATATAGAACTAGCAGGCTACGCCCGCTTCGCTGGTCACTATTTTTAAATGAATCATTATAATTAATGAATTCTCAAAATTGCGTTAGTATTTATCATGTGAAAAAAAAAAAAAAAAAAAAAAAAAAAAAAAAAACTGATCGGGAAAGATGTTGCACCGGGTCCCCACTGCCTTCGGCAGCATAGACCCGTGCTCGATGTGCACACACGAATGCATGTATATGAGCACTGTGTGCTGGTATTCCTTCACCACCTGTATGATTTCTCAAAATTCCATGTTATTACTCATAAACTTTTATCTTAAGAAAAGGAATTAAAAAAAAAAAAAAATCATTTCTGATCGGGTAAAAACTTACACTGGGTCTCCTCTGCCTTCATCAGCGTACACCTGTGTGCATGCACGAATTCATATATACGCTCGCTGCAAGCATGTATTCCTTCACCACCCTTCCTGTCCCTCCTTAATTTTACACTTTCGAAAATATCCTCATTCGACTCGTAGGCACCCAAAACCTATATATACCAATTTTGAACAGTCTAACTCAATTTCTAATCCCCCCCCTTTAGGACACCTTAAAATATATATTCGTCTCATTTGGTTTAGTGCACTCTATAGATGTTAAACTCTACTTGGCTGCAGTTTCCCCCAAAGACGTAATGTATTTGAATACTTTTGAATGTCCCTGTACGCGAACCATTTGCTTGATCTTAACGAAAACTATAGTGTAGCATCCTTATATGATACACATTTAGAATACCAAGTTTAAACTTTCTGCCATAATTTGTTTTTGAGATATGCTGATAACAGACAGACACAGAACCGCTAAACACATGATTTTCATATTCAGGAGACCTTAAAACATGCAAATATAACAAAATCTCACTTTCAAAAATTTGACCCCAAAAACAATACTTTCTCTACCTTATAGGTAAGAGAAAGTAAAAAGTTGATTCTCAATATTACATTAATTTTTTTTTTTTTTTTTTTTTGTTAAAAATGACAAAAGTCGATAACTTTATTTTAAATTATCGCAGATCGATGGTTAAACAATTTGTTTTAAAGGTATTGGCGAGCTCTTTTGAAAGATACCCATCATGAAAATTTACTCCCCTAGAGGGGGGACCTCCCCCCCCCCACTCCCAGGGGGGAGGCGAGGCTCCTACAGACACAAACTTCTTTTCCCAATTGACTATCTCTATTACAAAAAATATATATTCATTTCATTTGGTTTAGTGCAGTCTATAGGCAGGGTGCGAAATTTCCGCTCGCCAGCTCGCCATTGGCGAGTGGAATTTTTACTGTGGCGAGTAAAAATTTGGTCTACTTATAGATAGAATTCTTACACGATAAGGTGAGAGAAAATATCCTTTTTATAGATTTAAAGATGGCAAAATCTTGCCATCTTTTAACCTTATATTTAACCTCTCCTTTTTAGATTCTCGGAGTCGAGTCTGTGTATATGTCGGCCCGAGATCACCCCAGCCTGGGAAAGGAAAAATGCGCAGTGCATACATAAAAGTTTTGATCTTTTCAGTTGTTTCGTTTCTCCTACTGTTATTTCTCCAAGCAGAGTGAGAATAGACGAGCAGAGAGCCTCTTTGCCCGTCGCCCACTCTCCAGGAGAAGCGATACTATGCGAGAGTTTGCCTATGCGATATTGTCATGAGCCCAAGCTCTTTTAAAGATATTGCCTATGTTTATTTTGTTGAATAATGATAAAAAAACAGTTCATATTTTCCAGTTTTTTACTGAAACGCCAATGATTTGCTCTTGTAATGATTTGTAAGCAATGATTTTATCGAAAAAGTTATTCCGAAATGGCTATTTCAAATGACAACAATGAACAAGTTATACACATCAACATTCCTTCTGATTACAAAAATAAAATAGACGAAAAAGACATTTCTGATGTAAAAAGTTAAATAAATAAATAGGTAAATAAGGAAGTTTAATCTTTCAGAATAAAAAGATTTTCAGAGGATATTGTTTGACAAAGAGTCTTTTCTTCTTCTTCTTTAATGCCTCTTTGCATTTATGTTATTAAGATATTTTAATCTTTTTTAAATCTCAAATACAATACGTTATAATGATTTTTGGTTAGAGATGATTATGAGACATGATGATATACGACACACTTTTAATATACATAATATTAGGCATATTTGTAAAGGCCTTCCAAATAGTTAGGAAAAATAAAAAGACCCAAAATACGTAAAAAAGAAAAAAAAATGGCAACCCTATTTCGTGGCGAGTAAAACTTTTGTTTCGGCGAGTGTAATCTGGGTTGAAATTTTGGGCCCTGCTATAGGTGTTAAACTCTACTTACCTGCAATTACCCCCATAGACGTAATGCATTTGAATACTTTTGGGTGTCCCTGTACACGAATATTTGCTTCATCTCAACGAAAAGCTTACTGTAGCATCCCTATATGATACACATTTAGAATACCGAGTTTGGAATTTCTGCTACTATTTGTTCTTGAAATATGCTGATGACAGACACACAGACCATTCGCTAAAACATGATTTTCGTATTCAGGGGACCTCAGAACAAGTAAATATAACAAAAACTCACGTTCAAGAATTTGACCTTAAAACAATACTTTCTCGAACCTATGGGTTAGAGAAAGTAAGAAACAGAAATGCAGCATTTGAGAAAAATTAATTTAAAAGTAACAACGTACTGAATAACCTATATCAAAACTGTTGTAAATGCCTCTCACTCTCATGTGAATAAATTGTGAGATAGGGATGCGATACTCTTCATGCCTGTTGGGGCACTTCATATACATTTTTCAGTGACAAGTTAAAAACTGCTAATTTATGACTTTTGTCATTTTTCTTACCAGATTTGGATCAGACCTTTGTTTGATCTCTTGAAGTTTCCTAGATTGTAACTTGTAACATCATGTGAATTATGTACATTCTTTCTTAACTCAACTTAGAAACGTATCGTTATACTGTTATTGATAAAGACAACTTTTGTTAGATATTATTAATTGTTATGATTAATGTAACTAATAATTTTCTTTAATAATGTTACTTTAAATTAGATTAAATAATTGTTTTCCTTTAAATATAAACTATTTCTTAATTATAATAATAAAGCACCACAGAACTGGCGTTTTAAAGTATTAACTACAGAACTTTGGATAAACACCATAGAATGCAATAAACTCGCAACAATTGTTTTGGTTCGAAATAACACACGACCCTTCGTCAGACGAACAAAGTAGGCATGTGTGCTGCAGTCAAAGCGGCAACGGTCCTTATTACCAACGCGTAACTGCTTTGACTGAAGCACTCGTGCCTACTTTGTTCGCCTGACGAAGGGTCGTGTGTTATTTCAACCCGAAACAATTGTTGTGAGTTTATTGCATTTTATAGTGTTTATCCAAAGTTCTGTAGTTATTATATTTCTTAATTACTCTGAAAATCTTAATTATAATTAAAAATGGCAAATTTTTTTCAAATAATTAAATTTTTTTTTTTTAATTGAACTTTTATACGTTCCAACTAGTTGAATAATTTAATATTCGGCTAGTTGCATAGTTTGATTCAGCCAAACTGAATATTCGGTAGTATGGCCTAATACCGAATATTCAGTGCATCCCTATACTTTTCCTTTTCTATTTCATTACTTTAAGAAAGATGATCCTAATTCCTAGCAGGAGTTTTAGAAAGCATGAGGCATTTGCACATCTGCATGCAGTTCATGTTTTTTTTAAATGGCAATAAATTAAACAAGTGCAGTTGTTAGTTGGCTCACTGTCAGATATTTATGAAATTTTTAATTTCAACATGGTTGGGTGTTGCATAACAAAAACTGCATTGTGTAAATGGGGAGGGCCTGACACAGGGGAAAATTTACTTTCAACCACCTCTTTGCGATTTTTCTGGAATTCGCCAGGATGGCCCTCCACTGGCAGCATACAAAAAGGAGCTTTTCAGCGATATAACCAAACAAGAAAACACATCGAAGAAAAGCAATGTGATCAGAAGCAATACATATATAAAAGAAAATCATCAGAAAAAAAAAAAAAAATACTGAATAAGTATGGAATTATAATTGTCACAAATAAAAAAAAAATAAAACTCAAAATCACATATGTACATGCTCAAAATTACCAATCGCAGGAATAAGTAATAGACATGTCTGTATGCTTTGTGTACGAGAAAAAATATTACGAATACCTCTATCTCAAACAAAATTTTGTGCTCCAGTAATAGGTACTTGTGTACACTTTGAGTATATGAAATTGTACTCGAATTGTTCATGCAATCAGTAACTAACATTTATTTTGATGAGGATTATGGAAACACTTCATGTTAAAAGTAAATCACATTAACAATGTTCATGTTAATGAGGTTTGACTGTATTTACATACATACATGTATAGTAAAGTATTTTTTTAAACGCAGCAACAACCAGAGTAACAGATTTAATGCCACTCAATACTACATCGATCAAAAATAATTGTTTTTTACCGAATAAAATTATCCTTTGATGACTTCAGTTCAATTATAAGAACAATTAAATTTACTAGCTATAATAAATTTAATTTAATTAATTCTTTATATTATATTTTAATAACTTAATTATATTTTCTTTAATATGGCTAATTTAAAGTATTAATGTTATTAAGCAACTTCTACGTAATAAAAGTGCAATATGTAAATTAAGATAACGATACATTCATAATCAACTAATGATCATTAAAAAAAAGTATTAGAAAAAAATTCCTGTTTACAATTTATTGTTTCTATTGAGAATGACATAAAACAGAACAGTTTAAATACATTTTATTCTTGCAGTCACTTTAAATACATTTTCTTGCATTTAAATGAAAGAAAATTTGCATGTTTCATGCTTTAAAATAGGCTCAATGGCATTGCTAAAATGCAATAAAGACTGAACACACTCACAAAAAATTACATCTTATATTAAAAATATAAATACTTGAATATATTAAATACCAAGAAAAAGTGTATCTAAAAAGGTTTGTACTTAAAAGTACAAATTTTAAATCTAAGAAGTTAGTTTATTTTTAAGTTTGGTTGCATCTGTTCTATAATTTGTACATCTAAGAACCCCCAAGCCCATTACATAAATAATATTTTCCCTTTTTTAGAAGGAGAGCATTATTATTATTAAAATAATAAACGCATGCAATTTGTAAACAATTTGACATGACAACAAACAGCACGCAGGTGCGATCCGAAGCCGATTACAGTTAACGTTCGCTATGAATCTCAGAAAATAGTTTTCTATTTTTTCATTGGTTAAAAAATGCGAAGAAGAAGCTAAAAGTAACCCCTCCTTCGCTGTTATGTCATTCCGAAGGGAGGGACTTACTGTCGATTTCATCTCGACTTCACTTATCGGACGAGAGGAATAAAGTACCAATTCCTGCACACTTCGTTATTGAAGCATCGTTTCCAGACAGTAACGAAAGACGTCACTCTCGATCCCGAGATGATCTCGATGGGAATAAAGTAAGCCCCTACGGGCCCTAGCATATTCCCATCGACAGTTGTCACCTGAAATCTGTGACGTCACGCAACCCTTTTGTCGAAACACCTTTTCTTGTCGAGGGTTGATAGAAACGGTAGCATATTCACCTCGACTACTAACTTGTAATCACGGACTTAGAGAAGAAGGACAGTTTTCCCCAACGGCAGCCTTCCCTCAAAAATGGACCCGAAATGGTCGCTATTATTCGTTCGCCGCTAGGGGTCGTATTTGTTCTTTGACTGTCCACTGCCTCCGTAGAAAACCATTGCGCGCAGACGAAATTTTAGTTTTATTTTCAGTTTTCTTTTTAATTTCTTTTTAATATTGGATTTTTTTCATAATGTCGCATTGTTGCACCTCCGGATATCGAAGTGTTCGAAAAAAAAAACAAAGAAATAGGTGAAAAGAACCCAAGTTTATTTCGTCCACCTAATGTAAGCTATTGATTTTAATGTTTTGTTGACTGATAAAATTATTATCTTATAAATATTCTATTACTATTAAAAAAAAAAAAAAAAAAAAAAAAAAAAAAAAAAAAAAAAGGCTGATTTAATTGGTATGGTTCTTAGTAAAATTCTGTTTGATAGATTTTTTTTTTTTTTAAATTAATTAAAATGTAATTTTTAGGTCACTTTGCATTAAGATTTTAAAATTTGCGTGCTAGCAGTATTCCTTTTTTCATATTATTCGGCGAAAAAAAAAAAAAAAAAAAAAAAAAAAAAACATGCGAGCTTGCAATCTTACGAATTTAAATCATGTTAAATTATAAATTACGTTTTTTTTTTTTTTTTTTTTTTATAATTGCAGCTTAAAAAAAAAAAGTATTTTAAAAATCTTGAATTGTAAACCGATTTTGGCAAGAGTTAAAAATTGGTAAAAAATGATATGAGTTCACAGTCAGTCTTTTTTCAATTCATTTCAAAATTACTGAGTTTTAAGATATTTAAAAAATAATTTAAAATGTTTTTTTTTTTTTTTTTTTTTTTTTCTATGCCACTTTGCAGTGACATTTTAAATTAATTTTACAAACTGCCAATCTTTTAACTTCCAATTCATGTTAGATGATGAATCACGTTATATTATTATCATTATTACTACCATATTATAGAAATGTACTGTTTTTAACAAAAAAGAAATTTTTAATTGGTTTTGTCAAAAATTAAAAATAATGATTATGATGTCACAGTAAAAAAACTCCTAAATTCAGTTGAAAATTGGAGATTTTAAAGAAAAATTATATTTAATTAAATTCATCACCAGTGCCACATTCACATTTCATAATTTATAAGCTAGTGTTCTTCCAGCTGAAAATTAGAGATTTTATGTAAAAATTAGAGTATTAAATTCAAGGTAAGTTGTTTTTATAAAGTTAGCTTTACACTTAATCTCCGTGTCATCTCGTCGGTGTATCGAGCTATTCCCTAAAATAATATATATGTGATATGTATATATATAAAATAAATAAATAAAAAAGTAAATCATGTATATTATAGCATGAGCATAGTTGTGAAAAAATAAATAGAGTCAAAGACATCCAACAAATGTCAGATAAAACTTCCTTCTTAATACGGTATACATTTCATTTGTAACCAAGTATATACATATTACATGTCTCTTGAACGTTCAAATTTTACTTACAATATTCTGATTTAAATATGCACTTAAGGTATAATTTTCTCATAATCATAAAACATCAATATAAAAAATTACGTTATTTAATCTTCATAATGTTAAATACTTCATGAACAAATGCATGACTTCCAGAAATCCGCATGTTGTAACCAATGTAACTATCAAACCGACAGTAAAAATTTTAATATGAAAAGTTCAAGATAGCGCTGATATTAACCCCTTAACGCGCGCTGTCCGCGCTGCGAGGATGCAAAATTTAAGATCCAGCAGCGAAAATTCATCCCGCTAATTTTTTAGAAAAAAAATTACCTTTATAAAATAGCAGAAAAGGCCATTTTTTTAACCTTAAAATTTAAAATTTCTTTTAGTTTAATTTAGTTTATAAATTCCAGTGGCACTATAATTTAAATGATCGGAATTGTCTTGCGCCGCAAAGGGTTAACAGTGATTCATTAGAAACTGAATATCACGAAACACAGAAAGTCAATTTTATGCAGATTACTTTCTGTTGATGATAAATTTTAAATGCATTGATGCTATAAACAAGAAATAATTGTTCATAAATAACAATAAATAAATAAAATAAAAAACGATTTTTGCCTATATTTTAAAAAAAGTAATAAAAGGTAATATACTTGTAATATAAGCTTATATTGTATCATATGTTATGTAAAATTTTGTATCTTACTTTATTAGGTACATTTTAATTTCTTAATTCAAGATTGGTTGGATGGTTGGAGGATTAAGGCCGATTGACTCCTTATGTGTCCTAGGCCTATGGGGGGAATGCCCTCCGTGGGGGTCTTTCTAAGGGGTCCTAGCCCGTATTTACGCGAGTTTCGGAGGAAACCACGGAAAACTCCGAACGGATAGGTCGATGAGCGTGACCTGGGATCGAACCCGGCACCTCCCATCTACCAGCTGTGAGCGCAGAACCGCTCGGCCGCTGGTGGGCCTCCTTAATTCAAGAAAAATTAAACTTCATTATCATGCATATTTTTTACAGAGTTGCTTATTCTCTATTTAATTTTTTCTTTTCTTTTTTAATTATTTTCCAAGCATACTTATTTGTATTTTTCCTCATTTTTTATGCATTACAGTATCAAAATCTCGTTTCATAAATGCTAATTTTCACAAAATTCCAAAATACACATAATTTTTGTTCCAATTTGTGTAGATTTCTGGCAATCTCCTGCATACACATTAAATTTAAAATTAAAATTAAAAAAATAAAATCCATTTACGTATTAATGTAACTGAATTCGGCTTTTGGGATAGGTTTTACCAAATATTGTTACTATTCTTTCTAAATCTAATTTCTTTGAATCCCTAAAATCATCAAATTTTGCAACCTGCTTTCTGCACTGCAAGTTCTGAGGTAGTTTTTCACTATTCTAACATTTATAAATTGAACCGACGGATGTTTCAGTCGTTGGCTGAATTATTTCATAATTATTAATATATTTTATAGTTGTTTGGTTGGTTGGGTATTAACGTTGTACTAGTGCTGCTCAATAGACAATTGGCGGACACACCCTATCCCTAAGGAGGGCCCGGAAGCATGCCATCACAATTTTGATCTTCCACGGAGGGGATAATATTCTTTTATGTAAAAAAAAAAAGGGCTGAATGAAAAATTGCAATATGACTTTTGAAGATAATAAAATATAAACATTCATGAGAGGCTGAAATGATAAAATAGAGCAAGAATATTTTTTACTGTTTCCGAAATTTTTGATTTTTATACAAACAAGCATTAAAAATCGGTAAAAGTTGTATTGTTCCTCGATTGCCTTTTTTTTTCTTTTCTTTTGTTCCCTGAATCTCTAGCAAAAAGTAATTAAAAGTAAATTTTAAAAAGAGAAATACATTTTTAATTTGTTGGTGATGCAGAGTGTCGCGACGTAAAATAAATTTAACAATTTTAAATTCATATAATTATTAAAACGACTTTTAATTACACGGAAATATTTTAATGATTTGAATTTGACAGATATTAAACAAATTATCGTTATGAAATTTCACAAATAATTAAAAGAATTTTCTCTTTAGAAATAGAATGCAAAAAACAAATCTTATTTAAAGGTCTCAATTATTTTACTTATTTCATTTCTCATTGTTAAAGCTGTCATTAAGTTCTAAAGCAAAAGCAACACATTTTCATCTTATTTTTTAGACATTTCCTTTCCAACGCCTTTGTAAAAAAATCATAAATTTTTAAATTTTGTCTTTTTTACATACTTCGCAATTTTTTTTTTTTTTTTTTTTTTTTTTTTTTGTTTAATTGGAAATGCTGGAATAAATTCTGATTTTTAAAATACATTCATTGTTTTAAATTATGAAAATTCATATTTTCATATTTATTTTTTAAATATCATATATTTATGTTTTCATTATACTATTTCGTCTATTTTTTTTTTTTCTTTTTTTTTTCGGGGTGGGGGGAGGGAGCGAATTCTTTATATTTATAGATATATTTACATATAATGAATGTTTTCATTCTTGGATTTTGAAAAAAAAAAAATATTAATAAATAAATAAATTTTTTCATAGCTATATTCTTTATTCCTGTGAAATATCTGAATAGGTTTTTCAATAATTTTACAAATTCGAAAATATCCGCAATTGATTTGTAAGTATCGAAAACCTCTATAAACCAATTTTGAACGATTTAACTCTATTTTTATTTTTTTGCCCCCCTCCCCCCCTCTCCCCACCCCCTTCTCGCCCCTCCTAATAACTTTACACTTTCGAAAATATCCCCATTCGACTTGCAGGCCTCTAAAACCTATCTGTACCAATTCTGAACGGCCTAACGGTATTTCTATTTGTCTTTGCCCATAGCCCGCCCTTACCGCCCCACCCCCTACCCGTCCCTCCTAATAATTTTACAAATTCGAAAATGTCCCCAATCGATATGTAAATATCGAAAACATCTATATACCAATTTTGAACGATTTAACTCTATTTTTATTTTTTTGCACCCCCCCTCTCCCCTCCCCCTTCTAGCCCCTCCTAATAACTTTACATAATCGAAAATATCCCCATTCGACTTGCAAGCCTTTAAAACCTGTCTGTACCAATTTTGAACGGCCTAACTGTATTTCTATTTGTTTTTGCCCATAGCCCCCCTTTACGGCCCCACCACCCTTACCGCCCCTCATAATAATTTTACAAATTCGAAAATATCCGCAATTGATTTGTAAGTATCGAAAACCTGTATAAACCAATTTTAAACGATCTAACTCTTTTTTTATTTGTTTGCCCCCCCCCCCCTCTCTCCACCCCCCCCCCCTTCTCGCCCCTCCTAACAACTTTACACTTTCGAAAATATCCCCATTCGACTTGCAGGCCTCTTAAACCTATCTGTACCAATTTTGAACGGCCTAACTGTATTTCTATTTGCTTTTGCCCCATAGCCCCCCCTTACCACCCCACCCCCCTTATCGCTCCTCCTAATAATTTTACAAATTCAAAAATATCCACAATCGATTTGTAAGTATCGAAAACCTCTATGTACCAATTTTGAATGATCTGACACTATTTTTATTTTTTTGTCCCCCCCCACCCCTCCCTCCTTCTTTCCCCACCTAATAACTTTACACAATCGAAAATATCCCCATTCGTCTTGCAGGCCTTTAAAACCTGTCTGTACCAATTTTGAACGGCCTAACTGTATTTCTATTTCTTTTTGCCCATAGCCCCCCCTTACTGCCCCACCACCCTTACCGCCCCTCATAATAGTTTTACAAATTCAAAAATATCCGCAATTGATTTGTAAGTATCGAAAACCTGCATAAACCCATTTTAAACGATCTAACTCTTTTTTTATTTGTTTGCCCCCCCACTCTCTCCACCCCCCTACTCGCCCCTCCTAACAACTTTACACTTTTGAAAATATCCCCATTCGACTTGCAGGCCTCTTAAACCTATCTGTACCAATTTTGAACGGCCTAACTGTATTTCTATTTGCTTTTGCCCCATAGCCCCCCCTTACCACCCCACCCCCTTATCGTCCCTCCTAATAATTTTACAAATTCAAAAATATCCACAATCGATTTGTAAGTATCGAAAACCTCTATGTACCAATTTTGAACGATCTGACACTATTTTTATTTTTTTGTCCCCCTCCCCCACCCCTCCCTCCTTCTTTCCCCACCTAATAACTTTACACTATCGAAAATATCCCCATTCGTCTTGCAGGCCTTTAAAACCTGTCTGTACCAATTTTGAACGGCCTAACTGTATTTCTATTTGTTTTTGCCCATAGCCCCCCCTTACGGCCCCACCACCCTTACCGCCCCTCATAATAATTTTACAAATTCGAAAATATCTGCAATTGATTTGTAAGTATCGAAAACCTGTATAAACCAATTTTAAACGATCTAACTCTTTTTTTATTTTTTTGCCCCCCCTCTCTCCACCCCCCTTCTCGCCCCTCCTAACAACTTTACACTTTCGAAAATATCCACATTCGACTTGCAGGCCTCTTAAACCTGTCTGTACCAATTTTGAACGGCCTAACTGTATTTCTATTTGTTTTTGCCCCATAGCCCCCCCTTACCACCCCACCCCCCTTATCGTCCCTCCTAATAATTTTACAAATTCAAAAATATCCACAATCGATTTGTAAGTATCGAAAACCTCTATGTACCAATTTTGAACGATCTGACATTATTTTTATTTTTTTGTCCCCCCCCACCCCTCCCCCCTTCTTTCCCCACCTAATAACTTTACACAATCGAAAATATCCCCATTCGTCTTGCAGGCCTTTAAAACCTATCTGTACCAATTTTGAACGGCCTAACTGTATTTCTATTTGTTTTTGCTCCATAGCCCCCCCCCCCCCGTTGCTGCCCCACCTGGGGGCTGAATTTCTAAAATTCCAGAAATTGGTTTTTAGATAGTTGCATTAGCTATATTTTAGAGCAAAAATTTCACGTATATCTATTTTTTTTTTTTGTTTGAGATATATAGGATTATGCGAAATCACGTTTTGCCCCCCCCGCCCCCCTTGGGGACCGAATTAAAAAAATTCCTTAAACCGATTTTTAGATATTTGTATTAGCTATATTTTAAAGTAAAAATTTCACGTATATCTGTTTTTTTGTTTGAGTTATATAGAATTATGTGAAATCACGTTTAACGCATGTGAAATCACGTTTCGCCCCCTCCCCCTCCCCCTTGGGGACCGAATTTCAAAAATTCCAGAAATCGATTTTTAGACATTTGTATTAGCTATATTTTAACGCAAAAATTTTACGGATATAGGTTTTTTTGTTCGAGATATTTAACATTATTTCATTTAATTCTCGCGTTAAAGCGCTCTTTCAAGTCTGAAGTGGAAAGGCATTCGATGCGAGCGCCATCTTCTAAAAGCGACCAAAATGGGGCCATTCTGATAACACAGCGTGAGCGATCCATAGTGTACATCCTCCGTGTGTACATCCATGCTTGTAATGCAGGTGACAAGAAAACTAGTCCCGCCCTCCTGCCATGACGTTTTGGAGTAGGATGGGCTTACAGAAATCTTCTTCTTCAGTCTAAGGACCAATGAAAATTTAGCTTCTAGTTTTTCATTTCAGTTAAACTCAGTAACTGTGATTACTTTTATTTGTTTATTTTGATCTGTTTGTTACAAGATGCAAATTGTTTACACATGTGGTATGCAATATAAAGCCTTCATTTCGAAATTGTTTTTCTTCTTTTGACTTTATCAATCGATTATAAAAGGATACATTACAGATGGAAATAATAAATAAAGCACCTGTGTTCATGCCTAATAAAAAAATTACAATTAATCTAAAACAAAAGAGTGATTATTATCATAAATGTACCAAATATTTGTTTGTACCATTACATGTTTAATATGTATTTTTTTTTATAAGAAATGTGTTTAGTGTGTTTTAAAAGGCAATATCATCTTTGACAATTCTTACACAAAGCGCCAACAACTGTTGATTAATACTGTTTTAAAAGAACTTTTGATACTTACATTGTTAACCACACGCCATTGACGAAATATTTATGTACATAAATATAAACATATATGATAATGCTATATATTTTACAGATTCACTTCTCTAATATTCATAAATAAATATAAATATTTCAATATGCATATAAGCTACATGTTGTATTGACAACATAGCAGTGATTAATTGCTTACATGTGATTAATATGTAAACACCAAACTTTTTTTAAATTTTAGAAATTATGTGTATAAATACATTTAAAACACAGTTTTAAGTTTATGCGTATTGCTAATGAACTAACTTAATACATGAATAAGTGTAATGTCTTAAAAAAGAAAAAGTGTTCATCAAATTTGGTACTGTAACTATCATTATCATCACGTATGTACATTCTGTGCACATTCAAAAAAATACTAGGTACCACTATTTTTCTATGTATGAATCTCAATGTAACACTAACCACAACAATCACTATTACACAAATATGTATGCTTTTTGCATACAACAAAAACTGAATACCATTACCTCACTGTGAATGACTCTCAAAATGCACAAAACTCAGTATCACATATGTATATACTCTTCGCATATATGTAAAACAAATTAAAAAAAAAAATCACTGAATGCCGCTTCCTTTCTGCATAAAAGTCAGTGCCGCAGCAATCACTATCATGCATGTTTGAATCTTCGCACACATAACCCCCACCACAAGAGTGCATAGTCAATTCTTAACTATTGTTGTATATATTAATAATTACAAATGGATATTATAAATTTTTTTTTTTAATTTCTTAAATGTTGCACCAAAAATCAAAAGAAATTTCTGTAAAAGCACAATCTGGAAGAAAATATTTTGAAACTTTATATAATTTAGGCCAGAAAAAAATGTGAAAGTCATTTGAATTTTTATTTATAAAATATTATGGTTGAGTTATGCAAAAATTTTTAGGTTTCGTCAAAAAAATTACAAAAAAAAAAAAAAAAAAGAAAACCATAAGCATATTTGTGTTTTCTAAGTAATAGGTATAAAGTTTTGCAAAAAACAGAGTTTAATTTAGTATGACAGGACCTATTTAAATCTATTCTTCCATATAAAGGCATGCAATAATTGTGAATCATCCCCTGTCATCGGTTACTATATTCATTTCTTAACATTTCTTTGATATAGTTTTAACGTAGGAGTCACTTGGTGGCTTTTGAATTTTTGTTGTCATTTTGCTGATGAATTAATATGACTACACAATTGTTTAAGTAAAGATCTTGGCGAGAAATGTCACAAGTTACAACTTCAAATTTCATAAAGGGGTTCTTTACTAAAGCCGTTCTATTTCTTTAGCATGATTTTTCTCAATTTTATTTTAATTATTACTTTTTAAAAAATGCACATTCTTTTCTTTTTGACACAAGAAAAAATATATTTGCTTATCTATTTACTTATTTTTGGCATAATTTTTTTTTTTATAATTTTAAAATAAAATAGGATGGTTGGGTTTTACGTCGCACTAGTGCTGCGCAGATGGGCAATTGACGACGGTCTGAGACACACCCCTAGAGGTTGTCCGGAGACATGCCATCACAATTTTGATCCTCCACCGAAGGGACAGCTCTTTCGCTTCGGTGACACCCAGAGGTATAATTTTTGATGGGAAGATGGAGGACATTGCGGCCATGACAGATTTCACGTGCACCAGCCACCATTAGTATACACGACGGTCTTTGGCCGGCTCAAATACCGAACCCGCAATCTTCCAATTACGAGGCCGGCGCTCTACTGACTGGGCTACCACAGCCCTAAAATAAAATAGGATTTTTCACTTAATATTTTTTTTTAATAACACCCCCATCTCTAAATAAAAAATATCCATGGCTAATTAGGAGATTTTCCAAGAGAATCTATTTGCAAGCTGGCAAATAAAATATCTTTATTAATTTATATTTTTATCTAGCCACCTTCGGCGACCAGCTGGTTTGCGATCCATCAAAAATCTGACTTTACGAAACCCTCGCTCGGTGGCGCCACTCGTTTCAGGGCCTAAAACAGCTTTATTGACATATTATGCAAATAGTTTTATTGATAAATTTAACCACAGTAAATTAACTCGGTTGCACCTGCGGCGCCCTCTTCTCGTTTCAATATCTGAAACAGCCTGTTCACTCACCCTGTTATGATCTTTGAAAATTCTGACTTTAGCAAAATTCTGCTCGGTGGCGCCTGCAGTGCTTTATCCTCGTTTTAGAACTTGCAACAGCTTGCTCGCTCATAGTGCAAATAGCTTTGAAAATTTTAACTGTAGCAAATTTCTGTTCTATGGCGACTAAGGCGCCGCTTTACGTTTCCTGGTTTCAAACAGCCTGTTCACTCACCATGAACCTTTGAAAATTCTGATTGTGGCAAATCCCGAACCCGTTGGGGCCTACAGTCTTCTAATCTTCTCCCGATAAGTAATTTAATCAAAATCAGAATTGGAGATATTGAATTATTAAAATATCAAAGCGCCCTCACGCAACAGAGATTTGCAATATGCACTCTTCTATTTCAATTTGAATGACTTTTAAAATGATATATTACCTGTGAAATTATGTTAATTAGAAGCTGAGATACAAAGGTTATATAAACATTGTTATAAAAAAAAAGTCTGATTTTTCTGTTGTTTTCTGTGAAACTTGCTTAACTGCGGGCTAAATAGTGTTAAAAATCCTTAATACGAAATGTGAGCGGAATATTGGAATTTGAAAGCCTACATCATAATTAGAATTGGAGATATTGGAATAAAGGTGTTCTGGGTTTTCTCTAAAACTCCTGTACAGAATTTAACGGCTTATATCAGTTTAAAACTCTGCAATTTTTTAAATGATGTATTATAAATAATTTAATCATAATTAAAATTCTAGATATTGAATTATTAAAATATCAAAGCGCCCTCTGGCGACAGAAATTTTCAACATATACTCTTCAATTCCAACAACTTTTAAAATGATATATTACTTATGAAATTATGTTATTTAGAAGCTTACATACAAAGGTAATATAAACATTTTTATAAAAAGATTTCAGTCTGACTTATCCGTGATTTTCTCCGAAACTTGCATAATTCTGGCCTATATAACATTAAAAATTCTTAGTACGAAATGTGAGCGGGAATCGGGATTCAAAACTCTCTAAAATATAAAAGAATAAAAAAGTTCTGGGTTTTCCGTAGTTTTCTCCAAAAGTTTCATGCAGAATTTGAACGTTTTATATCACTTTAGCAGTCCTCAATAAAAGTACTTTAAAATATATTTCGAATGATGTATTACGTGTAATATTAATGAATATCTTTGATATATTTTGCACTCAGAATGGTTAATCTATCAAGGGCGATTGACATTTTAATTAAAAATTATAACAATCAAATGTATGTAAAACTTTTATAATCTAATTAATAGTAACAAAATTATAATTTTACTGTAATTTTATTATTACAGAGCAAGGGTTAGGAAAATTGTGTTACTAGGTGTTGCTAATACCTGGTGCCAAAACTAAAGTAATTAATAGATGATGAGATATAGCCATCTGGAAAAACGTAGTTCTTGAATAATAGTATATTGCATCTTTCAATCGAGAAATACCTAGACTGAAGTGCCTGGGTAAGGCGTTACCGCAGGCAGTGGGAACTTACAGAGGTGGCATAGACAGTAAAAATACTGTTAAAAGCAGCAGGTACCTGAAGCGAGGTTCAAAGAAATTTTCACGGATGTGATTTAAGTTTTTTTTTATGAAGTTATAGAATAACAGTGATTTATTTTTTTGAAAATTTATTTAAATATTGATCAGCAAAGTGGGAAAGCCTGTATAAAATTATAAAAAAGCACCACAGAACTGGCGTCAAAAAGTTATAAGTACAAAACTTTGAATAAACACCATAAAATGTTATAATTGCAACAATTGTTTCAGGTTAAAATAAGACATGACCCTTCCTCAGGCAAACAAAGTAGGTACGAGTGCTGCTATCAAAGTGGCTACACAAAACTGATTTAAATGAAAGCAAAAGCAAATAAAGTCGAATTTAAATAAAAATACTGGTGTGACCAGAATTATAAAAAACAATGAATAAAATAAATAAAATAAAAATAAGATTAAATAAAACCTAAAAAATTCAAAGCTAAATGTAAAACAATGTTACATGAGTAATTTCGAAGCATCAGGCAAGAACAGAATGGAAGAAAAATCTTGTTAATATTTCTTCTGCTCCGTTCTTGTCTGATACTATCCCTTGTAACATTCATTGGCTTCACACTAAAAACAGACATTTAATTCTTTTTATGCAAATATTTTTCAATACTACTTTCCTTTCCTTACTTTAAATAGTTTTCGTACTTTTGGTTTATCTCTTTGGTAGATAGCAGCACTACTCCGAAATTTAATAAACAATATTTCAAATGAAGCCCAATGCAGAAATCCCTTTAATTTTCTTAATAAGTGCGAGAAAGTGTATTTGCTGCTTTAATGAAGCACTCATGTCTTTTTTTTTTCCACCAGATGAAAGGCTGTGTTAATAATTTGACCTGAAACAGCTGTTGGGGGATTTTTACAATCTTTAGTGCTTATCAATTATTTTATTAATTATTACTTGAATTTATCCGGTAATAATTTAAACATTTCAAACCAACAATTTTCAAAAATTATTATTATTATTATTATTATTATTATTATTTTTTTAATTAAAACTATTTGCCTAATTGTCATTTTCAAAATTAGTTTTGCTATTTTGAAAAGAAAATGTGGAGTGAATGTTAAATGAAATAAATTATGTAAAACAAATGTTAGAATTTTACCTTGCAACTTTAAAATAATGATTTTAAAACAAATTACTGTTCTTTGTCTACAAATCTAAGAATTTTTGAATGCTGAAATTTTCTTCATAACCATAAATAATTAAAAATAAAAAATACAATGCTCCACTCACAATATTACTACCCTTGTGCTTTGATACATTACTTTATCCTAATTTGCTGATTAATTTTATTAGGGTCAATTTTGTATTTTAGTTTTCAGTAATTCCATACTATTAACAATGCTCCTACGCAAAATTAATGACACAATTATATTTCAGAATGTCATATGTAATACATTTATAGAGACATTAGAATAAAAACAGATAAAATTAAATCTGTCAAAAGTGAACATTCAAATTTTTATAACCTGTAATTGTTTTTATTAGTCAGCTGCTTCAATATGAAAATAATGCTAAATTATTACACTTATGTACTTATAGTACCTAAACAACTTTAATAATAACAGGGATAAACATAAAACTATATTTTAAAATTTCTAAAAGAAAAATAAATAAATAAATCATTTTATTAAAATATAATTAATCATCAATAATGCACAATGTTTTTATCAGCATTTTGTGCAAGAGAGTAATAATTTATTATAATACATAATATAAACACATGCACACCTTTTAAAAGTATTAAATACATAGCAAATAAAGAAAAAGAATAGTAACATACTTACGTAACACAATGTAAAAAATCTGTCAATCCATACTACATGGAGGTCTTCAGGATATGTTCCGAAAATGAACTTTTTCTAGAGCTACAGAACTTATACACAATAGCACAGTCAAAGTTCATATTCAGACATTATTCCATAAAAAGATAAGCACGGATGAGCATTATACGGGCTTGAACCTGGCACCTCCTGTCTACCAGCTTTAAAAGGAGAAACACTCTGCCATTAGTGCAACCTAAAAAATTTTTGGATGATCTGTAATTGTTTTTATTAGTCAAATTATTAACAAACATTCCCCCCCACCAAGGTAGTATATTCATGCATACAATAAGTCAGTTTAACAGCAACATGCATACACATAAAATTATATTTAAAAAAAATTAAACATACAATTTCTAAAACTAAAAAAAAGTCTTTAATCTTACTGCTATTAATCAAAAATTGGTAATTATTTTATTCACATTTGGTTCAAAAATATTCAGAAAATGAAAATTATTTATAAAACCGAATATAAACAGATTTCTTGTTAATAATGAAATTTGAATACTGCTATATATACACAATAACAGAGACGACATTCACTTTCAGATATAACAAAAAACACTATTTACAAAAGAGAGTAACACAAAAATTTCATTTTAAGAAACACACACTTTACATAGATAATGTTATATAGACAAATTTGTGATACAATTCGAGGTAATCAGCAATTTTTTTCTTTTTTTAAGCTAGATTGGTTGTAATTTTTGATCAAGTATTATGATAAGTGTGTTATTTATTATTTCTTACTTTAATGAGCAAATTTTGCATCATCAAAAACCTAGTGAGTTAATTATACTTGTAGACCTATTAAATACATCACAGGTACAACATAATGCAAATGAAATTGACAGTAGATTTGCACAAATTAATAATTTTGAAATATCACTTTGCTATTCATCAGGAAAAATTCACATGTTTGATTTAAATCTTTCTGTATAAAGTATTAGGAAGCATACATTAGTTTGAAAAAAATTCCTTTGAAAAACTTGTATTAAAAGGTAAGGAATAAAAACTTTGTGTTTACGTTCATATTATAATAAGTACATACAAGTCAGAATAACAATTGTTTTCAAACATTTATACTTCCAAACAAAGCCAGGATTTTTTCAGTTGTAAAAAATAAATTAATTGAAACATTTTTATTTAAAAACTCCCATATTATTATTTTACAGAGCAGGGTTTCCAAAAGTTTAATATCATTTCAAACAATTGAACTTATAAACAAACAATGTAATACTTCTAAGTTTAAATCCTCCTTATGTATATAAAAAGAAAACGAAATATTGTATCTCTTTCATAAAAAGAGAAAAATATCTCAATCTGTTAAACATTAAAAATAAATAATACACTTTTATTTTACGATAAAAAAATTCCAAATTTGTTTACATAAAAAGTAATAAATTTTATCGCATCCAAACAAAACGAAAACATATTCCGCTTTCTTTTTAACAAAACATATCAATATTATTTATAATAAAATACGTCTCGTAAAACAATTGAATGCAAAAATTTATTTCTCTCACCTTTATCGAATTTTAATCATTATAATCCATGATGCTTCTACTCGTCGTCGCCGCCATGTTGTTTATTTTCCTTTCCTTTTTCAACATCAGGATCGACAAGCTTGTCACTAGCAAAGATTCTCGCGACAATTTCTTGTCACTTTCGACAAGGAAAAAGGTGACAAGTTGTCGATGCGATGTGAATAAACTACCGATATGGCTCCTCCCATCGACAGTGACGTCAAAATGACGTTCTTGTCACCAAGCGACAGTTGTCGATTGGAATATGCTAGGGCCCTACATTTTGTCGGGGAGGAACTGTTATGTATCTGGCAATAGCCAGATTAGAGAACCTCCCAAGCTGTGTGACGCGCGCGTGCTTTGTTTACCTTTTTGAATTCCATAGTTTCATATTTTACATGTTCGGTGTAGTTGTTGTTATGCTCGTTTGTGCCTGTGTATCTTAATGCTAATAAATGTTCTTTGCGTGTATGTAAAACGAATCGTATCGTCTCTCGGTCTACCTTGCATACACAAACATACAATTTTTTGCGCTTTATATAATGATATAGATATAGATATAGATTACCCTTTTTCGGAGTGAAAAAGACCCCGCCTCTGTGATCATTATTTACCTTCATATTGACAGCTGAAATAGTTTATTGGACAAAAAAATCACGGTATTACCCCGCCTTTTAGTCTAGCCAAGGCTGAACTGGATCCGACGCTCCTTCGCGCGTCGGATCCAGTTCAGCCTTGGTCTAGCGAAAGTTGCATTTTAGTTTCGCTTTTGATAGGAGGGGAGATGATAGCATTCAGGACACTGTCCTTAAATACACATGTCAAGATCCCTACATTTTGATAAAAAGTGCTGAATTCCAGTGTTTGTTTGGAGAATGGAAAGGTCAACCAAAAAAATGTGAAGACAATAAGTACTATTTTTCTTCTTTTTTCTAATGAAGTTTTCGAAATATTTATACACTCTTATTTAAATGTGTATGTTAGTTGAAAGCCTTGGTTCTCAAAATTATTCAGAAACACCTTATAATGATTTTTTTTTTTTTTTCAAAATTCTCCGAATTTATTGATTATGCATAAAAAAAAAATAAAAAAAAATTCTTAGAATTTTTAATTACGTACAAAACAGAATAATCTAAAAAGAACTCCGGCGTGACGACGACATTGGCAATACTTCAAAATGCTAATTCGCTAATCTAACGAAGAAAAAAAAATTCCGTTATTTCATTTAAAAATTTCGTCCAAAGCAAATGTTATTTTTGAGCACAGTATTTTTTGCTAAGAAAGCATATTAATAATTTTAATTAATACTAATTATTATTTTTATATATATATATAATTTTTGTTATTTCTAAGATTGATTGTGAATATGTGAGATAACATGTAAAATAATCGTAGCACAAGTAAAGATCCTGAAAATAGGCTGTTAGAAACAGCAACGGCATGCTATAAAACCATTTCTTGAACAAAAACGACTTCTTCTAGCAGCTAGTCCCATTAGTCCCAAAGCAGCTAGTCCCAAAGTAAAGTACATACGTTCGATACTTTTAAAAGTATCTTTAAAAATTCCTTCCAATAACTGATTTTATACGCTTTTAATCCGCGTCATAAGAGAATTAAAATATGCTTCAAATGTTTTAAAATGTTCACAGAAAAAGTATTTCAGAGTCCTCGATTTAAATAAATCTGTCTGGTACCTTATCTCAGCATACTACACGTTAAACTACTAGATAGGCTACTCATAAAGCAGGGCTATCATTCCTGGAAAAAAAATTTGCAAGATCATAAACGCTACATAATCAGTACTTATTTAATAAATACTCATTCACCTAGCATATAGCAGTAACGAAAATTAAGAATAGATGAGCATTGTACATGCTCCACTTCTTACAGTGCACCTTTGCAACATGTCTTTTGGTTTTAAGTAGATGCTACTAGAAACTTTTAAGCAATTTTCCTATATTTCTCACTGTTTTCAGAATCACTAAGCGAACTCCTGATTTCGCCACTTAAAACTGTAAGCCCCGATGTAATTATCTGTAAAAAGTGACCGTAAAGAGACAAACCGAACCAAATTTTGTCATAAGAATTGTTAAACAATCTCATCGAATTTACAGTGAGGTGCCGGGTTCGATCCCAGGTCGCGCTCGTCGGCCTAGCCGTTCGGAGTTTTCCGTGGTTTTCTCCGAAACTTGCGTAAATACGGGCTAGGATCCTTTAGAAAGACCTCCACGGAAGGCATTCCCCCTCAGGCCCAGGACCTACAGCAGTCAATCGGCCTTAATCCCAAACACCAAACACCATCGAATTTATATTAAGATTATGGTTGTTGGAGGCTACAAAAGACTTGATTGGACACCGAATTGTTACTTGTTTTCGTCTTAAATGTTGTTAAAATTATTTTTACAGTAAGATTTTAAATTCCATTTTCATCATATAAATACTAAAAAGTTCTAATGCTCTGTTTAAATAAAAAGCAATTTTATTTTTATGGTGAAAAAACAGAAAATTGCTTATTTTTCTTTTTGATACTTTTTTTTTTTTTTTTATATTAAATTTTGTCAGCAATGGTATTCAAATTAATATGGGCAGTTGCTAATTTATTTAAAAATAAAATAATTTCACACACCTACAAAAATGAAGCTGACTAAATTTGATTTGATGATTTCAGCTGATCTTTATGTTTTTTGATATGCTGAAACCGAAATTTCTCTATCACGTATAGATTTTTGTCAATACAGTGTGTTTACCGACACAATTTCTTACATATACCATCATAACAATATGTTGGTTGGTTGGTTGATATGGTTTTAAGTAGTACCAGTGCTTCCCAATTACAACAATAGGTATCTACGGTTAATTAATCATAAAAACATACTATAAAACTTACCATATAATTATATTGGTGGAAGAGTAATGGAAGAAATTGTATAGGCAGGCACCCTGTATTGACAAAAATCTATACGTGATAGAGAAAAACTGGCTTCATTTTCGGTTTCAGCACACCAAAAAACGTAAAGATCAGCCAAAATTATAAAATCAAAATTTTACATATCGACCTGTGTTTTTTTTTTTTTTTTTCTTTCCGCATAAGCTTAATTAAAATTCTATTTTCCCTTAGGCAGATGTTATCTAAAAGATCTACAGTATTCAGAATTTGTGGATTTTGACGCAAGTGATTCAGTTACTTATTCTGGATATAAAGTCATTATTAAATGTAAAGAAGGGTATTCTCCCAGCTCAGCACAACCTACCTGCTGGAAGGGGAAATGGAGTGGAAACTCTGCCTCACCTTGTGGAAAAAGTATGTATTATAAATTCTTCAAATAATAATTCAGAGAAATATATTTGAGACATGTCCTATGAAATATTTCAGTGTAAGAAATGTCAGTAGAATTTATTACTTTTTCATAATTTATATAAAATAGAACTTTCAGAAACTGATAGCATCTAGAAAAGTTATTTAAAGATATTTTTAAAAATATGAAAACTATAAGAGTTATTTATTCTTTAAGTCATTTGATGTACATCTCAAAAGATATTTATACATACCCACACAGCCACTTATGTCAATTAGATATCTAAATTACATCTAATTAATCCGTAAAAGTTAAAAAAAAAAAAAAAAAAAAAGGCCGTTAAAAGTCCTGGATATTCTGTACCAATTATAGATATCTATTAGATGTTTAAAAGTAGACGAAATTTAAACGTGCCTTTTTCGATATCTAATAGATGTGACATGTTAGATCAAAACAAGATTTAGATATTTTTAGTATAGGTCACTATTTTTAAATGAATCACTATACTTAATGAATTCTCAAAATTGCATCAATTTTTATCATGCGAAAAAAAAAAAAAAAAAAATGCGATTGTAAAAAATGTCGCAACGGGTCCCCACTGCATTTGGCAGCGCAAGCAATTGTGTGCTGCGCGCGCGCAGTTATGTTCAACACTCTTAATGAATCACTATATTATCGTAAGGGAAAAACATAAATAAATAAAAAATAAATAATCATAAAAAAAATTTCTCCCATCAGTGGAATAATCGGTTCGGGCCACCACTGCCTGCGGTGGACACGCAAGGTGTACAGACACGCAAGGCTCGCATGCTCCTTCACCTACCGTTCCCGCCCCTCCTAGTTATTTTACAAGGAGAGGTCACGACATGGAAAATTCAGATCGGGACGAAATTGCGCAGGATTGTACTATACTATGAGGTTAACAACATATTAAAGCAGTAGGACCCACTATCCACAAAATTTCGAGAAAAAAGCATTTAAAGCATTTAAATAAAAATTGATACCTTTATTGAATACAAAAATCAAATCCTATTCAAAATACACATCTCACATTGTCACCTGCAAAACGCAGTCGAAAACAACTTTGATTCAGGAAAAGAAATAACATTTCGTAAGCAGCAAAAGTTGGGGAAGATGCTGGTATCTGACGTCCTTGGTGAAAGAAAAATCGCAAAATTATCTGGCAAGCATGTTTAATTTCTTTGGGATATCATGATTATTTTGATAAAGTATATTAAGAGAGTAATCAAGAATATGAAACAATACTTCGTAAATGTTATGAAAATATACATCTTGCGTGTATATTTTTGCATTACGTTTAGATCGCCAAATCCAAAATCCACCAAGGATGACAGTTATCAAAGTTATAACAAATTTGCAAAGGAAACTCTAACTTCATAGAAACATAAATACCGCATTATGAAGAATGTTCACTGTTCTATGTAGATGCTGCTAATGGACCAATTGTATACAGTGATAAAAATAAAGAAAACATGAAAATTGATCTTTCGAGACAACAGCATTTTTTGCTATACCGATCTAAAAACAAACCTTTAAACTCTAAATTTATTTAATTTCGCGCCGACTTCAAAAGTTATGATTAATTGTAGTGTTACAGGTTGTTTGGCGAAGGAAATTATTTTATACTTTTAGGCGCAATTTACAATTTATTTCATTTCATACCCCACCCCCACCACCCCTTTTTTTTGAACAGTAGTTGCTTTTTGGAGTCGGTTCTATTTTTTTACAAAAAATTTTTATTAAGTCTAACAAGGAGAGGTCACGACATGAAAAATTCAGATCGGGACGAAATTGCGCAGGATTGTAGTATACTATGAGGGTAACAACATATTAAAGCAGTAGGACCCACTATCCACAAAATTTCGAGAAAAAAGCATTTAAAGTTTCAGTAATCTTTAAATACAAGTTATTTCACAAGCAAGCAAGCGCCTCAGTGGCGTGATCTTAAAGCGCGAGTCTCCCACCCAGATGACTTGGGTTCGAGGTTACCTGCTGGACAACTTTTTTTTTTTTTTTTTTTTTTTTTTTTCTTTAACTTTTTATGTAATCGTAACTTTTTATTTATTTTACTTTATTTTACAAATCAATTCAAAATTTGAAAATTTTAATAAAATAATTAATTTTCTTGAGTATAAAATAACTTTTTCTATTTTTAATATTTATAACAACTTAAAAATACAATAAATTTATATAACTTAAAAAATAAATTTCAGTTTTATTTTAACTTTAAAATAAGGTAAAACTAAAGAAACTGCTTGTAATCATTTATCTAAATATTTTATTTCATTTTAGGTATATTTCATTTTATTTTTTAAACTAAAAAAAAAAAAAAAAAAAAAAAAAAATTATAGAGAAATGATGATTTTAATCACATATACTATAATCACTATCCAAATTAAATAATTACTTCTCTAATCAATAGTTTCTTAAAAATTATAGTATAGGATTGATATGATATTAAATTATTACAGGTAAAGAAATGTTATCTTTAAATGTAGATTTTAAATGTTAATGAACATCGTTTCTTTTTCGATAACGACTTCCTTTTTTTTTTTTTTTTTTTTTTTTAATCCTTCTGTGCACAAAATAAAATTCCACCTGCCCTTTATTATTAACAAGCTAGAAGTGTTTACGTAATTTATACACATTCAAACCAAATCAGGAAGCTCAAACCAAGATTTAAGTACACCTGCTAACTATTTTACACTTTGTTTACAGCTTGCTTATTTTTTAATTATTTAAATATTTGTCTGTTTTTCTTTATGTTTCTTATTTAGGGATTTGTAAAACTAAACTTTATTTTTTAAGTTATAGAAATTTATTGTATTTTTAAGTTATAAATATTAAAAATAGAAAAAGTTATTTTATACTCAAGAAAATTAAAAAAAATTTTATTGAAATTTTCAAATTTTGAATTGAATTGTAAAATAAAGTAAAATAAATAAAAAGTTAAGATTACATAAAACGTTAAAAAAGAAAAAAAAAAAAAAAAAAGTTGTCCTGCAGGTAGCCTCAAACCCAAGTCATCTGGGTGGGAGACTCGCGCTTTAAGATCACGCCACTGAGGCGCTTACTCGCTTGCGAAATAACTTGTATTTAAAGATTACTGAAACTTTAAATGCTTTTTTCTCGAAATTTTGTGGATAGTGGGTCCTACTGCTTTAATATGTTGTTACCCTCATAGTATACTACAATCCTGCGCAATTTCGTCCCGATCTGAATTTTTCATGTCGTGACCTCTCCTTGTTAGACTTAATAAAAATTTTTTGTAAAAAAATAGAACCGACTCCAAAAAGCAACTACTGTTAAAAAAAAAGGGGTGGTGGGGGTGGGGTATGAAATGAAATAAATTGTAAATTGCGCCTAAAAGTATAAAATAATTTCCTTCGCCAAACAACCTGTAACACTACAATTAATCATAACTTTTGAAGTCGGCGCGAAATTAAATAAATTTAGAGTTTAAAGGTTTGTTTTTAGATCGGTATAGCAAAAAATGCTGTTGTCTCGAAAGATCAATTTTCATGTTTTCTTTATTATTTTATCACTGTATACAATTGGTCCATTAGCAGCATCTACATAGAACAGTGAACATTCTTCATAATGCGGTATTTATGTTTCTATGAAGTTAGAGTTTCCTTTGCAAATTTGTTATAACTTTGATAACTGTCATCCTTGGTGGATTTTGGATTTGGCGATCTAAACGTAATGCAAAAATATACACGCAAGATGTATATTTTCATAACATTTACGAAGTATTGTTTCATATTCTTGATTACTCTCTTAATATACTTTATCAAAATAATCATGATATCCCAAAGAAATTAAACATGCTTGCCAGATAATTTTGCGATTTTTCTTTCACCAAGGACGTCAGATACCAGCATCTTCCACAACTTTTGCTGCTTACGAAATGTTATTTCTTTTCCTGAATCAAAGTTGTTTTCGACTGCGTTTTGCAGGTGACAATGTGAGATGTGTATTTTGAATAGGATTTGATTTTTGTATTCAATAAAGGTATCAATTTTTATTTAATTTTGCGCCGACTTCAAAAGTTATGATTAATTGTAGTGTTACAGGTTGTTTGGCGAAGGAAATTATTTTATACTTTTAGGCGCAATTTACAATTTATTTCATTTCATATCCCATCCCAACCACCCCCTTTTTTTTTAACAGTAGTTGCTTTTTGGAGTCGGTTTTATTTTTTTACAAAAAGATTTTATTTTTCTCTTTTCAGTGAAAACTTATTCATATAGCAGAACATCAGAAGACGTTCGACTGCAGTTTCGCAAATCACAACTTCCAAGAAAAGTGACATAACTCAAAAACTGGTTTATGTCACTGAAAAATACATGAAATTCACCCAATGTGAACAAAAAAGTTGCATCTCCATCTAGAAAGTTATCCACTCGAGAGAATGTTGTGCCGGTTTTATTCTAGTCAAGTTATTTTTAAGTTGATTTTTCTCAAATGCTGCATTTTTCAGTTGTGTCACTTTCCTTCCCTTTATCGAATATGAGCAAAAAACTATCTATTGAATGGACATACGTTAAATTAAAAAGTCTTTAGAAATGCAAAGAACGGATACGCTGTATTCGTAACCAAAAATTCTGTTAGGCATATATATTGAACTTTACAGTGAATACGTGTCACCCGCTGCGCTGGAAATTGCGCAGCATAAAGTTCAAACAAAGAGCAAAATATGCATTGCTGCTGACGGACAGAAGTTTCAACATCAATACTTACATACTGCTTTTACCAGTGTAACTGCATGCGTTCAGTAGTTAGAGTGAGAACAGACTTTTGTGAGTATCCTGTAATTTGTTTATATCTTAATGAAATCATAATGAGGCCTATTTCAGGCTAAGATCATTACGACAACAAAAAAAGTATTAAAATTAAATCATCTCTTACGAAGTTATAAGCTAACAAATTTCAACAATACCAACAAGAAGAAACATGGTTTGTATTGAGAACCTCTTTCTTTATGAAGTCGGTTTAAAACGTCTATGCGTTAATCGATGTGACCGCTTACAATAACCATACATTGAATTTTACATAGCATAAATGTCACCCGCTACGCTACAAAATATGCAATGTCGTTCAAGTGTGCACAAAATAGGAAATTGTAAACAGACAAATGCACGTTTTAAGCGTTCTGTTTTTGCATTAATATCTAAACTCTCTTTTCGTACCCAATCGATGATGCTCAGGAATTTTATAATTCACTTTTTTCCCCTGTCTTGAACCGTTTCCGAGATAGGAACGCAAACTCCACTGTTTTCCACCAGGTCGCGTTGTAGGCGGTTGAATCGCGTAGCACATGTCCGCTTTATTATACCTACATACCACTTTTATGGCTACAGCTACAGCTGTTCAGTAGTTAAAAGAGTCGTGACTGATTTTTTTGGGCACCCTGTATTTTCTTTTGATTGTAAAGACATTACAATGCGACCTATTTCAGACCAAGACCTTTACAATAAAACTAAAAATATCAAAATCCGATCATCCGTTCAGAAGTTATGAGCTAACAAACAAAAACAAAAAAATATACACTCTAAATTGAGAACTTCCTCCTTTTTGAAGTCGGTTAATTAGAGCATCTCTTACGGAGTTATAAGCTTACAAACACCAACAACAACAACATATAGCTTGAATTAAGAACACCCTCCTTTCTGAAGTTGGTTGAAAACGACTTTGCGCTAATCGATGTGACCGCTTGCAGTATCAGTACTTTGAACCACAGAGTATCTGTGCCATCCGCTACGCTGCAAAGTGTGCAACGTAGTTCAAGTGTGCACAGTGTAGGAAATTGTGAACAAACAACTGCACGTTTTAAGCGTTCTATTTTTAGCAATAATGCCTAAAAACTGTCTTTTCGTAGCAAATTGATGATACTCTACAACTTCGTAATTAACTTTTCTCACATCTTGAACGTTTTTAAGATAGGAGCGCTAATTCAGCTGTTTTTCACCAGATGGCGCTTTATTTTCTTTAGATTGTAAAGATATTACAATGGGACCTACTTCAGGCCAAGATCTTTACAACAAAACAAAAAGTATCAAGTAACCGTATTTTGAACTATATAGCGTATGTCTCACCAGCTACGCTACAGGGTACGCTACGGTTTGAATTGCGAACCTTCCTTGAGCTACTTATGCAATGTAGCTCAAGTGTGCATAGTGTAAGAAATTGCGAACAAACAAATGCACGTTTATAGCATTGCATTTTTAGCATCGATGTCTAAACTATATTTTCTTACTAAATCGATGATGCTCTGCAATTTTATAATCCACTTTTTCCCCCTGTTTTGAACCGTTTCCGAGGTAGGAACGCTAGCATGAACGTCTAAACTATCTTTTCGTACTAAATCGATGATACTCTTCAACTTTGTAATTTACTTTTTACTCTAGAACCGTTTTCGAGATAGGAACACTAACTCCGCTATTTTCCACTAGGTGGCGCTACAAGCTGTTTAACCTTGTACTGCATGGCCACTTTGATATACTTACATACCATTTTTATCACTATAGCTGCCGCTGTTTAGCAGTTAAAAGAGTTGGTACTGAATTTTTCGGGCACCCTGTATTTTCTTTAGATCGCAAAGATATTATAATGAGACCTATTTCAGACCAAGACCTTTTCAACAAAACAAAAAGCATCAAAATCGGAGCATCCGTTCAGAAGTTATGAGCTAACAAACATAAAAAAAAACATACGGTTCGAATCGAGAACCTTCCTTCTTTTTTGAAGTCGGTTAAAAAAATAATCGCAATCGTTCTCTCAGGCTTTTAAACCTAATATTACTGATTTCCAACATTTTATCTGAATTTCCTTATTTTTACCCCTGCGCCCGATCCCTTCCCGCCCTTCGTAATAATTCTGTACTTTCGAAAATATCCTCAATCGATTTATCGGGCCTCAAAACCTAACAACACTAATTTTCAGCGCTCTAACTCTTATTTATATATTTTTGCCCTTTCACCTCCCCTTTCCGTCTATCCTAATAATTTTACAAATTCGAAAATATACGCAATCGTTTTGTAGGTATCAAAAACCTCCATGTACCGATTTAATAACTTTACAAATTCGAAATTATCTGTAATCGATTTGTAAATATCAAAAGCTCTATGTACCAATTTTGAACGACCTAACTCTATTTTTAGTTTTTGCCCCTCCGTCCCCTCCTCCCGCTCCTCCTAATAATTTTACAAATTCGAAAATATCCGCAATTGACTTATAGGTATCAAAAACCTTTATGTACCAATTTTGAACGATCTAACTCTATTTTTTTTGCCCCTCCGCCCCCCCACACACACACCTTTCTGACCCTCCTAATAACTTTGCACTTTAAAAAATATCCTCATTTGACTTGCAGGTCTCCAAAACCTATCTGTGCCAATTTTGAACGGTCTAAATATATTTCTATTTTTTTACCCCATAGTTCCCCTTTCCCGCCCCACCTGAGACGAATTTCTAAAATTAAAGAAATTAGTTTTTATGTATTTATGGGAGCTATATTTTAGAGCAAAAATATCTTACACATATATATATTTTCTGTTTGCAATATAAAGGATTATTTCAAATCACGTTTTGCCCCCTCTCCTCCCCTCTTGGGGGCTGAATTTCGAAAATTCCTGAAATTAGTTTTTAGTTATTTGTATTAGCTACATATTAGAGCAAAAATGTCACATATATCTGTGTTTCTGTTTGAAATATATAGGAGTATGTGAAACCACGTTTTGCGCATGTGAAATCACGTTTTGCCCCCTTTCCCCCCTTGGGGACCGAACTTCTAAAATTCCAGAAATTAGTTTTTAGATAATTAAATTAGCTATATTTTAAAGCAAACATTTTACGGATATCTGTTTTTTTCTTTGAGATATGAAGGTTTTTGTGAAATCACATTTTCCCCCCTACAATTTCGCAAAATCGCTTCTTAGGGGGTGCTTACACTATATGTTCTATAATCTGACCCAATTTCGAGTCAGTGGCTCCATTAGATTTTGCTGTGCTTTGATGAGTCAGTGAGTGAGTGGAAGTACTCTTTTATACATAGATTAGATGAAATAAGTCCAATTATTGGATATTTAATAGATATCTAATGGATGTAAAAAAGAGTGATATTTGTCTTGCTAACAGATATCTGTAGGATGTTTATAGAAGTCTAACGGATCATTTTTTCAACTTTGATAGATATCTCTTAACTTTTATAGATGTCTTATGGGTGTAAGTGGCTGTGTTGGTAAAAATATAACTTTATATAACTTCAAACAGTGTATAGTGATTCTTATATAATAGTGTATATGAAAGGTAGTGACAACAAATAAATAATAAGTCAAAATCCATACAGCAACTGATATCCATTAGACATCTAAATTACATCCATTGATCCATAAAAGGTACAAAATATCTGAAGAATGTCTATTAAAAGTCCTGGATATTCTGTACTAATTATAGATATTTCTGGGATGTTTAAATATAGGCGAGATTTAGACGTGCTTTTTTCGATGACTAATAGATGTTACATGTTAGATCAAAACAAGATTTAGATATTTTTAATATCTATTACATCTAACAAGTTCAATTATTGAATACTAGCAGGCTTTGCCCGCTTCGCTGGACACTATATTTAAATGATTTCTTTGCAACTGAATATATTTCTATTGGCGACTATTTTCGTCACAGCTTTAGTATGGGACCTCCTTGGCAATATCAAACATTTTTTGAACTTCTCGAATCTGTACAAAAAAAAAAAAAAAAAAAAAAAAAAAAACCTATTATTAAAACAAATATTTTCGAAAATAGTCCAATAGCTGGTGTTAATTCTTCGAATATTCTGGAAACAGTTGAAGCTGTTACTCGTACAGTATAAGTCATTATTCAATGAATGTTCTGGGACAGTCTAAAAAAATAGTCACTTGTTCTACAGGAGTAAAGCAAATAACATCAACTACACCAGAGCAAAAATTTTCACTCACTCACGAAAAATGTCCAGTTGCTTAGAGCTCAATCCCTAAAGTGCAATGACTCAGAATAGGTCTCTGAATAATTCTGGATCGCAGTGACTACATACTCTTTCGCAAAAATCAACTCACACCTACTTATAACTTTTGGCGATGGGGCTTGGAGATGACTCCATCGAGAATCCCATGGTAAGCTCATGGTCTACGTTCCCGTGTGTCGGAGAGCTTCGAAACATCGGGAACCCTAAGCTATCATTTTTCACCAAATTCGATCGCCCACTCGCCAAGTTTGTCTCCAAGACTTTCTATTAAACATATCTTTATTTGGTTATTTAAATATTAATTTGAATTAATCAAATATTTCTGCCCGACAGCGTGCAAGTGCAGTCCCACACAGCAGCTCATTTTTTTGTATGTTAAATTAGCGTAGTGAATGGTATATAAAATAAATAAATAAATAAATAAACATTATCGTGCTACACAACTTTATTAATTTTACATTTTTCTTGAACTACCGAGATTAAAATCGCTGTTGCTAAATTAAACCTCTTTTATATTTTTCTTGAACGACCTAGATTAAAATCGCTGTTGCTAAATTAAACCTCTTTTATATTTTTCTTGAACTACCTAGATTAAAATCGCTGTTGCTAAATTAAACCTCTTGGCGAAAAATGTTCGGTGTATTTCAACGCAACAATTTAAAAAATCACCCAGGAGGATCTATAAATAAAACTGATTTTAGTACAACACACATTAGCATCGTAAACTATATTAGCACTTTGTAAAAGAAATTTTAAATTTAAAATGATGTCAATTTTTGTGAGATGCATAATTTATTTATTTATTTTATTTTTTATTGTTCACGTTTAGATATTTATTTTCCTGTTGGAAAAAAAAAAAAAAATAAATAAATAAACTCGACAACAATTAAATTATGGATAATTAAATTTAATTTTGGCAACAATTAAATTATGGTTAAAATTTAAATGGCTAATTTTTGCTATTATTACCTTACAAAATTTCTATTTTATGCATAAAAATAACAAAAAAAAGTTTTTTTTCGGAATAAAAGGTAGCCAACTTTCTAAGTTAGGGTATAAGCTATCTCCATAACAAATTTTATCGAAATCCATCGAGCAGTTTTAGCGTGAAACTCAGTCAAATAAACGGACATTCACATTTATAATATATATAAGATTTGAAGTTTAATTGGATATGTAACAGACATCTAATGGATGTAAAAAAGAGTGACATTTGCCGTGCTAATAGATATCTGTAAGATATTTATAGTAGTTTAATGGATCATTTGTTAACTTTTATACGTGTTTATAGTGTCTTATGGATATAAGTTGCTGTGTGGGAATATAAACAATATCTTTTTAACATTTACATTTAACTTTTCAAATTGAAGGACTTTTTCAAATAATCACCATAAGACATTTTTTTAATATATTAGAAAATAATTGAGGGGGGAGAGGGGGAGGAATCAGGGCAAGAAAATGTCTAGCCACATTTTATGCGAATTAAATAAAAGTGTAATATGTTATTTATTATTCTAAATTATAATATCCTAAATTTTATGGGCTTGTAAAGTCACTAACAAGTGTGAATGGCAGCATATATAAAAGATTTCTTTTTTTGCCCCAAATGTTTCTAAATTTTATTTATTTATTTATTTACTTTTTTTTTTGGGGGGGGGGATATATAACAGTAATATAATTGTCATGTTGTTATTCGGAATATCTCATAATGTTACTAAGAAAGTGACAAAGTTCGTTACATATTTTTAATTCAATATTAAATCTAATTTTCAATCTAACTCATCTCAGAAGTTCACAAATTTGACTTAGCTCTCCCTTTCCCAGGACCCCTTCAATTATTTTCTGTTAACGGAAGATAATTTGACAGTAGTAGCCTCCTGAATTTCTTTCAAATTTCTTGCATTTTAGACATCTTTTGATCTTGCCAACAAGAAAATTCCTTAGAAGATGAATTAGATGAATTAATTTGTTTAACTGTTTCAAGCAGGTCGTTTAAATGTAAAATATAACATTTAATAAGAAAATGTCAGTATTATTTTTAAAAAGTAAAAAAAAAAAAAAAAAAAAAAAAAAAAAAAAGTATTACACTTTTATGTATTAAATTACCTTTTACTTATTAAATTATCATTAGTTAGACTAATCTATGTCTAATCACATTATTAAGCATAAGGACAACTAATGCATAATCCATTAACCATTAAGTTTGATTATGTTCTGTTGAACACAAACACTTGTTCAAAATACTAAGATAATATGAAATATCCTTTTTTATAATATGATCCGCAGTAGGTTTTATTAACATATTTATCTGTGTAACTCACTTCAATAAGAAGTATTACACTTTTACGTATTAAATTATCTTTTCTGTATTAAATTACCACAAGTTAATACCCGTCAAAATGTGACGGATGATGTGCAACTAAAACCTTTTCACGTCATAAAGTTTAAAACACCCTTGCTTTACTATTTTGCATTGCTCTTAACCGGTTTAAAACACTCTGCTTTAATCAATTATCTTTTGGTTGGACGGAGGAGGGATAAATTTTATGAAATTTCAATATACAAAATTGAAACATACTCCATATAATAAAAATAAAATACTTAGGTTTTCCTAATTTTACTCTAAATATGACAAAAAGAATGTTAGGAGTAGTTAAAAGAAAGGCAAAATTTATATAAATTATCGAAGAATCAATATTTCTTAATGAGATAGTATCAATATTTGTGATAATACTTATCAAAGCATCAATCATGTAAATTAATCTCACAATAGAATTCCTCCCTGTCACCAACTAATAATCTATAGAACTGCACTCGTTTTATGTTTACTGTGAAATTTATTCGTTACTTTTCACGCAAAATGAATGAATACAAGGATTTACTAGCAGATTATAATTAGTATATTAACTTACTATCAACGATAACAGGTCAGTTTTTTAATAAAAGACATACAAGAAAGACAAAAAATTCATTCACTTGTAAAATATATCATTAATTCTAATTTACCAAGACAATAAGTGCATTTTAAGTGTAAAATAATATTTTTGATTCTGATTTTTCCTTCCCATATTTGTAAAACCCATGAACCTATAAAGAGGAACCTAACCTAATTATGTAACTTCATGGAAAAACCACTTGGATATAATCCAAAATATTAATTCATTGTATTCTAAAAATAAACTGCAAATCGAAATAAAGTTAAAATTTGTTTTTGCTGGAATAGTATTATAACACTTTATTATATCAAAATAGTATATTTCAACAAAAGTATACTGTTAAAAATAAATAAATAAGAATGAATTTAGTACTTTAGTAAATTAATTTGCTCATTAAATTTTTAATAATAAATTATACTATGTAAATTTTTACTCGTGTAAAATATCAATATTTTAATGTTATTCTCTTTAAATTATTTTTACTGTAATATGGTATCGAAATGAAGTATCAGAGATAGATTATATTAATCTCTATATATTAAAAAAAAGTAACTGTCCCGGGCGTCAATTTTTTTTGTCTGCGACAGCAACTTTTCGCGGAGGGCAGGGTTCTCCGCGTCATGAGATATATCAGTGTATTCCGACTGCTTCAAGGAAGGCATTTCAGCTGCTTAGAAATTTCTACCATTTTTATTAACAAAGTTATTAGCTAAAAACATCGGGTTCATACAGGTACTCTATTTGCCACCGGAGAAAAAATTTCTCTTATGACGTTTTTTTCTGTGTCTCTGACGTCACTTTCCTCAGGAAAATTAAAATCTGATCAATGATGTAAATAAGAAAAATTGAATAATTGGCATCTTTGAGATGCTCGAGAGAAGAAAAAAAATTATTTAGAATAGCAAAACATTTATAAATAACCGATATTTTTAAAATATTAAGTAAAAATTTAATAAAGATGAAACGAAAATTAGTTTTTATTATTTTAGCTTATATTATTAGTTTATATTATTAGTTAAGTTCATACAATTAGTTTAGTTTATATTATTAGTTTTTATTTTAACGTTAGGCGAAAAAGATTTAGTAATGAATACATGATTATGTTAAACAACTATTGGTATAGAGTTAGAGGTTAAGCGCAGAAATTTTTAAAATGAAATTTATATTAGTTTATATAAAGATTGGTATAACTTCAGTATAACCCTACAGCTGAATTTGGCGATTTTTCTTTGGCGCCGTTTTGAACGATAACGATGTCGTTCTGGACTGTTTGTGTAATATGGCAGCCTATATGTTGGTTATTTTGGATTTAGGATTTTATGTTTTATGATTTACGATTTCGATTATGATTTTATCATTTATCAGTTATGATTTATGATTTTTAGATTTATGATTTTGCCATAATCGCCAACAAAAAAAAATCACCAAATATCGTTCTGGGGTTATACTGAAGTTGTTCCTAAAGATTTAGTTTTTTAACTCAAAACATATTTAAAAGGATAGATCTTTACTATGACCAATTTAGCGATTTTTAAAATTTAGAAATGAAGAAGCTCGTACGTTTTTCGCCAAAGAATTCATTTACGCAACCACAATAGCCATTTTAACTCTAGCCATGCCTTAAATATAGAGATAAATTATAAAATGGTGCAACAATAATGATAATAATAATAATAAAATTCATAACCTATTTTTGTTTTTTAAGCATTGAAAAAAATAATGTCCTGTTGTATTAAATTTTGTTTTCTGCAATGTTTTCATTGCAGAAAACAAAATTTAATACAACAGGACATTATTTTTTTTTTTTTTTTTTTTTTTTTTTTTTTGTCTATTTTTCCATATAAAGGAATGTAGTAACTGCATTGCTAAAATATTTTAGTTACAGCTAATACAGGACCTCACTGGCTGATTTTAAATTTTTTATTTATTTCGACGATGACTTAAATTATCTATCGCAATAATGCATGTCAAGATTTTCGTTAGAAACGTCTAAGCTACTTCGGTGCCAAATTTAAAGTTTCGCCAAGAGCTTAAACTGTTATATTGCTTTAGCAGATTTTTTTCAATTTTATTTTAAATATTTTTTAACTTAATTCAAGAGGGGAAAAAAAGAACATGTTTTATTTGGTCTAAATGTACAAAATATCTTCAGGTAAAATATTATCCGTTTTTAATTTTTTCATTATTAGAAAGAAAATGGCTGAAGTAGTTTTTCCTGTACCATTGATGTCTCTATAAATTAAATTAAATTATCCAGTAATCATCATATTTCATTCTCCACGCTCATTTTTTATTTTCTAAATTTAACATTACATAATATATATGTAAAAAAAATCAAGGGGTAATCAGAAGATGTAGCCAACAAATATTCAGAACCATCATCAACACAAGTTCAAGAGATATCGCCAACAACTATTAAGATGTCATGATCAATATATATCCAGTAGATATCGCCAACAATAATAATTATTCAGACGATATCGCCAACAAGTATTCAGGAGCTATCACCAATACTTATTCAGAAAATATAGTCAACAAATATTCAAAAGCCATCCAATTTATGAATGGTGATGGTCTATCTCGAATGCTTCAAACCGGTAATTCGTTTATACAATACAATCAAGAATGAATTTTTCACTTATCAGTAGGTTTAGAAAAATGTGAATTTTTTTTTTTTTTTTTTTTTTTTTTTTTTTTTTTTTCTGGTTTAAGCTTAGTATTTAATATATTTTAAGACATTAAATAGTAAAATCAGATATTGACAGGCATCTTGGCAAATTCATAGTGTAATTCAATAAGTGGCGACAATGCAAAATCGCTATCTGAAAGAAATTGTCCTGTCGTACTACTACTACTAATGAAATGTTTAAAATAATTGCAATAATCACATAAGATATTTATTTTCAACCTGACTAAATCATATTCTAGAAAAAATGCACTTTAAAAAGTTGCATCTTTACTGTTGGAAGCACCATTTTAAACTTTGCTGTACATTGGAGATAAATGCAGAGGATTACATATTGTCCTAAATTAACTAAAAGAATTCAATAGAAAAAAAAATATATAGGCATTAGAAAAAATAAGTTCATAATATCTTTAATCAAGCAATAACACCCAAAAAATTCATCGTCAAACAGTGACCAAAATTTAAAAAGTTGATCATATACTAAAGCTGTAACGCTAAATGGTTTAGATGTTAAGAATTTATCTCTGTTCTAAAAAATTAGTGCTATGGTTGTTTATTTTGTGTGTTTTGCTGTCTAGCATATGTTTTCTGTCAAAATAATGGCAAATTGTTATTAAATTGTCGAACGTTATAACAGATTTTTTACATATTATAAACGATAAAAAATTAAATATTGTGTATTTCAATGCGATACCAAATATGATGGATTTCTATAATATTGTCATGTATTATTAATATTCCAATTCAATGAAAGGAAAAGTTGCGAATAGTCGTATAGAACCCCGCAGGGATTAATGAGCGAAGCGAGTCGGAGAGCGGTTGGTGAGCGGAGCGAGCAGGGGGCAGAGCCCCCTAGTTAGAGTAAAAAATAAATCTTTGATTTTAAATATCTATCCCCATATTTTCCCAACAAAGTTTTCAACTGATAAAAGTTAACTTTTAAAGAACAATAAACTCTGACAATTTATAAATTAAAGAAATAATAGTAATTTTTTTTTCTTTTAAGAAGTATAATATATTTACATGGAGACAGATGGCGCCACATCTTGTATAAAGAAATTTTCGGTGAAAATGTGCACCGATCATACATAAATGTAACCGATAAGTATTCGCGAATTGCTTTGATTTAATATACTTCCTTGGATCAAGGAATTAATCGTGTGAATTATTTTTATGATTGAGCTTTAAGTAGGCGTCTGCCATAGAATAGACATATGAAATAATGTCGTCAGCTCGATCTTTATCATCAGTAATCGTATTGTGCTGCATAAAGAAAAAGGAATATTCCCGTTCCGAATTGGTTCAAAATTTTCTCGCGCATGCCCAGATCGTACGATTTTAGTCTTACAGAAAATGCTTTGTATTTTAATATTATAGATTAGTTAGAATAATCTGTGTCTAACCACATTATTAAACATAAGGACGACTAATGCTTAATCCATTAACCGTTAAATTTGATTATGTTCAGTTGAAAAAACGCTTGGGCGAAGTACTAGATAATATGATTTATCTTTATTTATAATATAATCTCCGTAGTAATTTTTATTAAAATATTTATCTGTATGACTCATTTTAATAAAAAGAACCTAATTATAGTATTAAACCAGAAATTGTCGTTTAAGTCTTTTGATTAATTTAAATAGGGTGAAGTGGGGTAAGTGTAACCTGGACTTATCTCCAAACTAGTAAGTTGAATTTTAACCTATTAGTCATTATATGTATTTTTTTGAACCTATAAGACAAAGCGAGTACAAGTTAAGCAGCACAACGCAATGATAAAAAAAATTCCGCCGATAGCAGCACCGTTATCTTACAGTGCTCGGGCGTCAGAAAAACAACCAGGGCAACAGGTTGGGAGTTGACAAAAGAAAGCATTCAGTCGAACTCGACATTTACATTACTAGATAGGGATAAAAGCCTTAAAATCCAAAACTGTATTTAATTGCTTTCTCAGGAAAACTTCTAATAGGGTAATCCTTTTTTCTATTTCTTATGTGGAATAATATTTTTTTAAGACACTTGCCACTCCTAATGGTGGCTAATCGTGCCAATGTTACTAGATTAGGGACGACTCTTATTCAATTGTCACCAATAAATTTGAGAAGTGACATTTGATACATATAATGGATGATAAATCTTCGAAGCGATTAGACAACCTTCACAATTAATATTTAGTGGTGGATATTGAATAAAAAAAAGTCTCCAATCTGGCAACGCTAAATCGGGAGGATACATTTTCCCATAGAGGTTACAAAGTAAGTAACAGTGTACTTGCAGCGTTCCTAAATTTTTACATGCGTTTTATTATTTTCTTAGAACTATTCCAAAACAGATTTTTTAAAAATAATATTAGAGCATCAAAACTTCAATAAAAATTTCTTTTCGAAAATAGTGGTAACAATAAAAATAAGATGCGCGTAAAATTTTAGGAAAGATGACAGTCCTGAACCTATCTTTATAAATTTTATCCTTTATCTTTATAAAATTTAAACCAAAATAAATATGTTGCAAAGATAGTTTTGGAAAGTTGAAAAATTGCTGACATTTCCGTTCTAAGACAAAGTGTTGGTGTCAAAATTCGAAGTTTACCTATTGCTGTACTTGTAAATTTCACAGTCTTTAGTTAAAAGAAAAAAAAAAACTTTGTTTATATATATATATATATATATATATATTAAATATAAGTTCAAATTTCTTCTATTTCTTAAACTTTGTAAGTTTGTCATCCATGGTTACATTTACCCCTGGGAATTTTGTATCTGTGGCAAGTGTAACTTGTTCCCAAGAACATCAACTGCATCACTTTTATTTTTTCATTGTTTTTTTATTTATATTTTATTTATTTATTTTGTTCTGTTTTTTTTTTTTTTACTTTATTTTACCCATAAGGTAGAGAAAGTATTGTTTTTGGGTCAAATTTTTGAAAGTGAGATTTTGTTATATTTACATGTTCTGAGGTCTCCTGAATACGAAAATAATGTTTTTAGCGGTTGGTCTGTGTGTATGTCTGTGTGTCTGTCTGTCTGTTATCAGCATATCTCAAAAACAAATTATGACAGAAAGTTCAAACTTTGTATTCTAAATGTGTATCATATAAGGATGCCACACTAAACTTTTCGTTAAGATCAAGCAAATGGTTCGTGTACAGGGACACTCAAAAGTATTCAAATACATTACGTCTTTGGGGGAAATTGCAGGTAAGTAGAGTTTAACATCTATAGACTACACTAAACCAAATGACACGAATATATATTTTTTGCAATAGAGATAGTCAACTGGCAAAAAAATTTTGTGTATGTAGGAGCATCGCCTCTCCCTCCGGGGGGGGGGGGGGGAGGGGAGTGAATTTTCATGATGGGTATCTTTCAAAAGAGCTCGCCAATACCTTTAAAACGAATGGCTGAACCATCGACCTGTGATGATTTAAAATAAAGTTATCGATTTTTTTCACTTTTAACAAAAAAAAAAAAAAAAAAAAAAAAAAATTCTTTTTTTTTTTTTTTTTAATATTAAGAATAAATTCAACTTCTTTTTTATATATACTTATTGTTATACTACTTCTCTTATATGAAAATCGTCTGTATTATCATAAAAGATAATTTGTTTAAATAATAATTTTAATAAATTATTTAAAAAAAAATTATTATTATTATTTTTTAATAACCGAATTAATTTCTATATAAATGTAGGTGCATTGATGAAACGGGGGGTTGAGAGGGGGACAGTAGCCCCCTCACACTGAACTAAATATCATATAAAACTCTTCCGAAGCCTAATTTGAATTGTTTAACATAGGTTTACATACCAGTACTCGTTACCTCTTAATCTCCAACCTGTATTTATAGTATTAAATTTCAGAGTAGGAGAAAGTCGTGTGAGTGACACACCAGATTATTTATTTTCCATAAAACATAATATTAATGACTGTATACTTTTTACTTTCTCTTACCCATAGGGTCGAGAAAGTATTGTTTCAGGGTCAAATTTTCGAACGTGAGTTTTTGTTATATTTACATGTTCTGAGGTCCCCTGAATATGAAAGTCATATTTTTAGCGAATGGTCAGTGTGTGTCTGCCTGTCTGTGTGTCTGTTATCAGCATATCTCAAGAACAAATAGTAGCAGGAATTCCAAACTCGGAATTCTAAATGTGTATCATTTAGGGATGCTACACTAAGCTTTTCGTTGAGTTGAATCCAATGGTTCGTGTACAGGGACGCTCAAAAGTATTCAAATACATTACGTATATGGGGGAAATTGCAGTTAAGTAGAGTTTAACATCTATGGACTGCACTAAACAAAATGAAACGAATATATATTTTGTGTAATAGAGATAGTCAACTGGGAAAAAATTCTGTGTATGTAGGAGCCTCTCCTCCCCCCTGGGAGGGAAGTCCCCCGTCGAGGGGAGTAAATTTTCATGATGGGTATCTTTTCAAAAGAGCTCACCAATACCTTTAAAACGAATGGCTGAACCCTCGATCTGCGATAATTTAAAATAAAGTTATCGATTCTTTTCATTTTTAACCAAAAAAAAAAAAAAAAAAATTTTTTTTTTATGTAATATTGAGGATAAATTCAACTTTTTTTTTTGGATATTTAGTGTTTTACTACTTCTCTAATATGGAAAACATGTGCATTATCATGGAAGAAAATTTTTTTTAAATAATAATTTTAATAAATTATTTTTACTGAGTGAATTTGTATAGGAAAATATAGAAGTAAGTCGTGTGATTGCCACAACACACTAGTTACTTGTTGTTAGTGGATGTGCTTTACTAATAATATTTTACAATTTCCAGAAAAGCTGTTCGGGAATTTAAATAAATTCCTCATAGAGATATGGTAAATAATGTAAGTTTTATGCTAAAAATTCATTGCTTCTTTTTTGTACATTAATGAAACGGGGGGTTGAGGGGTGTGGCGGCCCCCCTCACACAGAACTAAATATCATATAAAACTCTTCCTAATCCTAATTTGAATTGTTTAACATAGGTTTACATAACACTACTCGTTATCTTACCTCTTAATCTCCAACCTGTGTTTATAGTAGTAAATTTCAGGGTAAGAAAAAGAAGTGTGAGTGACACACCAGATTATTTTTTTTTTAAGTGCTAAAATATTTTAGATAGCAAGGGCTCATAGAGGTGAAAAATTTTAAACAATAACAAATCCAGATATATTTTTAAAAATTTCACAAGATTTCAAATTTGAAAATTAATTCTCCACTTAAAAAAAAAAAAAATAAAAAAAAAAAATAAATAAAGAAGAAGTTGATTTAAGAACTTATCGTGCAGTTTTGTATATGAAATAGGAAATTTCAGTTTTTTGTAACTCAGTGCATGTATGCTAGTTCTTTTCGATAACAATCACTGAAATCGCTTGTTTATGAAATAGGTAATAACTCAAATATTTTATAAAAAACATTTCTGTAAATTTATGCAAAGTACACGGAAATTTATAACGTGTGGCCAAGATAAGGATATGTATAGAGCAATTCCACGGATTATTTCCCCATTAAAATGAAAAAAAGAAATTGCAGAAATATCAGAAATATCAGAAAAAGAAAAATATTAGCATAGAGTAATTAGACTTAAAAGAAATTCATTTTAGTTCCCAATCATACTATAGGTATGGGGAACTTAGGTAATGAAAATTTTCGACCTCGGTTTTTTGACTTTTTTATACGTTCTCAGGTGTGAGGAATTCGAAAATGACAAAATTTGTATGGTGTCCATCTGTAGGGTGTCTATTAGTGTGTTAGTCCGTTAGTGTGTTAGTATGTTAGCCTGTGTACACGATATCTCACGAACAAATGTTCGCAGAGAGATCGGACAAGTTTTAACGTATTTGTTATGACACTGGCAAGAATCCTGTTCTTTCGCAACATTTCAATTAAATATCTTCAGAAGTTATTCGAAAGTTACGATTTTCTTAACTTGGGAGAATAGGGCAAAATTTCACTTAAACGTGCATGAAAAGAAATATTTTTATCGTAAAGATGTAAGAATAACTTTTAAATATCAGGTTTAATGCCGGGGTGAACATCAATAACTAGAAACAGGGTACTTGGAAAATTTCGCGAATTATTCGAAATTTACGAATTTCTTAACATAGCAGAAGAGGGGAAAATTTCGCATTAATTTCCCTTTTGAGGGATATTTTCTAACGTTGTCAGAGTACTTTCAAAATATTATATAAGATTCTGGTTTAAATATCCTTTACTAGGAATTTTCCAATTTTAAAAATTTCGTAAGTCACTGGAAATTTACGATTTACTTAATATGGCGGAATAGGGCAAAATTTCGGATAAACGCTCATTTTTAGAGAGATTTTCACCGTAAATACTAGCATAAACATCCCTGACTATGAATTTTGTAATTTAAAAATTTCGTAAGTTATTTGGAATTTACGATTTACTTAACAAGGCAGAATAGGGTAAAATTGAGCATAAACGTCCATTTTGAGAATCATAAATATGTCAGACAACTTCAAAATAACATTTAAGATACTTGTTTGAACATGATTGACAACAAATATTTTAACAGGAAAATTTCATAAGCTATTCGAAATTTAAGATTTTATCAACATAGCAAAATGGGGCGATATTCCATATAAATATGCATTTTGGGGATTGTTGCATTGGAAATAGTAGCATGAAAATAAACTACGAAATTGACCCCCAATAAAATAAATTAATAGATTAGAATAAGGAAAATATATCGAACTGAACGGTGGGTAGCGTATTAGGCGGGGATTTCGTTCTGTCACTCTGTCAAGCTGGTGGCGTGCTAACTCCGACGTGCCATCTCCGGACATAGTCAAAGTCCCTCTTTGTAAGGGATTAAAGTGTTGAAGGAATGTGTCTTAAAAGGATTATTTTATACTTGGCGCACTTCCTAAAGTCTATTGACCGGAAATGTAGCTAAGTTGAATTTCGGCGATAAATTTACTAGTTTTAAGTAATTTGAAAAATTCCCATTTGCGCGAATAAAGTAAAAATACAAGAATAGTACGAGTTACATGCGTTCTCAGATTCATACACAGCTAGGTAGAAGCGTCCAGTGATTTTTTTTTTTTTTTTGGTTTTTATGTGAGCGAAGCGAACATACGTGCGTGATAGTGATGGCTTCGAAAACGAGTTACATGCGTTCTCAGATTCATGCACAGCGAGGCAGGGGTGTCCAGTGATTTTTTTTTTTTTTTTGTTTTCATGTGAGCGAAGCGGACATACGTGCGTGATACTGATTACTGCAAAAACGAGTTACATGCGTTCTCAGATTCATGCACAGCGAGGCAGGGGTGTCCAGTGATGTTTTTTTTTTTGGTTTTCATGTGAGCGAAGCGAACATACGTGCGTGATACTGATCGCTGCAAAAACGAGTTACATGCGTTCTCAGATTCATGCACAGCGAGGCAGGGGTGTCCAGTGATGTTTTTTTTTGGTTTTCATGTGAGCGAAGCGAACATACGTGCGTGATACTGATTGCTGCAAAATCGAGTTACGGGCGTTCTCAGATTCATGCACAGCGATCGTAGGGATGTCCAGTGTTTATTTTTTTTTCTTTTTACGTCCGTGGTAGGGATTGCCGCGGAACAGACTTACAGGCGTTCTCAGATTATCAAGTCAAAAAGGACGAAATTACCTGCAAACCCGGTCTTGCAATTTCTGGTCGCGCAAATGGGAATTTTTCAACACTTTAATCCCTTACAAAGAGGGACTTTAACTATGTCCGGAGATGGCACGTCGGAGTTAGCACGGAACCGTCAAGCTATTGGTCAAATTATTTTCTCTTAACATGAATATAATATGTTTTGCACTAGAAATTTATAAGAACATACATATGATGGGGAACTGAGCAGAGTTCACCGATGCCAACTAGTTTATATTGTTAGTAAAATTATTAGGTTTATTTACTTTTTTTTTTTTTTTTTTTTTTTTTTTTTTAACGATTATATATTTAGATTTAAAATAGATAAAATCAGAAAGTCATCTGATCGGTATTAAGTGTTCAATTACTGTTTTAGAAGTTCACAAATTATTATTATTATTTATTTTTTTCTTTATTTTTAGATGACTGTGAAATTCCTTTTCTTTACTTTGGTGATATAAAAGAATTAAAAATAGGTGATGAGCGTTGGAGTTGGAAGATCTTTCGAATTGAAAGAGAAGAGAAATATGTAAAAGTAATAATCTTAAAAACTTTCAATGTATTTCTGTACGAATTTATATTTAAAACACAATCAATATTTATAAACTCCTCCTTTTTTTTTTTTTTTTTTTTTTTTCCATCAGTATAATTTTTCGTAATTTTGTTTGTCCTTGGTTTGGTGTATTTATTAACTGTAACTTTCTGTTAAATGTGTATTTTGTGTGCTTTACTGATTTTAATTCTGATTATTGAAATAAATTATATATATATATATATATATATAATTATATTTAGTATATGGTTTTAAAATGCAATAAGGATAATCTTTTCCTAAATTTTAACATATGGTTTCTAGTTTAAAAGAGACGAATAAAACAAACCCTTCCGGCTCAGTCGGAAAAGAAATTTCTTCTTTTGAATATTATTTTAGATATTTCTCAGTTTTTAAATGTCCTCCAATTATGAAACCAGATTTTGGATAAAGCTTATGGATAAACATTATAGACACGTTGATAATGGACTATGTACCTAGAATGTTTCTAGTAAAACTATTCTTAATTACGTTTATATTATATACGATAAAAGAACTGAAAACTATGTGAAATAAAGGCAAAATCCAAACAAATAAAACTGAAATAACATAAAAAATGAAGATTAATCCCCGGTAATTTAGAAAATAAGACAATCATTTTTAATAATTCCTCCTTTATATGATCAAACACCAGGAAGGAATGTTTGAATTAATCATTAAACAATTGCATATGCCTGATACAAAGTAAAAGATATTCAAAAGTTAATGAGTTGTTTCTGGACATTAATGAATGAGATCATATACAACAAATATGAACAAAGTGTAACAGAAAAAAATAACTAGAAGATGCTGAAGAAATTTATTGGAAAGTGTTAATAATACATGTGAACCATATTATTTTCATAGTTAAAATAAAAAACTAGTGAAAGTTTAAATTCACACGTGAAAGCGTTTCACGTGTACACATATTATATAAAAAAGTATAAAATCACTTTTAAAAACACGTAGATAAATTTTTTTTATTAAAACCAGACACAAAGCTTTTCGCTATTATCAAAATAGCATCATCAGTAGCCAGCAATATATAATTGAGAAGTTCAATACGGTTAAAGTTTAAAAAAGTTCTATTCTAGTTGACTTTCTTTACGAGCACCCTGAAGCTATTCCTTTGTGAACCCAGTGCGAAGTAATTGCAGCCCCTCGTGACTTTCAAGACCTGCTAATGACAGAAGCAATAAATATTATCAAGTACAATAAAGTTATTAACTCCAAGGATGCTGCATCGCTTCATAAAATATGGCACACGTTGTGCTCGTAAGAATATTGAAAATTGTATTGAAATCTTTTTTTTTTTTTTTTTTCGAGTTTTTTGCCATGTAGTTCCTGTGCGACCTTGTGGGGACAAAACTTCTTTTTTTTACTTTAACCGTATTGAACTTCTCATTTATATATTGCTGGCTACTATGTTACTTAAGTACACCTGATGATGCTATTTTGATAATAGCGAAAAGCTTTGTGTCTGGTTTTAATAAAAAAAAATTTATATACGTGTTTTTAAAAGTGATTTTATACTTTTTTATATCATATGATTTTCGTTCTTGTTTCGTTTATAAATAAATGCTTGGCACGCTAAGTTAGTTTTACCTACATTCACGTATGGAAATGTGTATATTGATTTGAAGGAAAAGAGAAACCAAATGTAAGTTACTCCTTTTGCATGATATTTTATTGAATAATTTGATTTTCATTTGGAAAGATTTGGAGGAAAAACGATAAGCACTATAGTCTTTAAAAAAACATGTACGATATTTGGTGAGTTTTTAAAATACACAATAAATCTGTTAATACCTGACATTCGAAGTTTCTCTTTAAAAAATTATCAAGTTGTTCCTAAAAAAAAAAAATGTGTTAGAAAATATTTTATTCCATGGTTTTGCAATTGAGGTTCTAAATTACACAAGTGTGCATCCCCTTTTCTTAATTGCATGACTATTATTCTTGTAAGCTTTGTTTACGGAGGATATCTTGAATCCAAAAATCATCTTCATTGCTGCTCAGCTCATCACATACGTTTTTTTTTTGTTTTTTTTTAAATTGTACTAATTTTATTTGTTCACAATTATTCTGTCAGAGGATAAGGGTTTTAAATTACGATTGAAAGTCAGTAAGTAGGTTATAAACCGATTTGAGAAATGGGCAGCAGCAGTAAATTGTTTTCAAATATGCCAGTTAAGTAGTAGTAATATCTGACTGTAAGATACCCATTTCTAATTTATGAGAACAGTTGTACAAGATGAACAGATGCATTAGAAAATGGTCATTGTGCTCTAGAACTGTATACTATGTAGAAGAACAGCGAAGTTTTTAAGACTTTCTGCAGGGGATATGCACAAACGTTTCCGATGTACATTGAAAATTGCTTATCCTGTCAAGCGATCTACAACTGAGTTCAAAAATTTTCTGAAGTGCATTCAAAAACTGTTGATGAAGAACGAAAGGGTCGTCTTGACAGGACTGAGATAAAAAAAACAGGACTGAGATAAAAAAAACAGTGAGGAAATTTTAGAAAATAGATAGAACTGATAGACAGCATAGCAACTACAATAGGATGTTTACATGGTTTAGCTTACAACATCCTGCATTATCTGATGATGACATGCTGAATGGGAGGTATATAGATAGCTGAGACAGTGGTCCATACAGAGACGGGGCACTCATAAAGAGATAGGACAAAAGTACCAATATAAATTACAATTAAAGGGGGGGGGGGGTACATCATAGATCGTTAAGGTCAGCCAAAGCCCATGTTACTCTAAGGCTAAAATTGTTTATAGAATTACTCATTATCTAATTGTTATTTTTATATTACGTTTTCACATACTGAAAATATACAACAGTTAATACTCGTTTTCCAAAAACTTATTTTTTTTTAACTTCAGTTTTGAGTTTAAGTGTATGAAAAATTAACTAAGTGCATTTTTCTAATTTTTTTAGCTGTAAAATGAAACATTAAAATAAAAAAAAATTGAATTTTTTGAAAAGACATGGAATTTAACATTATGAATTTTTTGAGTGTTAAAACGGAATTTAAAAATGCCAGTGAGATAATGAGTCATTTTTACTTTCTTCTATATGTAATATAGAGAAAGTATTGGATTCGTAAAAATTTTCGACCTCGGGTTTTTGATGAATTTACACGTTTTGAGAGCTGTAGAACACGATTTGACCATTTTTAGAAAATGTCTGTCTGTCTGTCTGTCTGTCTGTGTGTGTGTGTGTGACAAAATTTTGTGGCAACTGTATCTCAAGAACTACTGCACAGAATTTCATACAAATTGGTATGTAGTTGTACCTTGACATAAATTAGTGCCTATCAACTTTTGGTAAAAATTGTCTTACAGGTTGCGTTGTCATCCCGCTTTTTCTAAATTTTTAACATGGTGATATAGGACAAAATTTTGTATAAATGTGCATAAAGAGAATTATTTTTTAGTAATCATTATGAAATTTACAAGAATTATTTAAAATAGAGATAGTCAACTGGGAAAAAAATTTTGTATGCGTAGGAGCCTCGCCACCCCCCCGTGGGGGGGAAGTCACCCCTCGAGGGGAGTAAATTTTCAAGATGGGTATCTTTCGAAAGGTCTCGCCAATACCTTTAAAACGAATGGTTGAACTATAAATCTGTGATAATTTAAAACAAAGTTATCGATTTTTTTTACTTTTAACGAAAAAAAAACTTAGAAAAAAATCGTTTTTTTTTTTTTTTTTTTTAAACGAAATTTAACCAGACTTGGTATTTAGTTGGCTGGCCCCTGACATAAACTGAGGCTGATTAGATTTGGGGATCAATCGCTCAACAGATGGCGTTGTGATCGTATTTTTTCTAAATTTTTAACATGGCAGTATAGAAAAAAATTTCGTATAAATATACATAATGAGAGTTATTCTTAACCTGTGATTGTGAAATTAATATGAATTATTGATAATAGTAGTAGTTAATTAGGGAAAAAATTTGGGACATCGCTTCCCCCCCCCAGGGGAAGTACTCTCCCCCCCCCCTCCGGGGGGGGGTGTAAATTTTCAAGATCGGTATCTTTCGAAAGGTCTCGTCAATACCTTTAAAACGAATGGTTGAACTATAAATATGTGGTAATTTAAAACAAAGTTATCGATTTTTTTTACTTTTAACGAAAAAAAAAAAAAAAAAAAAAAAAAAAATGAAAAAAATCTTTTTTTTTTTTTTTTTTTTTTACTGCGTGAATTTGTATAGGAAAATATAGAAGAAAGTCTTGTGGTGGCCACAACATACTAGTTAAAAAAAATTTCGCCATAGATTTACATGGGATTTGGTGACCAGAGACTAGTCCAGGCAACGAAGGCCAAAATTTGACGAATAGAGGAAAAAAATCGTGTCGTTTTGAAATTTAACATTCTCATAGCCGAGGGGGTCCTGAACAACATACTAAAAGTCCCCGCCCGTGGGGGGTGAGCGAGGGGCAGGAGGGCATTTAAGGAGGGGGTAATTTTCAGTTTTTATTAAATATCTTGAAAACTATCGCATTTAGAGAGGAAATGTCAATTACAAAATTAATCTACGTAAAATTTCCTACAAAAATGTATAGTACATTTTGTTTGTACGATCAAAAGTTTAGAAGATATAGGGGGATTAAATAACGCATTTTCTTGAAATATTCTTTTTTGCAATAGTTAAAATCAACTGAAGTGTGCAATTAAAAGGGTTCTTGTCCAATATTTTCTAATGTACAAAGCAAATATATACATAGGGAATATTCAAGGATAATACAGCATGTTTTGTAAGTTTCAAGTAGTTTTAAGGCAAGTAGGCGCAAGTGGCGGTTTGAGTAAAAATCCAGATAACGAAGACCCAAAACCGATCAACATTAAAAAAAAACGTGTAGTTTTGAAATATTGCATACTCATAGCCAAGAGGGCCCTGAACAACATACTAAAAGTCCCCGCCCGTGGTGGATGAGCGGGGGGCAGGGGGGCATTTAAGGGGGGGCACTTTTCAGTTTTTAATAAATATCTTAAAAACTATCGCATTTAGAGAAAAAAATGTCAATTACAAAATTAATCTACGTAATATTTCCTACAAAAATGTATAGTACATTTTGTTTGTACGAGTATGATCAATATTTTAGAAGATATAGGGAAACGAAATAAAAAATTTTCTCGAAAAATTCTTTTTTGCAATAGTAAAATTAACTAAAGTGTGTAATTAAATGGGTTCTGGTCAAATATTTTCTAATGTACAAAACAAATATATGCATAGGGAATATGTAAGGATAATACAGCATGTTTTGTACATTTTAAATAATTTTAAGGTTAGTAGGCGCAAGTGGTGACCGATCAACATAAAAAAAAAAAAAAAATGTGTAGCTTTGAAATTGAGCACAGTTATAAAGTTGAGAGTCCCAAACAACATACTAAAAGTATTACTTACAAACTTTGAATAAACACCATAAAATGCAATAAACTCGCAACAATTGTTTCGGGTCGAAAAAACACACGACCCTTCATCAGGCGAATAAAGTAAGCACGAGTGCTGCAGTCAAAGCGGCAACGCACTCTGCGGTCAACGCGTTGCCGCTTTGACTGCAGCACTCGTGCTTACTTTATTCGCCTGATGAAGGGTCGTGTGTTTTTACGACTCGAAACAATTGTTGCGAGTTTATTGCATTTTATGGTGTTTATTCAAAGTTTGTAAGTAATATTTTTATAACACCAGTTTTGTGGTGCTTTTTTATTAATACTAAAAGTCCCCAACCATGGGGGAGTGAGCGGGGGGCAGGGTGGCAATTAAAGGGGGCACATTTCAGCTTTTATTATGTATATTGAAAACTATCGCATTTAGAGAAAAAATGTCAATTACAAAATTAATCTACGTGAAATTTCCTACAAAAATTCTCATTACATTTTGTTTGTATGATCAATAGTTTAGAAGATATAGGGGAACGAAATAATACATTTTCTTGAAAATTTCTTTTTTGCAATAGTAAAATCAACTAAAATGTGTAATTAAAAGGGTTCTGGTTAAATATTTTTTAATGCACAATACAAATATATGCATAGGGTATATGTAAGGATAATACAGCATATTTTGTACATTTTAAATAATTTTAAGGTTAGTAGGCACAAGTTGTGGTTTAGGTAAAATTGCTTTTTAATCCCTGACTTAAAAGAGGGGTGTTATAAATTTGAAGCCTTTGATTGTTTTTATACTTGTAGCCATTTTATTTTAACATTTTTTTTTTTTTTTTTTTAATTCTGGGGAGTAATTTCAGGCAGTGCAAGAGAAATGCTTTTGATTCATAAAAAAAACTTTTTTATTATTAAAAATAATTACTCGTAATTTTGAGAAATTTAAAACACTGCAAAGGAAATATTCTAAAACTATGTCAGCATATAAAAATGAAAAATTGTCATATAAAATCAGTCTTTGAAATCATAACTACTCGTTTTATAGGCAAATCTATTCTGTGTTTTTTTTTTTTTTTTTTTTTTTTTTAATTTAATTTATGTTATTTACAATAGTAACATAAACTATAGTTCGTAATTAAAAGGATTTGGATTAAATATTTTCTACTCATACAAATAAATATCTATATGTGCATGTGCACGCGCAATGCGCCAAGTTTAAAGAGTGGAAGTCAAAATATACAAATCGAAGAACTCCACTTTTCTGTAAGATATCCATAAGATACAAAGCAACCTTTATATTTTCTTAACTATTGCTCATACTAACAAATATAATAGGCATTTTCATGGGAAATGTTACGTAGTTTTATTTTCTAATTGACATTTTTTCTCTAAATGCGATAGTTTTCAATATACGTAATAAAAGCTGAAAAGTGCCCCCCTGCCCCCCGCTTACTCCCCATGGTTGGGGACTTTTAGTATGTTGTTCGGGACACTTAACTTTATAACTGTGCTCAATTTCAAAGCTACACGATTTTTTTTTTTTTTTTTTTTTTTTTTTTTATGTTCATCGGTTTTGGGTCTTTGTTATATGGATTTTTACCTAAACCACCACTTGCGCCTACTAACCTTAAAATTATTTAAAATGTACAAAACGTGCTGTATTATCCTTGCATATTCCCTATGTATATATTTGTTTTTTACATTAGAAAATATTTGACAAGAACCCTTTTAATTGCACACTTTAGTTGATTTTACTATTGCAAAAAAGAATTTTTCAAGAAAATGTGTTATTTCATCTCCCTATATCTTCTAAACTAATGATCGTACAAACAAAATGTAAGGTACATTTTTGTAGGAAATTTTGCGCAGATTAATTTTGTAATTGACATTTTTTCTCTAAATGCGATAGTTTTTAAGATATGTAAGAAAAACTGAAAATTGCCCCCCTAAAATGCCCCCCTGCTCCCCGCACATCCCCACGGGCGGGGACTTTTAGTATGTTGTTCAGGACCCTCTCGGCTATCAGTGTGCAAAACTTCAAAACTACACGATTTTTTTTCTATTTTTCCTATTTTGACTGGACTTATCCAGATTTTTACTCAAACCGCCACTTGCGCCTACTAGCCTTAAAATTATTTAAAACTTACAAAACATGCTGTATTATCCTTGCATATTCCCTATGTATATATTTGTTTTTTATATTAGAAAATATTTGACAAGAACCCTTTTAATTGCACACTTTAGTTGATTTTACTATTGCAAAAAAGAATTTTTCAAGAAAATGTGTTATTTTATCCCCCTATATCTTCTAAACTAATGATCGTACAAACAAAATGTAATATACAGTTTTGTAGGAAATTTTACGTAGATTAATTTTGTAATTGACTTTTGTTTTCTAAATGCGATAGTTTTTAAGATATTTAATAAAAACTGAAAATTGCCCTCCTTAAATGCCCCCCCTGCCCCCCGCTCACCCCCCACGGGCGGGGACTTTTAGTATGTTGTTCAGGACCTCCTCGGCTATGAGTATGCAAAATTTCAAAACTACACGATTTTTTTCTTCTATTTTTCCTATTTTGACTGGACTAGACGGGGAAATCGTAAGAAGAAATGAGCAGCTTTAAGAAGTGAAATAAACATACTTTTCATTTTATGTACCTTCATTTCTCCCCCCCCCCCTCTCTTTTTTTTTTTTTTTTTTTTTTTTTTTTTTAATGCATCTTTCATTTATTTTTAGTATTTTCTGACTTGACTCTTGTATTTAATAGTATATATAAATAAAAAATAAAAGAATTAAAGTTAAAGATTTTCTATTTTTTTTTAGATTCCTGCAGGAACTGTTTTACCATACGGTTCATCTGTAATGATATTCTGCCACTCAGGCTATTATTTTCAAGGAACTTCAGAAAGAAGCAAGGGTATAACTTGTTTTAACGGTCGATGGTTACCAGAGCCTGTTTGTCTCCGTTGTAAGTATGCATCAGAACACAGTTTTCATAATTTTAAAGTTTATTTTTACTTTCTCTTACCCATAAGGTAGAGAAAGTATTGTTTTTGGGTCAAATTTTCGAGAAAACGCGAGATTTTGTTATATTTACACGTTTCGAGGTCCCCTAAATACGAAAATCATGTTTTTAGCAAATGGTCTGTGTGTGTCTGTGTGTATGTCTGTGTGTCTGTGTGTGTGTCTGTCTGTTATCAGCATACCTCAAGAACAAAAAGTAGCAGTCATTCCAAACTTGGTATTCTAAATGTGTACCATATATAGATGCTACAGTAAGCATTTCGTTAAAATCAAGCAAATGGTTCGTGTACAGGGACAATCAAGAGAATACTAATACATTACGTCTACGGGGGGAATTGCAGGTAAGTAGAGTTTAACGTCTATAGACAGACTGCACTAAATCAAATGAAACGAATATATATTTTTTGTAATAGAGATAGTCAACTAAGAAAAAAAAATTTGCGTGTGCAGGAGCCTCGCCTCCCCCCCCCCCTGGGGGAAGTCCCCCCTCGAGGGGAGTAAATTTCATGATGGGTATGTTTCAAAAGAGCTCGCCAATACCTTTAAAACGAATTGTTGAACCATCGATCTGCGATAATTTTAAATAAAGTTATCGATTTTTTTCATTTTTAACCAAAACAATTTTTACTTTCTCTTACCCATAAGGTAGAGAAAGTATTGTTTTTGTGTCAAATTTTCGAACGCAAGATTTTGTTATATTTACACCTTTTGAGGTCCCCTGAATACGAAAATCATGTTTTTAGCAAATGATCTGTGTGTCTGTGTGTGTGTCTGTCTGTTATCAGCATATCTCAAAAACAAATTATCGCAGAAAGTTCAAACTTGGTATTCTAAATGTGTATCATATACGGATGCTACAGTAAGCTTTTCGTTGAGATCAAGCAAATGGTTCGTGTACAGGGACAATCAAGAGAATTCTAATACATTACGTCTATGGGGGAAATTGCAGGTAAGTAGAGTTTAACGTCTATAGACTGCACTAAACCAAATGAAGGGAATATATTTTTTTTGTAATAGAGATAGTTAACTGGGAAAAAAAATTTTGTGTATGTAGGAGCCTCGCCTCCCCCCCCCCACCCTGGGGGGGGGAGTCCCCCCTCGAGGGGAGTAAATTTTCATGATGGGTATCGTTCAAAAGAGCTCGCTAATACCTTTAAAACGAATGGTTGAACCATCGATCTGCGATAATTTAAAACAAAGTTATCGATTTTTTTTTACTTTTAACGAAAAAAAACTTAGAAAAAAAATCATATTTTCTTTTTTAAATATTGAGAATAAAATGGACTTTTTTTTATATTTGGTGTTATACTACTTCTATAAGATGGAAATCGTCTGCATTATCATAAAAGATAATTTTTTTAAATAATAATTTTAATAAATTATTTTTTAAAAACAGAATTATTTTTTAATAACAGAATTAAATTCTATATAAATGTAGGTGCATTAATGAAACGGGGGGTTGAGGGGGCGGTAGCCCCCCCTCACACAGAACTAATTATTATATATAACTCTTCAGAAGCCTAATATAAATTGTTTAACACAGGTTTACATAACAGTACTCGTTGTCTTACCTATTAATCTGTATTTATAGTATTAAATTTCAGGGTAAGAGAAAGTCGTGTGAGTGACACACCAGATTATTTTTTAATGTAATACTGAGAATATATTCAACTTTTTTTTGGATACTTAGTGGATATTTCTAAATATCATATATCATTCTTTTTTTTTGGATATTTCTAAATATCATATAAAACTCTTCCTAAACCTAATTTGAATTGTTTAACATAGGTTTACATAACATCGTTATCTTACCTCTTAATCTCCAACCTGTATTTATAGTATTAAATTTCAGGGTAAGACAAAGTCGTGTGAGTGACACACCAGATTATTTCCCTTGTAATTGATCATGAACTTTAAGTTCATGCTGCAATTTTTGAAAAATATTATGAGTTTTTTTTTTTTTTTTTTTTCCTTGCACGTGGTTTAAAAGTAATAAATTTCTCCTAAGATTTAACATTTTCAGAAATAGAGAAATCATTAATAATAATAATGACCCTCATCTGCCATGAACGATTCCGGTTAGACCGCTTCAAAACAGAAAGGGAACAACTCGAACAACTATAGTATTTCCCCACAGCTGAATTTGGCGATTTATTTTTGTTGATTATGGTTAAATCATAAATCTAAAAATCATAAGCTAAATTATAAATCATAAAATCATAAATTATATATCATAAATGATAAAATCATAAGCTAAATTATAAATTATATATCATAAAATCATAAATCTAAAAATCATAAATCATAAATGATAAAATCATAAGCTAAATTATAAATTATAAATCATAAATTTATAAGTCCAAAATAAATAGCATGCAGGCTGCCTTATTATATCGCAAACAGTCCAGAACGACATCGTTATCGTACAAATCGGCGCCAAAGAAAAATCGCCAAATTCAGCTGTGGAATAGTTGTACCACAGAAAGTTTTGGCAGCCATTTTTTTCCCCCGTTTGTTCAACTCACTGAGCTGGTTCAACTTACGGAAACATACATAGAATATGCTTTGTATCGCACGTATTCTTATTTATTTCCCTTAAACCTATTCAATTGTAATGTTTAAAGGTCTAAATTAAATATAACGCATCACTGGCTATTATAAACATGAACCTATAAATAGAATTATGTAACTTCATGATTATAAGCAACGCAATAACAAATAAAAACAAACCAAAACTGTTGCCGTTCAGAAAATACAAATTCCAAATGGACAACTCTTTAATTCCTACTGAACGACTCTTTGACTGTTTCTTAAAAAAAAAAAAAAAAGAAAAAAAACGCTTAAAGTATTTCTAAAACATATTAAAGTCTTAAAACTCTTAAAGTATTTGTAAAAAACATATTAAAGTCTTTAAATATTTTTATCAAGCTTCATTGTTTGTTTACATTGCAAGGTATGATTGGCGTCGAGTTCAGTACGCAAATGTCGCCAGTTGATTTTAGTTTTGAAATTAGTGTAAAGTTATAGTTGGGATAGAATGTTTGGTTGGGAAAGTAAAGGTCACCAGTTGAAATGAGTATTGAAAGTAGAGTAGTCTAAGGTGATAATGTCGAATCAAGGTAAAATGTTCGGTTGAGAATGAGAACGTCCCTAGCTGGATCCTGGATATTTTGGCGATGTTGTGGGTGAAATAGCTGGTTGGAAGTATCGAGTAGAGGTGAATTTGGGTTAGCATGGAGTGTCTCTAACTAGTGGATCTGCAGATCAGGAGCCTCAACGTCCTCTTTACATTAGACATTATTCAATAGGTCAGTTTTATTTATTCCTTGTTATATTATATCGTATATATTGATTCGATAGACTTGTTACCATAAACAGATACATTCCTGTGGGAGGCTGCCGTCCCCCTCAACCCCCCGCTGTATCTCTCTTTGTATATCTTATAAAGTGTTACGGAATTGTAAATAATTGCATTTATTTTTGTATAAATTATTTCAAAGAGGTTTAGTAAAGTTAATAAAATGCTAACTTTGTGCATTTCTAGTCGTTTTAGAGTAAAAATAGCCTAATTTTCCTTTAAAAACGCATTAAAAAGCTCCAGTAAGGGAAGAAATGGATTTGGCGCCAAATTTGGCGACTGTTTCCCTCCTTGGCGATTTTTTTGACGACCTTGGCGAGAAAATCCTTATTAGGGATATACCAAATATGGAAGCTCTAATCTCATTATGAGATACGAGAATTTTCCAGAACAGTCTGTGTTCTATAGAAAAGTATAAAAGGAGCATTTTTTCGCCAAGGCCGTCAGTGTCAGATCTGTGTTAGTTTCGTCAAATGCTTGCTTTGCTCTGAGCCTCTTTGGATGAGACTTTCTTTATGTGTTATTGCTAAACTATTTGTACTGTTGGTTTGCTGTTGTTACTCGTTATATTGAAGCTGATACTTGGTTTATAGACCTGTATTTTTCTGGAACTTTCTGTAAATACATCACTGAATTTTTGCAAGTTTCGCCTTTCATTCTCGGACAACTTACGGACTCCCAAGTACACAACAATATGTATTCTTAATAAACGACGGTCTTGCATTGTTTCCCTGAAATTCATAAATACCAATTTTCATAACTACCAATTTTCATACAAAAAAAATTACATAGCATATCGGAAATATTTTGCGTAACCTTTAAAAAATTTCCAATTCTTTTCCCACAATTATCAACAGGAAAACATGCTTTTAAAATTCGAATAAAATTTCATTATATTATTTGATGGGGTGTAACCATGTTAAAATAAACTTTTAAGAAATATCGACTATAGACCGTATTAGTACGAAATTCTTTTATGTATCCCGGAAAAGTAGCCACAGTCATTATAAATGCCAATAATAAGAAAAAATTTAATTAATTATAACTCATTAATTTTTCAAACTAATTTGACATCATTTGGATGATTAAAGTACATACTCGGAATTATTTTGTGTGGTCCCATAGATTATTTAGTCTATACAGAACATTTTTTAAGAGTAAACATAATTTTAAGCATCTTTATAATGTATGTTAATTTTATTAAGTTCAATTCAGCATAAACGCATTAAAGAGCGCGCTTAAATAAAAGTTTGTCCATAGGCTCTAATGTTACGAAATTCTTTCTTGTGTCTCTGTAAACAAACCATAAACATTGTATGCACCAGTAAAAACTATTCAGCTTATTTTGCGTTTAAAATTAATAATTGTTCCAAATTTAACATCGTTTGGATGACTACGTGACATTGTCAGAACACTTTTGTAAGGTTCTGTACATTAATTAGAAAGCTTAAGAGCACACATTTTCTTCAAACAACATGAGTGTAAGCATCTTACTCACGTACGCAAGTTTCATTTTCTTCATTGCAAAGTAATGATATGCGTTTTAATGAAATGCGTTTATAAGAAATTCACCCCTTACGCCGTAATGTTAAGAATTTTGGCGTGTCCATATACACAGTTTATAAACAATATAGCAATAAAAATTATACAGCTACTTATATGCAAAGCTGGAACGTGTGCGCCACTTTGCAAGTCAATCGAAGGACTTTTGCGGCCGCTATTGCGGTACATACAAATTCTTCCCATAGGCAGTAATGATTAATAAAAACTTTGGCGTGTCCCTGTACACGAACTACAAATGGAATACATACCAATAACTATACAGCTAATTTCGTGGGGATCATGAACATGTGTACCAAATTTCAAGTCAATAGCGTGATATTTGCGGCCGCTATCGCACGACAGACAGACAGACGGACAGACGGAACACAAAATACTTTTGAGTCTCAACAGAGGGCCTCCACTGACGTTTCGGCAAAAATTGGAAGTCAATAGCTTGATTTTTGCTGTGGCTATCGCGGTACATACAGATTCTTCCCATAGGCCGTAACGAAAGAAAAACTTTGGCGTGTCCCTGTACACGAACTACAAATGGAATACACACCTAAAACTATACAGCTAATTCCGTTGGACTCATGAATATGTGTACCAAATTGCAAGTCAATAGCGCTATTTTTGCGGCCACTACCGCGATACATACAATTTCCTCCCGTAGGCCGTAATGATAAGAAAAACTTTGGCGTGTCCCTGTATACGAACTACAAATGGAATACATACCAAAAACTATACAGCTGATTTCGTGGGGCTCGTGAACATGTGTACCAAATTTCAAGTTAATAGCGCTATTTTTGCGGCCGCTATCGCGATACATACAAATTCCTCCCATAGGCCGTAATGATAAGAAAAACTTTGGCGTGTCCCTGTATACGAACTACAAATGGAATACATACCAAAAACTATACAGCTGATTTCGTGGGGCTCGTGAACATGTGTACTAAATTTCAAGTTAATAGCGCTATTTTTGCGGCCGCTATCGCGATACATACAAATTCCTCCCATAGGCCGTAATGATAAGAAAAACTTTGGCGTGCCCCTGTATACGAACTACAAATGGAATACATACCAAAAACTATACAGCTGATTTCGTGAGGCCCATGAATATGTGTACCAAATTTCAAGTCAATAGCGCTATTTTTGCGGCCGCTATCGCGCGACAGACAGACAGACAGACAGACAGATAGACAGACAGACAGACACAGCCCAAAACCGTTTTGAGTCTCAACAGAGGGCCTCCACTGACGTTTCGACAATTAAACTTATACTGCAGATCAGGAGCCTCAACGTCCTATTTGTATCAGACATTATTCAATAGGTCATTTTTATTTATTCCTTATTATATAACAGTATATATTGATTCGATAGACTTGTTATCATAATCAGATACATTCGTGAGGGGGGGGGGGGGGCTGCAGCCTCCCTCAACCCCCTGCTCTATCTCTCTTTGTATACTTATCTGTATATCATATAAAGTGATACGGAATTATAAATAATTGTATTTACTTTTCCATAAATTCTTTCAACGAGGCTTAGTAAGTTGATAAAATGCTAATTTTCTGCATTTCTAGTCATTTTAGTGTTAAAATAGCCTAATTTTCCCTTAAAAACGCATTAAAAAGCTCCAAGAAGGGAAGAAATAGATTTGTCGCCAAATTTGGCGACTGTTTCCCTCTTTGGCGATTTTTTGGCGACCTTGGCGATAAATTCCTTATTAGGAATATACCAAATATGGACGCTCTAATCTCATTGGCTGATGAGATACGAGAATTTTCCAGAACAGACTGGGTTCGATAGAAAAGTATAAAAGGAGCATTTTTTTCACCGAGGTAGTCAGTCTCAGATCGGCGTCAGTTTGCTTTGCCTTGAGCCTTTTTGAATGAGACTTGCTTTATGTGTTATTGTTAAACAGTTTGTGCTGTTGTTGTGGTGTTAACGGCTATTGATTAAGCTGTGTTTACTGGTTGAATTGAAGCTGATACTTGGTTTATAGACCTGTATTTTTCTGGAACTTTCTGTGAATAAATCACTGAATTATTACAAGTTTCGCCTTTCATTCTCGGACAACTTACGAACGCCCCAAGTACGCAACAATATGTATTCTTAATAAACGACGGTCTTGTATTATTTCCCTGAAATTCATAATTACCAAATTTAATAACTACCAAATTTCATACAAAAAAAAAAAAAAAAAAAAAATTACATAGCATATCGGAAATATTTTGCGTAACCTTGATGTTAACTACCAATTCTATACCACAATTTTCCACAGGAAAAAATGCTTTTAAAATGCTAATAAAATTTCATTATATTTGATGGGGTGTAGTGTAACCATGTTAAAATACTCTTAAGAAATACCGACTATAGACCGTAATAGTACGAAATTCTTTTATGTATCCCGGTAAAGTAGCCACAATCATTATAAACGCCAATAATAAGAATAAACCTAATTAATTTTAACTCATTAATTTTACAAACTAATTTGACATTATTTGGATAATTACAGTACATACTCGTAATTATTTTGTGTGGTCCCATTAATTATTTAGTCGATACATACCCTTTTTTAAGAGTAAACATGATTTTAAGCATCTTTATAATGTATGTTAATTTTATTAATTTCAATTCAGCATAAACGCATTAAAGTGCGCGCTTAAATAAAAATTTGTCCATAGGCTCCAATGTTACGAAATTTTTTTGTGTGTCTCTGTAAACGAACCATAAACATTGTATACACCAGTAAAAACTATTCAGCTTATTTTGCATTTAAAATTAATAATTGTTCCAAATTTAACATCGTTTGGATGACACCGTGACATTGTCAGAACACTTTTGTAAGGTCCTGTACATTAATTAGAAATCTTAAAAGCACATATTTTCTTCAAACAACATAAGTTTAAGCATCTTACTCACGTACGCTAGTTTCATTTTCTTGATTGCAAAGTAATGGTCTTAAAATACGTTTAAACGAAATTCACCCCATACGCCGTAATGTTAAGAATTTTGGCGTGTCCCTGCACACAGTTTATAAACAATATAGCAATAAAAATTATACAGCTACTTATATGCAAAGCTGGAAAGTGTGCGACAATTTGCAAGTCAATCGAAGGATTTTTGCGGCCGCTATTGCGGTACATACAAATTCTTCCCATAGACCGTAATGATAAGAAACACTTTGGCGTGTCCCTGTACACGAACGACAAATGGAATACACGCCTAACACTATACAGTTATTTCTGTTGAGCTCATGAACATGTGTACCAAATTTGCAGTGAATAGTGTGATTTTTGGGGCCGCTATCGCGGTACATACAAATTCTTCCCATAGGCCGTAATGATAAGAAAAACTTTGGCGTGTCCCTGTATACGAACTACAAATGGAATACATACCAAAAACTATACAGCTGATTTCGTGGGGCTCATGAACATGTGTACCAAATTTCAAGTCAATAGCGTGATTTTTGCGGCCGCTATCGCACGACAGACAGACATACAGACGGACAGACGGCACCCAAAATCCTTTTGAGTCTCAACAGAGGGCCTCCACTGACGTTTCGTCAAAAATTGGAAGTCAATAGCTTGATTTTTGCGGTGGCTATCGCGGTACATACAAAATCCTCCCGTAGGTCGTAATGGTAAGAAAAACTCTGGCGTGTCCCTGTACACGAATTACAAATGGAATACACACCCAAAAACATACAGATGATTTCGTGGGGCTCATGAATATGTGTACCAAATTGCAAGTCAATAGCGTGATTTTTGTGGCCGCTATCGCGATTCATACTAATTCCCCCCTTAGGCCGTAATGATAAGAAAAATTCTGGCGTGTCCCTGTATACGAATTGCAAATGGAATACATACCAAAAACTATACAGCTGATTTCGTGGGGCTCATGAACATGTGTACCAAATTTCAAGTCAATTGCACTATTTTTGCGGCCGCTACCGCGATACATACAAATTCCTCCCATTGGCCGTAATGATAAGAAAAACTTTGGAGTGTCCCTGTATACGAACTACAAATGGAATACGTACCAAAAACTATACAGGTGATTTCGTGGGGCTCCTGAACATGTATACTAAATTTCAAGTCAATAGCGCTATTTTTGCGGCCGCTATCGCGATACATACAAATTCCTCCCATAGGCCGTAATGATAAGAAAAACTTTGGCGTGTCCCTGTATACGAACTACAAATGGAATACATACCAAAAACTATACAGCTGATTTCGTGGGGCTCATGAACTTGTGTACCAAATTTCAAGTCAATAGCGCTATTTGTGCGGCCGCTATCGCGCGACAGACAGACAGACAGACAGACAGACAGACACAGCCCAAAACCGTTTTGAGTCTCAATGTAGGGCCTCCACTGACGTTTCGGCAATTATTGGATAGTTAGTTAGAAAATACGCAAGCAAAGTGATGACGTTACTGGGCGTCAGTGGATGCAAAAAAAATGTTTTCCTATGTTAATCGCCCATTGGATTTTTTGTAAAAAATTATTAAAAATTGAGGAAAATTATTTCCCTATTTTAATCCCCATATTTCGGTATAGATATGTATTAGTTATCGTGTGCATGCGTTATATTAAGTTGTTTTTGCTGTAAAATTCATAAAATTTAAATTTTAAATTTCACAACTCTAGAAAAAAAATGGCAAACTTCCACATTCGATTGAAAACATAAACATTTCATTTCAAAGGATGATATTTACACAATAAATATCCAACTAATATACTAATTACAAGGAAAATGATAAATATTTTATCATAATTTGAAGTCAAATTTGTTTTTAAATGTCTAAATAAAGTGTCTGATATAAGATACTTATATGTTGCAGCGGAATAGATTTAATATATCTGTCATCCTTGGCGGAAAAAAAATATCGCCAAATTATTTGGCGAACATATTTAATTCCTTTCAAAAATCATGGTTATTTTAACAACTTATATTAATAATTTAGAGAGCGATGAATTATAGGAAACAATATTTCGTACAATACATATTACGAAAATAAACATCTGGCATGTATATTTTCGTAGTATGTTTTTAATCGCCAAATACAAAAAGTGCCAAAGATGTAACAGATTTGAAATTTAAAATTTTGTCAATTTGACAGCAAAATAACTCAATCTAACACATGGATACAATAGCATATCTATACCCAAATACGGGTGTTAAAATCGGGAAATAATTTTCTTCGATTTTTAATAATTTTTTTACAAAAAATCCAATGGACGATTAACTTAGGGAAACTTTTTCTTGCATCTACGGACGGTATTCGTTATCTTACCTCTTAATCTCCAAACTGTACTTATAGTATTAAATTTCAGGGAAAGAGAAAGTCGTGTGAGTGACACACCAGATTATTCTTATTATGAGGACTTTAAATAGAGCACTTAACGGAACACTGGGATGTGTTGTTGCTGTTGTATTGTTGGGCCTATATTTTTTGTCAACCAGCAGTTTTTTTATCGTCATTCATATTTATTGATAAGGTAGGATTTTTTAAATTTCAGAACGAAAATTATAAAATATCGAAACATATTTGATTTATAAACAAAAATTGAAATTACATGTAAATGATCACGTGGTAATCTTCATGATCTAAACATTGTTTTCAAGATTTATCGTTCACATTCCGTCATTTTTGACTGGGTTATATACTAGTGAATAATAATAATGACCCTCATCTGTCATGAACGATTCCGGTTAGACCGCTTCAAAACAGAAACTTTTGGCAGCCATTTTTTTCCGTTTGTTCAATTCAACTTACGGAAACATACATATAATTTTCATACATGTTTTGTATCACACATATTCTTATTTATTTTCTCTAAAACCTTGAAAAACTATTAAATTGTAATGTTTAAGTGTCTAAATTAAATATAACGGATCACTGGCTATTATAAACATGAACCTATAAATAGAATTATGTAATTTCATGATTATAAACAACGCAATACCAAATAAAAACAAACCAAAACTGTTGCTATTCAGAAAATACAAATTCCAAATGGACAACTCTTTAATTCCGAATGAACGACTCTTTGACAGTTTCATTAAAAAAACGCTTATAATATTTCTAAAACATATTAAAGCCTTAAAAATCTTAAAATATTTGTAAAAACGTATTAAAGCTTTTAAATATTTTTATCAAGCTTCATTGTTTGTTTACATTGTAAGGTATGATTGGCGTCGAGTTTAGTACGTAAATGCCGCCAGTTGATTTTAGTTTTGAAATTAGTGTAAAGTGATAGTTGGGATAGAATGTTTAGTTGGGCAAGTAAAGGTCACCAGTTGAAATGAGTATTGAAAGTAGAATAGTCTAAGGCTAAGGTGATAATGTCGAGTCAAGGTAAAATGTTCGGTTGAGAATGAGAAAGTCCCTAGCTGGATCCTGGATATTTTTGCGATGTTGTGGGTGAGATAGCTGGTTGGATGTATCGAGTAGAGGTGGATTTGGGTTAGCATGCAGTGTCTGTAGTTATTGGATAGTTAGTTAGAAAATTTGAAAACAGGATCTACGATAGTCTTTAAAAAAAATATTTAGGTAAAATGAAGTGATTCGTTTTTTTCTTATTATGAGGACTTTAAATACGCAAGCGAAGTGGTCTCGTCACTGGCCGTTCGTGGATACAAGAAAAATATTTTCTATGTTAAACGCCCATTGGATTTTTCGTAAAAAATTATTAAAAATTGAGGGAAATTATTTCCCGATTTTAATCCCCATATTTAGGTATAGATATGCATTAGTTATCATGTGCATGCGTTAGATTAAGTTGTTTTTGTTCTAAAATTGATAAAATTTAAATTTTAAATTTCAAAACTCTAGATAAAAAATTAAAAAAATGGCAAACTTCCATATTCCATTGAAAACATAATTATTGCTGCAACAAATCTTCTGATCTAAAAACTTAATTATCTTTCTTACAGTCCCGATACAGCATATTTACAATCTTAATTTTTCTTACAAAAAAGTATTTCTTCTAAAATCTATTCACTTCTTAATTAAACTTCTTAAATAATAAAATATGGATGGGTCTCACCTGAAAACTTCTATCCAATAGGTCCGGATGTGGAAGGTGGCAGCTATGATTAATTAAAACAAAGTCGATGAAACTGCAGCACTACTTAGATGGGAAAACCAAATTTAATGCTTTGATAGAATACACGTAAAACGAAAAAGAAACAAGAATTATCTACAGTATTTACAGTTAAATATTAAATTATTTCTTAATGTTAAAGTCGTAGATTCTAATGAATTCAATAATATTAATTATATTTCTTTAAAAGTTTTAATTGTTCTGTTTTAGGCGTCTGTAAACAAAACGCTTTTCTCGTAGCCCCTTCTCTATTCAAGGTCCTTTTCTGTTCTGATTCTAAAATGCATCTTTTTCGAATACTTCTCATTTCGAATCGAAAGAGTGGTGCAATCAGAAAAAGAGGCACGCGCCAGTCTGTCTGGAAAGTCATTTGTTCTGAAACCAGAAGAATGAAAGGGGGATTCCCGACAATAATCATTTCATTTCAAAGGATGATATTTACACAATAAATATCCAACTAATATTAATTAAAAGGAAAATGATAAATATTCTATCATAATTTGAAGTGAAATTTGTTTTCAAATGTCTAAATAAAATATCTGATATAAGATACTAATATGTTGCAGCGGAATAGATTTGATATCGGTCATCCTTGGCAGAAAAAAAACTATATATCGCCAAATTATCTGGCGAATATAATTTAATTCCTTTCAAAAATCATTGTTATTTTAAAAACTTATATTGAGAGAGTAATAAATTATATGAAACAATATTTCGTAAAATACATATTACGAAAATATACATCAGGCATGTATATTTTCGTAGCACGTTTCTGATCGCCAAATACAAAAACGCCAAGGACAACAGAGTTTTGAAATTTAAAATTAAAATTTTGTCAATTTGACAGCAAAATAACTCAATCTAACACATGCACATGATAACTAATACATATATATACCCAAATATGGGGATTAAAATCGGGAAATAATTTTCCGCGATTTTTATTAATTTTTTACAAAAAATCCTATGGGCGATTAACATAGGAAATAATTTTCTTGCATCCACGTACGGTCAGTGACGTCACACTTCGCTTGCGTATAGAGTAAGGCTCCTATATATACGAGCTGGCGCATTAGGCATTTTGTTGCCTTGGGGTTGCCACATGTACCCAACGCGTTTCTCTGATAAACAAACGACAAACAATTTTTTTTTTTTTTTATCATCTTACGTTACTTTAGAGTAATTTGTTTTATTATATTTCATAATTTTAGCTAAGTAAACTATGATATGGAAGTTTGTTTAGCGATAAACTGCTATAATCATTCAAGAAGTGAATATAAAGTGTTCACAGACCTTCTATTACTGTGTATTTGAGTTTTGGCGACATTTTGTAAAAGAAACAGAAACCGCCCTAACAACACATCTTACCCCAGTCAGGCCTTGACTAACGGCAGGACATACGGGGCAAATGCCCTGGGCCCCCCTATAGGCGTATGCAGAAATTCTGCAACCTAAAGACCTCTTATGCCACTGCAAGGGGGCCCCCCAGAATAGGCTTGCCCCGGGGCTGCAGGTAGTCTAAGTCGGGTCCTGTCCCCAGTACATCCATAGGATATCCTCAGAATAAAATGACATCCTGAGAATGTACCATCTTACCCCAGTGAGGCCCTGACTAACGGCAGGGCATACGGGGCAAATGCCCTGGGCCCCCCTATAGGCGTATGCAGAAATTCTGCAACCTAAAGATCTCTTATGCCACTGCAAGGGGGCCCCCCCAGAATAGGCTTGCCCCGGGGCTGCAGGTAGTCTAAGTCGGGTCCTGACCCCAGTACATCCATAGGATATACTCAGAATAAAATGACATCCTGAGAATGTACTGAGAAAAAAATGTGTTTTTAGGAATATTATTGTTGCTTATTGCTCTTATTTTGACCGGATTAGCTTCAGATCAAGATTTCTTAAAATCATTAGGGAAGCGATAAGGACGCCAATCGGGAATGCTGTCCTCTTCGGAGGCATAAAAATGGCGGTGATGCGGCGGCCTATTATTTTATTTAAGGGGCTCTAGTATAAAACACTTAATAGAACACTGGGATGTGTTGTTGCTGTTGTGTTGTCGGGCCTATACTTTTTGTCAACCAGTAGTTTTTTTTATTGTCATTCATATTTATTGATCGGGTCGAAATTTTAGGTTGATTTCTTTAGAAATCGACCTATTGCAATCACTTCTTTTATATATATATATATATATATATCTATTATGAAAAATTTGTCATTACGATAACTCCCGAAATAATACTCCAAATTGAACCAAATTTGGACAGTGAACTGATCTTATAAATATCTTGGATGAGCTCGTTAACCAAGTTGCTCCGACTTTTAGTTTTCAAGTGGCAGCCACTTGAAAATTTCAAACCGACATTGCGAAAAGCATATTTAAAGCAAGATTTGCTTGAATTTTATGTAAATACAGGCCACATAAGGTTCTCAATGAAGTTTATTAATGAAGTTTATCCGGCATTTTTAATAAAGGGGCAGATATTTTAAGTTAAGCGGGACCACTTGAAATCAGGCTAACACTTGAAAATTTAAAATCACTATAACTTCCGAAATAATACTCCAAATCGAACCAAATTTAGACAGTGTCTGAATTTATCTTATAAATAACTTAGATGAGTTTCTTAACCAAGTTGCTCCGCCATTTTGTTTTCAAGTGGAGACAACTTGAAAATTTCAAATTCAAATTGTAAAAAGCGTATTCCGATTTCTTTTTTTTTCTTTTTTTTTCTTTTTTTTTTTTTTTAATGTATACATAGATTATACAAGTGTCTGAAATAACTTTATTAATGAACTTTATCCGCCATTTTTAATAAAGTGGCGGATATCTTAAGTTAAGCGGGACCACTTGAAATCAGGCTACCACTTGAAAATTTAACACCATGATAACTTCCGAAATAATACTCCAAATGGCACCAAATTTGAACAGTGTCAACTTATCTTATAAACATCTTAGATGAGTTTGTTAACAAGGTTGCTCCGCCATTTTGTTTTCAAGTGGAGACCACTTGAAAATTTCAAATTTAAATTGTAAAAAGCGTATTCCGAATCGCTTGAATTCTGATGTGAATACAGACCACATAAGGATCTCAATGAAATTTATTAATGAACTTTATCCGCCATTTTTATTAAAGTGGCGGATATCTTAAGTTAAGCGGGACCACTTGAAATCAGGCTCCCACTTGAAAATTTAAAATCACGATAACTTCTGAAAAAATACTCCAAATCGAACCAAATTTGGACAGTGATATTACCATATAATTATCTTGAATATTTTCACTGAGCAACATGTTCCGACATCTCGTTTCTAAGTTCCAGCCACTTGAAATCACACTGCCACTTGAAAATATGCCATCACGATAACTTTTAACATACTAAACGGATTCAAATAAAAGTTGGATAGTGAACTTATGGTTCAAATATCTAGGATAAGTTCACCTGGTGACTTGATCCGCAATTTTATTTCCAAGTGGCGGCCACTTGAAAATTTGTCATTATGGTAACTTTAGTAATACAGAATCAATTCGCATCAAATTTGGGTAGTGGATTTATCATTCAAATATCTCAGATAATTTCGCTGGGCATCTCACTCCGCTTTGTTTTCCAAATGGTGCCACCTGAAAATTTCTTATGAAGATAATTTTTGAAATACTGATTTAATTTAAACTAGAACTGGACAATGAACGTATCATACAAATATATTGGATGATTTCGCTGGGCAAGTTGCTTCGCCATTTTGTTTCCAAGTCGTAGCTACTTCGACTGCCACTTGAAAATTTGCCATAATAATAAATTTTGAAACACTGCACTGATTAAATCACAGTTGAACAGTGAACATATGCTTCAAATATCTTGGATGTATTTGCTGGACAACTTGTTTCACTGTATTGTTTCCAAGTGGCGACCACTTGGAAATTTGTTATCACGGTAACTTTAGAAATACTTAATCAATTCAAATCAAAGTTGAAAATTGGATTTATCATTCAAACAACAAAAATCTAGAAAATTCACGTAACTCGTGAACCAATCACGTTATTGCGTCTATCTTTGGTATATCGATAATAAGTATTTTCTCGCCAAAAAAGTCGCCATAGGGGAAAGGTCGCCAAATTTGGCGCCAAATCCATTACCTACGTTACTGGATCTTTTTAATGCGTTTTTAAGGACAATTTAGGCTATTTTAATGCTAAAACAAACTAGAAATGCAGAAAACTAAAATTTTATCAACTTACTAAGCCTCTTTGAAAGACTTTCTACAAAAAAATTATTTTCAAATTTGCAACGATATTTTAGATGACCAACTTTCTCTGCCATTTTGATCGAAGTGGCAGCCACTCAATTTTTCAACACGATGACTTTTGAGATTTTGAATTAATTCGAACTATATGCGTACAGTACACTTACCTCACAAATAAATTTCATATATTTGTCAGCTTAACCCACCATTTTGTTTCCAAGCGCCGGCCACTTGAAAATTTTAAATTCACATAAAAATGTATTTATGAACCGATTTGCTTAAATCTCCATATGTTCGTAGTCTACATCAATATTTCTACCAAGTGGATTAATAATTTGTAGCCGCCATTTTGAAACAAAATGACGGCTACTTGATAAGGAAAAAGAAATCAACCTACCCTTCCGAATAAGCCGGAAGGACTTGTTTTAATTTCAGAACGAAAATTATAAAATATCGAAACACATTTGATTTATAAACAAAAATCGAAAATACATTTAAATGATCACGTGGTAACCATCATGATCTAAACATTGTTTTCATGATTTATCGTTCACATTCCGTCATTTTTGACGGGGTTATATACTAGTAAAAAAATAATGATGTTTATAAAATTGCTAAATATCGAAAACATGTAATATATATTTTATTAGCTAGATTATTATATTATCTTAGCAATAAAAAGAAGTTTAAAAATTTAAAAGAAAAAGAAAATAAATTAGCGGTTTACTATTATCAGAATACAAAACAGAAATCAATTATAATTTATGATATTACTTTAAAACTATCCTACACTCTTTACACAGTTAAGTAACACTGGAATGAAACTTAATTTTTCAATTTGGTTTGTTTAATTGTGCTCCTGTAAGTTGATCGCAAAATTCTCCCATTTTTATTATTACTATTATTATTATTTTAGATGTTCTGTAATTTTTAAGGATTTGATCCTTCTTATAGGTAGATCCATCATTGTAATTTAGTTAAATTAGATTTTCTTCATTTGTGCCATTATAGAAACTGATTCCATGAATTATTAAAATACACTCATGTCCATAAATTAAGGATAATTCAGATTCACACTGAAATCGAACTTTAATGCAAAAATTTCACCTGTAGAAATACCACAGACATCTTTAAGAATAATATGCAAATTATAGGAAGCCATCAGATGACGCCAATATAATGTTACAATGACGAAAGTGTAAGAAGGGGGTAGATAAGGAATGGGAGCAAAAAAGGAAAATTGTTCACAAGCATTTAGTGTACCGCTCAGTGAAACAACCGAATGGTTATGACACAGAGGACGCATGCAGATAATTTTTTACGTGGTAGAATTATCGGCCGACTAGAATGTGGGCGTACTCATACAGAAGTATCGGGGGAACTTAGAATCGCCCAAAGTGTCATCTCTAGGCTTTGGTAACGATTCCAAAATGATGGAAATGCTAGTCGACGTTACAGTACTGGTCGGCCCCGAGTTACAATGCCGAATGACCACTGGTATTTGGCAGTAACTGCCAAAACAAGCAGATAAAGCGCAGCATCAGACCTGTCTCGGCAGCTGTCTGCAACCACGAGTGCCACAGTTTCAAGAAAAACCGTGTATAGACGGTTGGGATATATTGGTCTATATGCTAACAGGCCTGTTAGATGTGTTCCACTCTCGGAAATGCACTGTGCCAGTGGTTAACTTGAAGTAGAGAACATACAATGTGGACAGCGGCACAGTGAGCTTGTTCGATGTTTTCCGACGAGTCCAGGTTTAGCTGGCAGTGTAATTCACGCCAGACTTTCATATGTAGAACGTCAGGAACCCGTTACCACCAAAACAACACCATTGAACGACACCGTTACTGTGGGGCAGGAGTGCTCTTTTTTTTTTTTTTGGGGGGGGGGATCATATTGGGCAACAGAACAGATTTGCATGTTCAAATCGGAAGAATAATAGGATAAATTTATCAGGACATCATTCGGGAACAACATGCACCTTTGTTTAGGGGTGCCATGAGCTCAGAATTTGTGTTTATGGATGACAATGCGCGTCCTCACCGTGCAAGCGTTACACACGGATGCCTACAATCTGAAGCTATCACCCGCATGGAATGGCCAGCGGTTCAGCATTCTCACCTGACTAGAATCCGATAGAACATGTGTAGGACATGCTTTTCCAACGAGTTGTATTCCGTCCACCACCTCCTACAGGTGTATCGGAACTTCGGAGAGCATGCTTACTGAATAGAGTAATTTTCCGCACGATGAGATCAATAATTTAATACTCAACATTTCTAGGCGTTGTAAGGACTGTATTTCATCATCTGAGAGACATACAATGTATTAACCATCATACCAACCATGTAATGTTAAGATTTTGTAAGGGAGATATTTTTTGTAGCTGCTTCAGGGAGCAAAAACCGTAGTTTTTATAAATGGTATCCTACATAAACCGCCTTTTTTGTTCTTGATCTTTTGTTTAATAAATGGACTTTATGAATAAGTCATGTTTGTTTTGCTTTTGAACCTTTATTTGCCTCAGCTAGCATTATCCTTAATTATGGACATGAGTGTATTTTTGCAATTGACCAAGATGACGTCTTTCATGATGTTTATAGATAACAAAGTTATCTCTGTTAAAACTGCTTTATACAGAAGAACAATTGTTTTGTGTGTGTGTGTGTGGGGGGGGGGGATACTTATGATTTAATATTCACAAACTTAGAAAACATTGTACAGCTTCAAAGTCCTATTTCTTTGGATAAAAATGTTTCGAACATTTGTTTTGTTCTACTTGACATTTGCATCATTAACCGCAGGATGAATCAAGGTCTCATCATGTCTGTTGAAATTTATTTTGAAATAAATCACTAGTGCTATTGTTATAAAAACAAAGAATCTTTATCTCAGAGTAGACAGTTCACCTATAAGTGAATCATAATTGTATAGTCTCCAGATTTTGACAGGAGACTTCATAGCAGAAATTTTCTACAAGAATTTTTAATTTAGTTGATCGTATAAAAATAATAGCACATACTTCTATTAAAAGACTGTGATGACAAATCTGATTTAAAAATTCAAAATGCTACCAAGTATGCTATATAATTCGACTTATTTCAGTCTTCGTAACAAATATATTTAGCATACAGTATTACTTTTTTATATAATTGAAAAAATTCATGATTATTTTTATGGTAACTCAATATAATATATGATTTCTTATATGAAAATGTAAATTTCTTTTATATCGAATATATATTTTCTTAGCTTTGCATGTTTCTATTACAGATGGTCAAAAATATATTCCTCGAACTACAACACAAAAACCCTATACAACTATTTCATCACTAGTAACGGAAGAAAGCAAAGCAGCTGCTCCCTCAACGAAACTAACGCGAGTTTTCGAAGCTACAACTCAAATATCTGTAGAAGAAACTCACGAATTTGTAACTCCAGTAGGAGAAGTAACACCCACGTCTCAAGTAAAACCACCAGAAAGAGAATGTTATTGTCAATATCCGATAAACGATGAAAATTTGATTGCTCATGCTGATGATAAAAAGCTTGAATTCCAAGATAAAGTTAAAAATGGTAGTGTAATAGTATTTCGTTGTAAACAGGTCGGATTTCATCGTTTAAATGGAGTACAAAGTATGAAATGTGAAAATTGCAGAAGATGGCATCCATCAGAATTTCCCACGTGTAGTGAGCCTAAGCCTGGTAAGAAATTTCTAAATGTTTTGGATACCTTCTAAGTAGAAAATGGATCATATTTAAATTTGACATATTAAACTGAAAAACCCAGACAGTTAGGGAAAGAACAAAATTAAAACTTCTGAGCATAATTAAGCTCACATGTCCAGTTAAAGAAGAAAATGTTAAAAAAAAAAATATTTTCAGTGAACGAATGCTGCTCTAATGACAGAACGAACCTTTAATCAATAGTTTCCTAAATTGTAGTCGCATTTTCACTTACTTTAACAAAATTTTCGTAATATGTATATATATATATATATATATTTTTTTTTTATTTTTTTTCCGCAAAGCATTTTGCACAATTTGATTTTTTAGGTAAAAATTTTATATTCCGTTTGTTATCATATTCTTAACTTAATTCTGTTAACTTTCACATGCGTAAATAATCAACTGAAAATTATTTTAACATATTTATTTTTTATACATTGATTAAAAGATAGATTTTTTATTTTATTAAAACTGTACGTTAATCACCGATATATATACACAACGTTCGACCAATCGTCTATACACTGATATTTAGTGTAGATAAATTACGTTTTTTCTTGTTTACAAAGTAAATTCTTTTAAGTAATTGAAACTATTTAATACAGTAATTTTCTGAAATTTACTTCCGGCTTACCCTAAAAAATATTAGTGTTTTGCGGTGATCAAAACTGGAAACTTGCCAAAAAATCAAAATATTAAAAATGAAGAAGTATCAGGTAAATATCGAAATAAATAATACTTTTTAACGACAAAAAAAAAAAATAAATAAATAAATAAATAAAATAAAATAAAATAAAATAAATAAATAAATAATAAAATAATTAACATTTTCATAAACAATTTGAATTTTTCGTTCTATCCAACATATTCTTCTCCCCTCCCCCAAATTCTTAAACTCTTCAATCTTTTAGTAGCATTTTAAAATATAGCTTAATTGGCAAGTTCAGGAAAATTTTAATTATGATTTAATGTTTTAATATCAATTTTTCGTCCTCCTCTTTGATTTATGCGGCCAAGGGGTTCTGCGCTCAAAGCTGGTAGACGCGAGGTGCCAGGTTCGAACACAGATCACGCTCGTCAGCCTAGCCGTGCGCAGTTTTCCGTGGTTTTCGCCGAAATTTGCTTAAATACGGGCTGGGATTCCTTAAAAAGACCCCTCAGGCCTAGGACTCTAGTGTAGTCAATCGGCCTTAATCCCTGCAACCGACCCCTCTTTGATTTGACATTTCAGATTCTGGACATCTCCAATATCCGCCAGTGAAATTAATTTAAAGCAGATATACATAATCAAGGCACTCTTCAACTAATAAACAGCAATAAAATTTAAAAAAAAAAAAAAAAAAAAAAAAAAAACATTCTCCGACTTTTAACCTGTAGACTACACTTTTTTTTTTTTTTTTAAACGTGGAAATAGTTGGTGATAGAAAAGTTAAGACTGATGGATTATCGTTTTAAAAAAAATTTTCAATGTCATTGGGACATGTATAGTTCACCAAGGAAAAATTTAATCCAAAGAAGAAAATAATGAATTATAGTGTTTTACAGACCTCTTTAAAATTATAGGCTCGAATCTAATTCTCTGAAAGTATAAATAGTTCTTTTCAACAATATATGCACATTAAACATTGAAAACATGGTGTAACCCCCGTTTCGCCGACAAAAAATTTCCTACCCCCCTGTTTTTCCCATTCAAGCTTCCCTTTCCAGCTATTTAGGGATTTGTCCTATAATTATGGGGAAAACAAGCGGGAAGGAAATTTAAATTCAATGAAATGGCGGGTACTAGTTACGTAAAGAGATTAGTGTCCAGTTCACCCCTTATTATCAATTGATACGACTCACAGTCTCAGGTGCCGCACAAACCCGTCGTGAATTACAATTTTCACTTGTCATTTTTTACGTTTAATTTATGACCACGTTACTGTCATACAATTATTTCTCTTTTTACAGTGCACTCCCAGAAATTCATACAGCCTGAGACCAGAAACTGCGCGAATTTTAAAATTTTGTAGATTTTTTTTTTTTTTTTTCATTTTAAATTTAGAATTTTGATATTATAATGCATTGAAAATGATTGTCATTACATAAGATATATGAAATGTATAGATGAAGGCAAATAAAGAGTATAAATAATGTAATAAAAACGCACATATAAAATTTATAGTATAGCAACATTTATAATATAGCAACTTTTTATTATTATTAATTTTAATAATTTCTTTTCAAAAGGAATTTTTTTTAAAGGAAGTGGGCATAGCCTGCTAGTATAAGAATAATTGCATAATAAATTTGCGACTTTTATTACAGTTTAGAAATATAGGTAAAAACAAATAATTTATTTTTTTATATTTTCAATCTATGGATTTTTTTTTTTTTTTTTTTTTTTTTTTTTTTTTTTTTATTTATTTATTTATTTTTTTTTTTTTTTCGTGTGTGTGTGTTTAACCACAAATATTATTGAGTTAAAAGAATTTAGGTACTTATCTTCAAGACCTAGACCTTGTTTAAAATTAACTTTCCTTATCACATTAGACTTCATTTCTAAAATAACACCATTGAAGTAAGTTCTATCATGATTTTCTTCTTTGAACTTTATCATAAATTTCAATGTTTAAATTGGTCGTAATCAGCAGATTTCTGAAGTCTACTGGAATTTTCAAAATCCTTGTTTATTATTATCGTTAAAAAAAATCTTATATTTTGAGTTTAAACACATCGATACATAAGCTCAATAAAAACCAGCAAGCAAAAAATCACATAAATGCCGTTAAATATATATATATATATATATATATATATATATTTCAATTAATTTAATTTATATATATACTTTTTTATTTCCTACCAATTGTTATTTCTTAGTTTATTAATACATCACCAAAAAATGTTTATCATGATAATTTCTGAAATACTGAATTAATTAATAAACTTTGGGCTTATAAAACTGAAAGTAAAAGTTAATAATAAAAAAAAAAAAGAAAGAAAGGTTTAAATGAATGTTTTCTAATAGTTCTCATTTTGCTTGAAGATGTAATATTTGGAATTCGACTGAATTTAAAAGTGAGTTGGCCAGCAGGTAATTAAAAAATAAATTCTACTGTTTGTTCTGTTACGGGAGTTTTTTATTTTTATTTTATTTTATTATTTTATTTTTAAATATAAATATATTCATAATACTTACAAACTTTGAAATGCAATATTGCATTTTATGGTGTTTATTCAAAGTTTGTAAGTATTATTTTATACAACACCAGTTTTTGTGGTGCTTTTTTTTTTTTTTAATAAATATATTCATATTAACTTTTATGCTTGTATTTATTATTTAAGTATATAATAATAATAAACTAAGTCTTATCCTATTAAAAAAAATTAACAATTATGCCTGAGTAGACCATTTTGGCAACTAAGAAAAAATAATTAAGTGCCATTGACGCCTGTTTTTCACATTCTAATTTCTAACTCTGGGTGTAGCGTATTTATTTCCCAAGTTTTTCTGCATCTTAACTTCTAAGTTTTTTAGGGTTATTGCCTTCAAACTACACACTCCTTCCAGATGTTCAACAGTCTTAAATGAGCTTGAAAAATGTATGTTATACCCCCATTTCGCCTACCGTGTATTCCCAAATTTCACAAGCTCAAGTGATCGATGATGATTGATAGTTTTTTTACCCTCCTCTGTTAACCTTTAGAAAACGGGGAAGGATAGCCTAACAAATTGCTCTGCATACGGGAAAACTCAAGCAACTTTTACCCCCTTTACTAATGGTCATCGCGGCAGGTGTTGATCATTAGCACACACTCAGCTCATTTTTAAGTCGCGGTAGGCCAGAAGAGGGATTTTAATTTCCCTGTGCAGGAAGATAAGAAGAGTTCACATGTCAGGGAAAACATTTCTTGTTTATAAATAATGTTTCTCTTATACTTGATGGAGATAAATATATACTTGTACAGATTTAATGGCATTAAAATAAGTGATAACATTTTTCAGGAATCAAATTATCTTTTTCGAAAATAATTGGAAATTTTTGTCATTAGCAAAGCAATTAAAAGCTCACTTTTTAAAAAGCGAAGTGACTTGAATAATCTCATAATTATAAATAAATTTAGTGCTTTTTACCCGATCCAGATAAAGTAGAAATATTTGTTAATGCTTCTGAATAAATAAATAAATAAATAAAAATATGAAAAATTAAAGAATTTAAAAGCTATTAAAAACGCATGCTTTCTTTTAATAAGTAGGATTCAGATTTTATACAAAATAAGTATAAATATTATTTATGAGATTATTATTATGATTTTTTAAATATTATTTATGAGAGTGGTCAGAATCTGTTGTATATCAACATTCTACTGTGAAAATTTAATTAAATTATTCTGAAAATATTTTTTTCCGAATGGTAGAATAGGGCGAAATTTCACATAAACATGCATTATGACGATTCTATTTCTCGTAAATAACTCGGGTTGGTTTAAAATTATTATTTATGAAAGTGAAATGACCATTAACTATTATTATATCTTTAAAATTTAGTAAGTCATTTGAAATTCAGTATTTTCATATTATTGCAGATATCTTTTCATATTATTGCCGATGATACCTTACAAAATTTTGATTATTCAGATTATTGCAGCTATTGTTATATATGATCAAAATAATGAGGATTGCTGTTTGCATTTAGAAAAAAAAAAAAAAAAAAAAAAAAAAAACATTATTTCTAGTTTGGCGGTTAATGGTTTAATAAAACACAATACTTTAGCTTGATCTTTGTATTAAAATGTTTAATATTATAAGTGTAACTAATTTTTTGACAGATTTCTTTCATGTATAATGGAATGGAAATAAAGTTATCTTTAATTGCTAAATCTTATATTTTATTTAAAAAAAAAAAAAAAAAAAAAAAAAAGAGAGAGAGAGAGAGAGAGAGAGAAAAGAAAAAAGAAAGAAAGAAAATAAAGAAAGAATAAAAGAAAGACTTTTTTTTTCGTAATTTCTTGTTATATTATACATATATATAATAAAATTTCGTAATGTTCATAAATATACGCACATATTTCTGCACTTTGCAAATTTTATTTATCTCCTCACACAGAATTAACTTTTTTTTTTTTTTATTATTTTTTTTTTTTTAAAACAAAAGAGTCATTATTTAACATTAAACATTATTTTTTTTTCCAATGGCCAAGATATTCGGCTTTCGCAACTGATACATGGAAGGAGTCGTGTGTAATACAGGGGGCATTTTTCAGTTCAGCCGCTCGGAGTTTTCCATGGTTTTCTCCATAACCAACACACTATACCACACAGTTCAATGTATTCAATGTAAAATATTATTCTATAGTGTATTGAAAATAAATTCAAATTGATTGCTTAAAGTTAAGAAACAGTATAAAATACTAAAGCAAAATTTTTCATCAAGTTTATTTTATATTTATTATTATTATTATTATTATAATTATTTGGGGGGAGGGGGGATCTAACAAGTTGTATAAGCTTAAAAAAAAAGTAGTTTTTTTTCGTCTTTATTTTAAAGTATTTCATGAGTAATAATAATTAAAAATAAATAAATAAATAAATAAAAAGATTAAAAATGAGTGATAATAAAAATAAATAAATAAATAAATAAATAAAATGCATTTCTTTTAAAATCAAAATAATAATAATAATAATAATAATTTCAAGAAAAATATAGTTTTCATCACATAAACTCATAACATAAAAACTGGTCAAATTGTTTTGCGTGGATTTCGAATCAGTGTTTAATAGATATTTACAGTTTTAATTTATCATAGTTGCCAAATTTTACACATTTTTAATGCCACATTTTTGTAAAAAAAAAAAAAAACTCGTTTTATTCGCAAATTGAAGTTTTATAAATTACATAAAAGCAAAATAATAATAAGAAGAACTGATTATGAAGATGTTAGTCAAAAAAGCTTAAATTTGGCGACTATGATATATTATGCAGATTTTATTTTTAAACAAAATACGCAAATTTAAGATGCAGCTAAAAACAAAACTAAATTTATTTTAAACCTGATTAAATAATTTTATTCCGTTTAAATGACAAGTTAAACATATACTAGAATAGAAATATATACATAACATTAAAAAAAAAAAAAAACCTAATAAAAATTAAATAAATGATAAAATGTACAATGAGTTCTTTATTCTGCTAAATAAATTTTAAAATAAACTTCAGGTAAACTATTTTGCATGGAATTTAAATTACTATATATTTGATTTTTTAAAAGTTAAATATTTAGTCATATATGTAGTGTTTTAAATTTGAAGAGGAAAAAATACGAGCAGGAAAAATAAACTTATTTTTCAGATATTATAATGTCTCTTAAAATTAGCCTTTTCGAAATCTTTATATGTTATCTCTGAGAGGTCTGTCTGAGGTGTCCATCTATATTGCGTCAATTTCGGAGAAAAGTACGGAAAAATCTAAACAGCTAGATGGAAGAGTTGGAGCTAGGTTCGAACCTGCCACCTCCCGTCTACCAGCTTTGAAAACGGAAACTCTCGGTCATAAATGAAGCTTGTGTCCCTGTTTGACATAGTAAGATTCTTTGAATCTTATATGAAAGGCGTCACAAAAAGACTGAAACATGGTTTAATAGTTTACTGAATAGAGATGACTGTGCAATATAACTTGTCAAAAGTATTCAAATTTAGAAAAAATTATTTCGGTTAATCTACAAAAAATTCACATATTTAAAAGTTTTATATGACACTTTAGATCAATTCGACCTACTATTTTTATAGTAACAACATAATTATAAAAAAATAAAAACATCATTACATTACTGTCTGTTTACATAACTTATAATTATGTATCCAATTTACAAAGTCACATAAAGTAAAACTGAGGGTCATATGTACGCAGCATCGTAATTAGACAGACTTACTGTTTGCCTTTCTCTATTTACACATACATAACATATATGATGTTTTCGATGCAAAAATTTCGATTATCAATTTGTATATGATCAGTTTTTAAACGAAGCCTTGTAAATGATAAGAAAAAATTACAATTTCTAAGTAGTCAATAAGTTAATTTCTTTTACTATATAATTCAGCTGATTTTACAGGTAGAGTTATCCGTTGTTATTATTATTACTGCTGAAATGTTAGTGGAGTCCTCCATGTTGAGACTAATAAAGATTTTGGTTTCCATATGTGTGTCTGTTTGTCTATCTGTTTGTCGTGCGATAACGGCTGCAAAAATCACGCTATAGAGTTGCAATCTGGTACACATATTCATGAGCTCCACGGAAGCTGTATGGTTTTGGTGTATATTCTTTTCATAGTATTTTAACATCATTATTTTGCAATCAACAAAATTAAATCGGCGTAAATTACTGAGATGCTTAAACTTATGTTTTCTTCTGAAAATATGTGAGCGTAAGCTTCCTAATTAATATACAGGGCCTTACAAGAAAATTCCTTAGAAGATGAATTAGATGAATTAATTTGTTTAACTGTTTCAAGCAGGTCGTTTAAATGTAAAATATATTAACATTTAATAAGAAAATGTCAGTATTATTTTTAAAAAGTAAAAAAAAAAAAAAAAAAAAAGTATTACACTTTTATGTATTAAATTACCTTTTACTTATTAAATTATCATTAGTTAGACTAATCTATGTCTAATCACATTATTAAGCATAAGGACAACTAATGCATAATCCATTAACCATTAAGTTTGATTATGTTCTGTTGAACACAAACACTTGTTCAAAATACTAAGATAATATGAAATATCCTTGTTTATAATATGATCCGCAGTAGGTTTTATTAACATATTTATGTGTGTAACTCACTTCAATAAGAAGTATTACACTTTTACGTATTAAATTATCTTTTCTGTATTAAATTACCACAAGTTAATACCCGTCAAAATGTGACGGATGATGTGCAACTAAAACCTTTTCACGTCATAAAGTTTAAAACACCCTTGCTTTATTATTTTGCATTGCTCTTAACCGGTTTAAAACACTCTGCTTTAATCAATTATCTTTTGGTTGGACGGAGGAGGGATAAATTTTATGAAATTTCAATATACAAAATTGAAACATACTCCATATAATAAAAATAAAATACTTAGGTTTTCCTAATTTTACTCTAAATATGACAAAAAGAATGTTAGGAGTAGTTAAAAGAAAGGCAAAATTTATATAAATTATCGAAGAATCAATATTTCTTAATGAGATAGTATCAATATTTGTGATAATACTTATCAAAGCATCAATCATGTAAATTAATCTCACAATAGAATTCCTCCCTGTCACCAACTAATAATCTATAGAACTGCACTCGTTTTATGTTTACTGTGAAATTTATTCGTTACTTTTCACGCAAAATGAATGAATACAAGGATTTACTAGCAGATTATAATTAGTATATTAACTTACTATCAACGATAACAGGTCAGTTTTTTAATAAAAGACATACAAGAAAGACAAAAAATTCATTCACTTGTAAAATATATCATTAATTCTAATTTACCAAGACAATAAGTGCATTTTAAGTGTAAAATAATATTTTTGATTCTGATTTTTCCTTCCCATATTTGTAAAACCCATGAACCTATAAAGAGGAACCTAACCTAATTATGTAACTTCATGGAAAAACCACTTGGATATAATCCAAAATATTAATTCATTGTATTCTAAAAATAAACTGCAAATCGAAATAAAGTTAAAATTTGTTTTTGCTGGAATAGTATTATAACACTTTATTCTATCAAAATAGTATATTTCAACAAAAGTATACTGTTAAAAATAAATAAATAAGAATGAATTTAGTACTTTAGTAAATTAATTTGCTCATTAAATTTTTAATAATAAATTATACTATGTAAATTTTTACTCGTGTAAAATATCAATATTTTAATGTTATTCTCTTTAAATTATTTTTACTGTAATATGGTATCGAAATGAAGTATCAGAGATAGATTATATTAATCTCTATATATTAAAAAAAAGTAACTGTCCCGGGCGTCAATTTTTTTTGTCTGCGACAGCAACTTTTCGCGGAGGGCAGGGTTCTCCGCGTCATGAGATATATCAGTGTATTCCGACTGCTTCAAGGAAGGCATTTCAGCTGCTTAGAAATTTCTACCATTTTTATTAACAAAGTTATTAGCTAAAAACATCGGGTTCATACAGGTACTCTATTTGCCACCGGAGAAAAAATTTCTCTTATGACGTTTTTTTCTGTGTCTCTGACGTCACTTTCCTCAGGAAAATTAAAATGTGATCAATGATGTAAATAAGAAAAATTGAATAATTGGCATCTTTGAGATGCTCGAGAGAAGAAAAAAATTATTTAGAATAGCAAAACATTTATAAATAACCGATATTTTTAAAATATTAAGTAAAAATTTAATAAAGATGAAACGAAAATTAGTTTTTATTATTTTAGCTTATATTATTAGTTTATATTATTAGTTAAGTTCATACAATTAGTTTAGTTTATATTATTAGTTTTTATTTTAACGTTAGGCGAAAAAGATTTAGTAATGAATACATGATTATGTTAAACAACTATTGGTATAGAGTTAGAGGTTAAGCGCAGAAATTTTTAAAATGAAATTTATATTAGTTTATATAAAGATTGGTACAACTTCAGTATAACCCTACAGCTGAATTTGGCGATTTTTCTTTGGCGCCGTTTTGAACGATAACGATGTCGTTCTGGACTGTTTGTGTAATATGGCAGCCTATATGTTGGTTATTTTGGATTTAGGATTTTATGTTTTATGATTTACGATTTCGATTATGATTTTATCATTTATCAGTTATGATTTATGATTTTTAGATTTATGATTTTGCCATAATCGCCAACAAAAAAAAATCACCAAATATCGTTCTGGGGTTATACTGAAGTTGTTCCTAAAGATTTAGTTTTTTAACTCAAAACATATTTAAAAGGATAGATCTTTACTATGACCAATTTAGCGATTTTTAAAATTTAGAAATGAAGAAGCTCGTACGTTTTTCGCCAAAGAATTCATTTACGCAACCACAATAGCCATTTTAACTCTAGCCATGCCTTAAATATAGAGATAAATTATAAAATGGTGCAACAATAATGATAATAATAATAATAAAATCCATAACCTATTTTTGTTTTTTAAGCATTGATATAAAACATTGCAGAAAACAAAATTTAATACAACAGGACATTTTTTTTTTTTTTTTTTTTTTTGTCTATTTTTCCATATAAAGGAATGTAGTAACTGCATTGCTAAAATATTTTAGTTACAGCTAATACAGGACCTCGCTGGCTGATTTTAAATTTTTTATTTATTTCGACGATGACTTAAATTATCTATCGCAATAATGCATGTCAAGATTTTCGCGAGAAACGTCTAAGCTACTTCGGTGCCAAATTTAAAGTTTCGCCAAGAGCTTAAACTGTTATATTGCTTTAGCAGATTATTTTCAATTTTATTTTAAATATTTTTTAACTTAATTCAAGAGGGGAAAAAAAGAACATGTTTTATTTGGTCTAAATGTACAAAATATCTTCAGGTAAAATATTATCCGTTTTTAATTTTTTCATTATTAGAAAGAAAATGGCTGAAGTAGTTTTTCCTGTACCATTGATGTCTCTATAAATTAAATTAAATTATCCAGTATTCATCATATTTCATTCTCCACGCTCATTTTTTATTTTCTAAATTTAACATTACATAATATATATGTAAAAAAAATCAAGGGTAATCAGAAGATGTAGCCAACAAATATTCAGAACCATCATCAACACAAGTTCAAGAGATATCGCCAACAACTATTAAGATGTCATGATCAATATATATCCAGTAGATATCGCCAACAATAATAATTATTCAGACGATATCGCCAACAAGTATTCAGGAGCTATCACCAATACTTATTCAGAAAATATAGTCAACAAATATTCAAAAGTCATCCAATTTATGAATGGTGATGGTCTATCTCGAATGCTTCAAACCGGCAATTCGCTTATACAATACAATCAAGAATGAATTTTTCACTTATCAGTAGGTTTAGAAAAATGTGATTTTTTTTTTTTTTTTTTTTTTTTTTTTTTTTTTCTGGTTTAAGCTTAGTATTTAATATATTTTAAGACATTAAATAGTAAAATCAGATATTGACAGGCATCTTGGCAAATTCATAGTGTAATTCAATAAGTGGCGACAATGCAAAATCGCTATATGAAAGAAATTGTCCTGTCGTACTACTACTACTAATGAAATGTTTAAAATAATTGCAATAATCACATAAGATATTTATTTTCAGCCTGACTAAATCATATTCTAGAAAAAATGCACTTTAAAAAGTTGCATCTTTACTGTTGGAAGCACCATTTTAAACTTTGCTGTACATTGGAAATAAATGCAGAGTATTACATATTGTCCTAAATTAACTAAAAGAATTCAATAGAAAAAAAAATATATAGGCATTAGAAAAAATAAGTTCATAATATCTTTAATCAAGCAATAACACCCAAAAAATTCATCGTCAAACAGTGACCAAAATTTAACAAGTTGATCATATACTAAAGCTGTAACGCTAAATGGTTTAGATGTTAAGTATTTCTCTCTGTTCTAAAAAATTAGTGCTATGGTTGTTTATTTTGTGTGTTTAGCTGTCTAACATATGTTTTCTATCAAAATAATGGCAAATTGTTATTAAATTGTCGAACGTTATAACAGATTTTTTACATATTATAAACGATATAAAATTAAATATTGTGTATTTCAATGCGATACCAAATATGATGGATTTCTATAATATTTTCATGTATTATTAATATTCCAATTCAATGAAAGGAAAAGTTGCGAATAGTCGTATAGAATCCCGCAGGGATTAATGAGCGAAGCGAGTCGGAGAGCGGTTGGTGAGCGGAGCGAGCAGGGGGCAGAGCCCCCTAGTTAGAGTAAAAAATAAATCTTTGATTTTAAATATCTATCCCCATATTTTCCCAACAAAGTTTTCAACTGATAAAAGTTAACTTTTAAAGAACAATAAACTCTGACAATTTATAAATTAAAGAAATAATAGTATTTTTTTTTTCTTTTAAGAAGTATGATATATTTACATGGAGACAGATGGCGCCACATCTTGTATAAAGAAATTTTCGGTGAAAATGTGCACCGATCATACATAAATGTAACCGATAAGTATTCGCGAATTGCTTTGATTTAATATACTTCCTTGGATCAAGGAATTAATCGTGTGAATTATTTTTATGATTGAGCTTTAAGTAGGCGTCTGCCATAGAATAGACATATGAAATAATGTCGTCAGCTCGATCTTTATCATCAGTAATCGTATTGTGCTGCATAAAGAAAAAGGAATATTCCCGTTCCGAATTGGTTCAAAATTTTCTCGCGCATGCCCAGATCGTACGATTTTAGTCTTACAGAAAATGCTTTGTATTTTAATATTATAGATTAGTTAGAATAATCTGTGTCTAACCACATTATTAAACATAAGGACGACTAATGCTTAATCCATTAACCGTTAAATTTGATTATGTTCAGTTGAAAAAAACGCTTGGGCGAAGTACTAGATAATATGATTTATCTTTATTTATAATATAATCTCCGTAGTAATTTTTATTAAAATATTTATCTGTATGACTCATTTTAATAAAAAAGAACCTAATTATAGTATTAAACCAGAAATTGTCGTTTAAGTCTTTTGATTAATTTAAATAGGGTGAAGTGGGGTAAGTTTAACCTGGACTTATCTCCAAACTAGTAAGTTGAATTTTAACCTATTAGTCATTATATGTATTTGTTTGAACCTATAAGACAAAGCGAGTACAAGTTAAGCAGCACAACGCAATGATAAAAAAAAAATTCCGCCGATAGCAGCACCGTTATCTTACAGTGCTCGGGCGTCAGAAAAACAACCAGGGCAACAGGTTGGGAGTTGACAAAAGAAAGCATTCAGTCGAACTCGACATTTACATTGCTAGATAGGGATAAAAGCCTTAAAATCCAAAACTGTATTTAATTGCTTTCTCAGGAAAACTTCTAATAGGGTAATACTTTTTTCTATTTCTTATGTGGAATAATATTTTTTTAAGACACTTGCCACTCCTAATGGTGGCTAATCGTGCCAATGTTACTAGATTAGGGACGACTCTTATTCAATTGTCACCAATAAATTTGAGAAGTGACATTTGATACATATAATGGATGATAAATCTTCGAAGCGATTAGACAACCTTCACAATTAATATTTAGTGGTGGATATTGAATAAAAAAAAGTCTCCAATCTGGCAACGCTAAATCGGGAGGATACATTTTCCCATAGAGGTTACAAAGTAAGTAACAGTGTACTTGCAGCGTTCCTAAATTTTTACATGCGTTTTATTATTTTCTTAGAACTATTCCAAAACAGATTTTTTTAAAATAATATAAGAGCATCAAAACTTCAATAAAAATTTCTTTTCGAAAATAGTGGTAACAATAAAAATAAGATGCGCGTAAAATTTTAGGAAAGATGACAGTCCTGAACCTATCTTTATAAAATTTATCCTTTATCTTTATAAAACCTTTATCTTTATAAAATTTAAACCAAAATAAATATGTTGCAAAGATAGTTTTGGAAATTTGAAAAATTGCTGACATTTCCGTTCTAAGACAAAGTGTTGGTGTCAAAATTCGAAGTTTACCTATTGCTGTACTTGTAAATTTCACAGTCTTTAGTTAAAAGAAAAAAAAACTTTGTTTATATATGTATATATATATATATATATATATATATATATATTAAATATAAGTTCAAATTTCTTCTATTTCTTAAACTTTCTAAGTTTGTCATCCATGGTTACATTTACCCCTGGGAATTTTGTATCTGTGGCAAGTGTAACTTGTTCCCAAGAACATCAACTGCATCACTCTTATTTTTTCATTGTTTTTTTATTTATATTTTATTTATTTATTTATTTATTTATTTTTTTTTTTACTTTCTCTTACCCATAAGGTAGAGAAAGTATTGTTTTTGGGTCAAATTTTCGAAAGTGAGATTTTGTTATATTTACATGTTCTGAGGTCTCCTGAATACGAAAATAATGTTTTTAGCGGTTGGTCTGTGTGTATGTTTGTGTGTCTGTCTGTCTGTTATCAGCATATCTCAAAAACAAATTATGACAGAAAGTTCAAACTTGGTATTCTAAATGTGTATCATATAAGGATGCCACACTAAACTTTTCGTTAAGATCAAGCAAATGGTTCGTGTACAGGGACACTCAAAAGTATTCAAATACATTACGTCTATGGGGGAAATTGCAGATAAGTAGAGTTTAACATCTATAGACTACACTAAACCAAATGACACGAATATATATTTTTTGCAATAGAGATAGTCAACTGGCAAAAAATTTTTGTGTATGTAGGAGCATCGCCTCTCCCTCCGGGGTGTGGGGGGAAGGGGAGTAAATTTTCATGATGGGTATCTTTCAAAAGAGCTCGCCAATACCTTTAAAACGAATGACTGAACCATCGACCTGTGATGATTTAAAATAATGTTATCGATTTTTTTCACTTTTAACAAAAATAAAAAAAAATTTTTTTTTTTTTTTTTTTTTTTTTTTTTTTTTTAAATATTAAGAATAATTTCAACTTCTTTTTTTATATATACTTAGTGTTATACTACTTCTCTTATATGAAAATCGTCTGTATTATCATAAAAGATAAATTGTTTAAATAATAATTTTAATAAATTATTTAAAAAAAAAATTATTATTATTATTTTTTAATAACCGAATTAAATTCTATATGAATGTAGGTGCATTGATGAAACGGGGGGTTGAGGGGGGGACAGTAGCCCCCCACACACTGAACTAAATATCATATAAAACTCTTCCGAAGCCTAATTTGAATTGTTTGACATAGGTTTACTTACCAGTACTCGTTACCTCAATCTCCAACCTGTATTTATAGTATTAAATTTCAGAGTAGGAGAAAGTCGTGTGAGTGACACACCAGATTATTTATTTTCCATAAAACATAATATTAATAACTGTATACTTTTTACTTTCTCTTACCCATAGGGTCGAGAAAGTATTGTTTCAGGGTCAAATTTTCGAACGTGAGTTTTTGTTATATTTACATGTTTTGCGGTCCCCTGAATATGAAAGTCATATTTTTAGCGAATAGTCTGTATGTGTCTGCCTGTCTGTGTGTCTGTTATCAGCATATCTCAAGAACAAATAGTAGCAGGAATTCCAAACTCGGAATTCTAAATGTGTATCATTTAGGGATGCTACACTAAGCTTTTCGTTGAGTTGAATCCAATGGTTCGTGTACAGGGACGCTCAAAAGTATTCAAATACATTACGTATATGGGGAAAATTGCAGTTAAGTAGAGTTTAACATCTATGGACTGCACTAAACCAAATGAAACGAATATATATTTTGTGTAATAGAGATAGTCAACTGGGAAAAAATTCTGTGTATGTAGGAGCCTCGCCTCCCCCCTGGGGGGGGGAAGTCCCCCGTCGAAGGGAGTAAATTTCCATGATGGGTATCTTTTCAAAAGAGCTCACCACTACCTTTAAAACGAATGGCTGAACCCTCGATCTGCGATAATCTTATATATATTATAAATGTGAATGTCCGTTTATTTGACTGCGTTTCACGCTAAAACTGCTCGATGGATTTCGATAAAATTTGTTATGGAGATAGCTTATACCCTAACTTAGAAAGTTGGCTACCTTTTATTCCGAAAAAAAACTTTTTTTTGTTATTTTTATGCATAAAATAGAAATTTTGTAAGCTAATAATAGCAAAAAATTAGCCATTTAAATTTTAACCATAATTTAATTGTTGCCAAAATTAAATTTAATTATCCATAATTTAATTGTTGTCGAGTTTATTTATTTATTTTTTTTTTTTTCCAACAGGAAAATAAATATCTAAACGTGAACAATAAAAAATAAAATAAATAAATAAATTATGCATCTCACAAAAATTGACATCATTTTAAATTTAAAATTTCTTTTACAAAGTGCTAATATAGTTTACGATGCTAATGTGTGTTGTACTAAAATCAGTTTTATTTATAGATCCTCCTGGGTGATTTTTTAAATTGTTGCGTTGAAATACACCGAACATTTTTCGCCAAGAGGTTTAATTTAGCAACAGCGATTTTAATCTAGGTAGTTCAAGAAAAATATAAAAGAGGTTTAATTTAGCAACAGCGATTTTAATCTAGGTCGTTCAAGAAAAATATAAAAGAGGTTTAATTTAGCAACAGCGATTTTAATCTCGGTAGTTCAAGAAAAATGTAAAATTAATAAAGTTGTGTAGCACGATAATGTTTATTTATTTATTTATTTATTTTATATACCATTCACTACGCTAATTTAACATACAAAAAAATGAGCTGCTGTGTGGGACTGCACTTGCACACTGTCGGGCAGAAATATTTGATTAATTCAAATTAATATTTAAATAACCAAATAAAGATATGTTTAATAGAAAGTCTTGGAGACAAACTTGGCGAGTGGGCGATCGAATTTGGTGAAAAATGATAGTTTAGGGTTCCCGATGTTTCGAAGCTCTCCGACACACGGGAACGTAGACCATGAGCTTACCATGGGATTCTCGATGGAGTCATCTCCAAGCCCCATCGCCAAAAGTTATAAGTAGGTGTGAGTTGATTTTTGCGAAAGAGTATGTAGTCACTGCGATCCAGAATTATTCAGAGACCTATTCTGAGTCATTGCACTTTAGGGATTAAGCTCTAAGCAACTGGACATTTTTCGTGAGTGAGTGAAAATTTTTGCTCTGGTGTAGTTGATGTTATTTGCTTTACTCCTGTAGAACAAGTGACTATTTTTTTAGACTGTCCCAGAACATTCATTGAATAATGACTTATACTGTACGAGTAACAGCTTCAACTGTTTCCAGAATATTCGAAGAATTAACACCAGCTATTGGACTATTTTCGAAAATATTTGTTTTAATAATAGGTTTTTTTTTTTTTTTTTTTTTTTTTTTGTACAGATTCGAGAAGTTCAAAAAATGTTTGATATTGCCAAGGAGGTCCCATACTAAAGCTGTGACGAAAATAGTCGCCAATAGAAATATATTCAGTTGCAAAGAAATCATTTAAATATAGTGTCCAGCGAAGCGGGCAAAGCCTGCTAGTTTAACATAAAGTTATCGATTCTTTTCATTTTTAACCAAAAAAAAAAATTTTTTTTTTTTAATGTAATATTGAGGATAAATTCAACTTTTTTTTTGGATATTTAGTGTTTTACTACTTCTCTAATATGGAAAACATGTGCATTATCATGGAAGAAAATTTTTTTTAAATAATAATTTTAATAAATTATTTTTACTGAGTGAATTTGTATAGGAAAATATAGAAGTAAGTCGTGTGATTGCCACAACACACTATAGTTACTTGTTGTTAGTGGATGTGCTTTACTAATAATATTTTACAATTTCCAGAAAAGCTGTTCGGGAATTTAAATAAATTCCTCATAGAGATATGGTAAATAATGTAAGTTTTATGCTAAATATTCATTGCTTCTTTTTTGTACATTAATGAAACGGGGGGTTGAGGGGTGTGGCGGCCCCCCTCACACAGAACTAAATATCATATAAAACTCTTCCTAAACCTAATTTGAATTGTTTAACATAGGTTTACATAACAGTACTCGTTATCTTACCTCTTAATCTCCAACCTGTGTTTATAGTAGTAAATTTCAGGGTAAGAAAAAGAAGTGTGAGTGACACACCAGATTATTTTTTTTTTAAGTGCTAAAATATTTTAGATAGCAAGGGCTCATAGAGGTGAAAAATTTTAAACTATAACAAATCCAGATATATTTTTAAAAATTTCACAAGATTTCAAATTTGAAAATTAATTCTCCACTTAAAAAAAAAAATAAATAAATAAAAATAAATAAAGAAGAAGTTGATTTAAGAACTTATCGTGCAGTTTTGTATATGAAATAGGAAGTTTCAGTTTTTTGTAACTCAGTGGATGTATGCTAGTTCTTTTCGATAACAATCACTGAAATCGCTTGTTTATGAAATAGGTAATAACTCAAATATTTTATAAAAAACATTTCTGTAAATTTATGCAAAGTACACGGAAATTTATAACGTGTGGCCAAGATAAGGATATGTATAGAGCAATTCCACGGATTATTTCCCCATTAAAATGAAAAAAAGAAATTGCAGAAATATCAGAAATATCAGAAAAAGAAAAATATTAGCATAGAGTAATTAGACTTAAAAGAAATTCATTTTAGTTCCCAATCATACTATAGGTATGGGGAACTTAGGTAATGAAAATTTTCGACCTCGGTTTTTTGACTTTTTTATACGTTCTCAGGTGTGAGGAATTCGAAAATGACAAAATTTGTATGGTGTCCATCTGTAGGGTGTCTATTAGAGTGTTAGTCCGTTAGTGTGTTAGTATGTTAGCCTGTGTACACGATATCTCACGAACAAATGTTCGCAGAGAGATCGGACAAGTTTTAACGTATTTGTTATGACACTGGCAAGAATCCTGTTCTTTCGCAACATTTCAATTAAATATCTTCAGAAGTTATTCGAAAGTTACGATTTTCTTAACTTGGGAGAATAGGGCAAAATTTCACTTAAACGTGCATGAAAAGAAATATTTTTATCGTAAAGATGTAAGAATAACTTTTAAATATCAGGTTTAATGCCGGGGTGAACATCAATAACTAGAAACAGGGTACTTTGAAAATTTCGCGAATTATTCGAAATTTACGAATTTCTTAACATAGCAGAAGAGGGGAAAATTTCGCATTAATTTCCCTTTTGAGGGATATTTTCATCGTAACGTTGTCAGAGTACTTTCAAAATATTATATAAGATTCTGGTTTAAATATCCTTTACTAGGAATTTTCCAATTTTAAAAATTTCGTAAGTCACTGGAAATTTACGATTTACTTAATATGGCGGAATAGGGCAAAATTTCGGATAAACGCTCATTTTTAGAGAGATTTTCACCGTAAATACTAGCATAAACATCCCTGACTATGAATTTTGTAATTTAAAAATTTCGTAAGTTATTTGGAATTTACGATTTACTTAACAAGGCAGAATAAAGTAAAATTGAGCATAAACGTCCATTTTGAGAATCATAAATATGTCAGACAACTTCAAAATAACATTTAAGATACTTGTTTGAACATGATTGACTACAAATATTTTAACAGGAAAATTTCATAAGCTATTCGAAATTTAAGATTTTATCAACATAGCAAAATGGGGCGATATTCCATATAAATATGCATTTTGGGGATTGTTGCATTGGAAATAGTAGCATGAAAATAAACTACGAAATTGACCCCCAATAAAATAAATTAATAGATTAGAATAAGGAAAATATATCGAACTGAACGGTGGGTAGCGTATTAGGCGGGGATTTCGTTCTGTCACTCTGTCAAGCTGGTGGCGTGCTAACTCCGACGTGCCATCTCCGGACATAGTCAAAGTCCCTCTTTGTAAGGGATTAAAGTGTTGAAGGAATGTGTCTTAAAAGGATTATTTTATACTTGGCGCACTTCCTAAAGTCTATTGACCGGAAATGTAGCTAAGTTGAATTTCGGCGATAAATTTACTAGTTTTAAGTAATTTGAAAAATTCCCATTTGCGCGAATAAAGTAAAAATACAAGAATAGTACGAGTTACATGCGTTCTCAGATTCATACACAGCTAGGTAGAAGCGTCCAGTGATTTTTTTTTTTTTTTTTGGTTTTTATGTGAGCGAAGCGAACATACGTGCGTGATAGTGATGGCTTCGAAAACGAGTTACATGCGTTCTCAGATTCATGCACAGCGAGGCAGGGGTGTCCAGTGATTTTTTTTTTTTTTTTTTTTTCATGTGAGCGAAGCGGACATACGTGCGTGATACTGATTGCTGCAAAAACGAGTTACATGCGTTCTCAGATTCATGCACAGCGAGGCAGGGGTGTCCGGTTGTCCAGTGATGTTTTTTTTGGTTTTCATGTGAGCGAAACGAACATACGTGCGTGATACTGATTGCTGCAAAATCGAGTTACGGGCGTTCTCAGATTCATGCACAGCGATCGTAGGGATGTCCAGTGTTTATTTTTTTTTCTTTTTACGTCCGTGGTAGGGATTGCCGCGGAACAGACTTACAGGCGTTCTCAGATTATCAAGTCAAAAAGGACGAAATTACCTGCAAACCCGGTCTTGCAATTTCTGGTCGCGCAAATGGGAATTTTTCAACACTTTAATCCCTTACAAAGAGGGACTTTAACTATGTCCGGAGATGGCACGTCGGAGTTAGCACGGAACCGTCAAGCTATTGGTCAAATTATTTTCTCTTAACATGAATATAATATGTTTTGCACTAGAAATTTATAAGAACATACATATGATGGGGAACTGAGCAGAGTTCACCGATGCCAACTAGTTTATATTGTTAGTAAAATTATTAGGTTTATTTACTTTTTTTTTTTTTTTTTTTTTTTTTTTTTTTTCAACGATTATATATTTAGATTTAAAATAGATAAAATCAGAAAGTCATCTGATCGGTATTAAGTGTTCAATTACTGTTTTAGAAGTTCACAAATTATTATTATTATTTATTTTTTTCTTTATTTTTAGATGACTGTGAAATTCCTTTTCTTTACTTTGGTGATATAAAAGAATTAAAAATAGGTGATGAGCGTTGGAGTTGGAAGAGCTTTCGAATTGAAAGAGAAGAGAAATATGTAAAAGTAATAATCTTAAAAACTTTCAATGTATTTCTGTACGAATTTATATTTAAAACACAATCAATATTTATAAACTCCTCCTTTTTTTTTTTTTTTTTTTTTTCCATCAGTATAATTTTTCGTAATTTTGTTTGTCCTTGGTTTGGTGTATTTATTAACTGTAACTTTCTGTTAAATGTGTATTTTGTGTGCTTTACTGATTTTAATTCTGATTATTGAAATAAATTATATATATATATATATATATATAATTATATTTAGTATATGGTTTTAAAATGCAATAAGGATAATCTTTTCCTAAATTTTAACATATGGTTTCTAGTTTAAAAGAGACGAATAAAACAAACCCTTCCGGCTCAGTCGGAAAAGAAATTTCTTCTTTTGAATATTATTTTAGATATTTCTCAGTTTTTAAATGTCCTCCAATTATGAAACCAGATTTTGGATAAAGCTTATGGATAAACATTATAGACACGTTGATAATGGACTATGTACCTAGAATGTTTCTAGTAAAACTATTCTTAATTACGTTTATATTATATACGATAAAAGAACTGAAAACTATGTGAAATAAAGGCAAAATCCAAACAAATAAAACTGAAATAACATAAAAAATGAAGATTAATCCCCGGTAATTTAGAAAATAAGACAATCATTTTTAATAATTCCTCCTTTATATGATCAAACACCAGGAAGGAATTATTACTTACAAACTTTGAATAAACACCATAAAATGCAATAAACTCGCAACAATAGTTTCGGGTCGAAAAAACCACGACCCTTCATCAGGCGAACAAAGTAAGCACGAGTGCTGCAATCAAAGCGGCAACGCACAAAATCGTTTAAAATGAAAAGAAAATGTATATAAAGTAGAAACTAAATATAGCTACTGGTGTGAGTAGAATTGTACCAAAAAACAAGGAAATAAATAAATGGGTGAGATTAAACACATAACAATCAAAGGATAACCAAAATATGTTTGAATTAATCATTAAACAATTGCATATGCCTGATACAAAGTAAAAGATATTCAAAAGTTAATGAGTTGTTTCTGGACATTAATGAATGAGATCATATACAACAAATATGAACAAAGTGTAACAGAAAAAAATAACTAGAAGAAGCTGAAGAAATTTATTGGAAAGTGTTAATAATACATGTGAACCATATTATTTTCATAGTTAAAATAAAAAACTAGTGAAAGTTTAAATTCACACGTGAAAGCGTTTCACGTGTACACATATTATATAAAAAAGTATAAAATCACTTTTAAAAACACGTAGATAAATTTTTTTTATTAAAACCAGACACAAAGCTTTTCGCTATTATCAAAATAGCATCATCAGTAGCCAGCAATATATAATTGAGAAGTTCAATACGGTTAAAGTTTAAAAAAGTTCTATTCTAGTTGACTTTCTTTACGAGCACCCTGAAGCTATTCCTTTGTGAACCCAGTGCGAAGTAATTGCAGCCCCTCGTGACTTTCAAGACCTGCTAATGACAGAAGCAATAAATATTATCAAGTACAATAAAGTTATTAACTCCAAGGATGCTGCATCGCTTCATAAAATATGGCACACGTTGTGCTCGTAAGAATATTGAAAATTGTATTGAAATCTTTTTTTTTTTTTTTTTTCGAGTTTTTTGCCATGTAGTTCCTGTGCGACCTTGTGGGGACAAAACTTCTTTTTTTTACTTTAACCGTATTGAACTTCTCATTTATATATTGCTGGCTACTATGTTACTTAAGTACACCTGATGATGCTATTTTGATAATAGCGAAAAGCTTTGTGTCTGGTTTTAATAAAAAAAAAATTTATATACGTGTTTTTAAAAGTGATTTTATACTTTTTTATATCATATGATTTTCGTTCTTGTTTCGTTTATAAATAAATGCTTGGCACGCTAAGTTAGTTTTACCTACATTCACGTATGGAAATGTGTATATTGATTTGAAGGAAAAGAGAAACCAAATGTAAGTTACTCCTTTTGCATGATATTTTATTGAATAATTTGATTTTCATTTGGAAAGATTTGGAGGAAAAACGATAAGCACTATAGTCTTTAAAAAAAACATGTACGATATTTGGTGAGTTTTTAAAATACTACAATAAATCTGTTAATACCTGACATTCGAAGTTTCTCTTTAAAAAATTATCAAGTTGTTCCTAAAAAAAAAAAATGTGTTAGAAAATATTTTATTCCATGGTTTTGCAATTGAGGTTCTAAATTACACAAGTGTGCATCCCCTTTTCTTAATTGCATGACTATTATTCTTGTAAGCTTTGTTTACGGAGGATATCTTGAATCCAAAAATCATCTTCATTGCTGCTCAGCTCATCACATACGATTTTTTTTTTTTTTTTTTTTTTTTTTAAATTGTACTAATTTTATTTGTTCACAATTATTCTGTCAGAGGATAAGGGTTTTAAATTACGATTGAAAGTCAGTAAGTAGGTTATAAACCGATTTGAGAAATGGGCAGCAGCAGTAAATTGTTTTCAAATATGCCAGTTAAGTAGTAGCAATATCTGACTGTAAGATACCCATTTCTAATTTATGAGAACAGTTGTACAAGATGAGCAGATGCATTAGAAAATGGTCATTGTGCTCTAGAACTGTATACTATGTAGAAGAACAGCGAAGTTTTTAAGACTTTCTGCAGGGGATATGCACAAACGTTTCCGATGTACATTGAAAATTGCTTATCCTGTCAAGCGATCTACAACTGAGTTCAAAAATTTTCTGAAGTGCATTCAAAAACTGTTGATGAAGAACGAAAGGGTCGTCTTGACAGGACTGAGATAAAAAAAACAGTGAGGAAATTTTAGAAAATAGATAGAACTGATAGACAGCATAGCAACTACAATAGGATGTTTACATGGTTTAGCTTACAACATCCTGCATTATCTGATGATGACATGCTGAATGGGAGGTATATAGATAGCTGAGACAGTGGTCCATACAGAGAAGGGGCACTCATAAAGAGATAGGACAAAAGTACCAATATAAATTACAATTAAAGGGGGGGGGGGTACATCATAGATCGTTAAGGTCAGCCAAAGCCCATGTTACTCTAAGGCTAAAATTGTTTATAGAATTACTCATTATCTAATTGTTATTTTTATATTACGTTTTCACATACTGAAAATATACAACAGTTAATACTCGTTTTCCAAAAACTTATTTTTTTTTAACTTCAGTTTTGAGTTTAAGTGTATGAAAAATTAACTAAGTGCATTTTTCTAATTTTTTAGCTGTAAAATGAAACATTAAAATAAAAAAAAATTGAATTTTTTGAAAAGACATGGAATTTAACATTATGAATTTTTTGAGTGTTAAAACGGAATTTAAAAATGCCAGTGAGATAATGAGTCATTTTTACTTTCTTCTATATGTAATATAGAGAAAGTATTGGATTCGTAAAAATTTTCGACCTCGGGTGTTTGATGAATTTACACGTTTTGAGAGCTGTAGAACACGATTTGACCATTTTTAGAAAATGTCTGTCTGTCTGTCTGTCTGTCTGTCTGTCTGTATGTGTGTGACAAAATTTTGTGGCAACTGTATCTCAAGAACTACTGCACAGAATTTCATACAAATTGGTATGTAGTTGTACCTTGACATAAATTAGTGCCTATCAACTTTTGGTAAAAATTGTCTTAAAGGTTGCGTTGCCATCCCGCTTTTTCTAAATTTTTAACATGGTGATATAGGACAAAATTTTGTATAAATGTGCATAAAGAGAATTATTTTTTAGTAATCATTATGAAATTTACAAGAATTATTTAAAATAGAGATAGTCAACTGGGAAAAAAATTTTGTATGCGTAGGAGCCTCGCCACCCCCCATGGGGGGGAAGTCACCCCTCGAGGGGAGTAAATTTTCAAGATGGGTATCTTTCGAAAGGTCTCGTCAATACCTTTAAAACGAATGGTTTAACTATAAATCTGTGATAATTTAAAACAAAGTTATCGATTTTTTTTACTTTTAACGAAAAAAAAACTTAGAAAAAAATCGTTTTTTTTTTTTTTTTTTTTTTTTTTTTTTTAAACGAAATTTAACCAGACTTGGTATTTAGTTGGCTGGCCCCTGACATAAACTGAGGCTGATTAGATTTGGGGATCAATCGCTCAACAGATGGCGTTGTGATCGTATTTTTTCTAAATTTTTAACATGGCAGTATAGAAAAAAATTTCGTATAAATATACATAATGAGAGTTATTGTTAACCTGTGATTGTGAAATTAATATGAATTATTGATAATAGTAGTAGTTAATTAGGGAAAAAATTTGGGGCATCGCTTCCCCCCCCCAGGGGAAGTACTCTTCCCCCCCCCCCTCCGGGGGGGGGGTGTAAATTTTCAAGATCGGTATCTTTCGAAAGGTCTCGTCAATACCTTTAAAACGAATGGTTGAACTATAAATATGTGGTAATTTAAAACAAAGTTATCGATTTTTTTTACTTTTAACGAAAAAAAAAAAAAAAATGAAAAAAATCTTTTTTTTTTTTTTTTACTGCGTGAATTTGTATAGGAAAATATAGAAGAAAGTCTTGTGGTGGCCACAACATACTAGTTAAAAAAAATTTCGCCATAGATTTACATGGGATTTGGTGACCAGAGACTAGTCCAGGCAACGAAGGCCAAAATTTGACGAATAGAGGAAAAAAATCGTGTAGTTTTGAAATTTAACATACTCATAGCCGAGGGGGTCCTGAACAACATACTAAAAGTCCCCGCCCGTGGGGGGTGAGCGAGGGGCAGGAGGGCATTTAAGGAGGGGGCAATTTTCAGTTTTTATTAAATATCTTGAAAACTATCGCATTTAGAGAGGAAATGTCAATTACAAAATTAATCTACGTAAAATTTCCTACAAAAATGTATAGTACATTTTGTTTGTACGATCAAAAGTTTAGAAGATATAGGGGGATTAAATAACGCATTTTCTTGAAATATTCTTTTTTGCAATAGTTAAAATCAACTGAAGTGTGCAATTAAAAGGGTTCTTGTCCAATATTTTCTAATGTACAAAGCAAATATATACATAGGGAATATTCAAGGATAATACAGCATGTTTTGTAAGTTTCAAGTAGTTTTAAGGCAAGTAGGCGCAAGTGGCGGTTTGAGTAAAAATCCAGATAACGAAGACCCAAAACCGATCAACATTAAAAAAAAACGTGTAGTTTTGAAATATTGCATACTCATAGCCAAGAGGGCCCTGAACAACATACTAAAAGTCCCCGCCCGTGGTGGATGAGCGGGGGGCAGGGGGCATTTAAGGGGGGGCACTTTTCAGTTTTTAATAAATATCTTAAAAACTATCGCATTTAGAGAAAAAAAATGTCAATTACAAAATTAATCTACGTAATATTTCCTACAAAAATGTATAGTACATTTTGTTTGTACGAGTATGATCAATATTTTAGAAGATATAGGGAAACGAAATAAAAAATTTTCTCGAAAAATTCTTTTTTGCAATAGTAAAATCAACTAAAGTGTGTAATTAAATGGGTTCTGGTCAAATATTTTCTAATGTACAAAACAAATATATGCATAGGGAATATGTAAGGATAATACAGCATGTTTTGTACATTTTAAATAATTTTAAGGTTAGTAGGCGCAAGTGGTGACCGATCAACATAAAAAAAAAAAAAGTGTAGCTTTGAAATTGAGCACAGTTATAAAGTTGAGAGTCCCAAACAACATACTAAAAGTATTACTTACAAACTTTGAATAAACACCATAAAATGCAATAAACTCGCAACAATTGTTTCGGGTCGAAAAAACACACGACCCTTCATCAGGCGAATAAAGTAAGCACGAGTGCTGCAGTCAAAGCGGCAACGCACTCTGCGGTCAACGCGTTGCCGCTTTGACTGCAGCACTCGTGCTTACTTTATTCGCCTGATGAAGGGTCGTGTGTTTTTTCGACTCGAAACAATTGTTGCGAGTTTATTGCATTTTATGGTGTTTATTCAAAGTTTGTAAGTAATATTTTTATAACACCAGTTTTGTGGTGCTTTTTTATTAATACTAAAAGTCCCCAACCATGGGGGAGTGAGCGGGGGGCAGGGTGGCAATTAAAGGGGGCACATTTCAGCTTTTATTATGTATATTGAAAACTATCGCATTTAGAGAAAAAATGTCAATTACAAAATTAATCTACGTGAAATTTCCTACAAAAATGCTCATTACATTTTGTTTGTATGATCAATAGTTTAGAAGATATAGGGGAACGAAATAATACATTTTCTTGAAAATTTCTTTTTTGCAATAGTAAAATCAACTAAAATGTGTAATTAAAAGGGTTCTGGTTAAATATTTTTTAATGCACAATACAAATATATGCATAGGGTATATGTAAGGATAATACAGCATGTTTTGTACATTTTAAATAATTTTAAGGTTAGTAGGCACAAGTTGTGGTTTAGGTAAAATTGCTTTTTAATCCCTGACTTAAAAGAGGGGTGTTATAAATTTGAAGCCTTTGATTGTTTTTATACTTGTAGCCATTTTATTTTAACATTTTTTTTTTTTTTTTTAATTCTGGGGAGTAATTTCAGGCAGTGCAAGAGAAATGCTTTTGATTCATAAAAAAACTTTTTTATTATTAAAAATAATTACTCGTAATTTTGAGAAATTTAAAACACTGCAAAGGAAATATTCTAAAACTATGTCAGCATATAAAAATGAAAAATTGTCATATAAAATCAGTCTTTGAAATCATAACTACTCGTTTTATAGGCAAATCTATTCTGTGTTTTTTTTTTTTTTTTTAATTTAATTTATGTTATTTACAATAGTAACATAAACTATAGTTCGTAATTAAAAGGATTTGGATTAAATATTTTCTACTCATACAAATAAATATCTATATGTGCATGTGCACGCGCAATGCGCCAAGTTTAAAGAGTGGAAGTCAAAATATACAAATCGAAGAACTCCACTTTTCTGTAAGATATCCATAAGATACAAAGCAACCTTTATATTTTCTTAACTATTGCTCATACTAACAAATATAATAGGCATTTTCATGGGAAATGTTACGTAGTTTTATTTTCTAATTGACATTTTTTCTCTAAATGCGATAGTTTTCAATATAGGAAATAAAAGCTGAAAAGTGCCCCCCTGCCCCCCGCTTACTCCCCATGGTTGGGGACTTTTAGTATGTTGTTCGGGACACTTAACTTTATAACTGTGCTCAATTTCAAAGCTACACGATTTTTTTTTTTTTTTTTTTTTTTTATGTTCATCGGTTTTGGGTCTTTGTTATATGGATTTTTACCTAAACCACCACTTGCGCCTACTAACCTTAAAATTATTTAAAATGTACAAAACGTGCTGTATTATCCTTGCATATTCCCTATGTATATATTTGTTTTTTACATTAGAAAATATTTGACAAGAACCCTTTTAATTGCACACTTTAGTTGATTTTACTATTGCAAAAAAGAATTTTTCAAGAAAATGTGTTATTTCATCTCCCTATATCTTCTAAACTAATGATCGTACAAACAAAATGTAAGGTACATTTTTGTAGGAAATTTTGCGTAGATTAATTTTGTAATTGACATTTTTTCTCTAAATGCGATAGTTTTTAAGATATGTAAGAAAAACTGAAAATTGCCCCCCTAAAATGCCCCCCTGCTCCCCGCACATCCCCACGGGCGGGGACTTTTAGTATGTTGTTCAGGACCCTCTCGGCTATCAGTGTGCAAAACTTCAAAACTACACGATTTTTTTTCTATTTTTCCTATTTTGACTGGACTTATCCAGATTTTTACTCAAACCGCCACTTGCGCCTACTATCCTTAAAATTATTTAAAACTTACAAAACATGCTGTATTATCCTTGCATATTCCCTATGTATATATTTGTTTTTTACATTAGAAAATATTTGACAAGAACCCTTTTAATTGCACACTTTAGTTGATTTTACTATTGCAAAAAAGAATTTTTCAAGAAAATGTGTTATTTTATCCCCCTATATCTTCTAAACTAATGATCGTACAAACAAAATGTAATATACAGTTTTGTAGGAAATTTTACGTAGATTAATTTTGTAATTGACATTTTTTTTCTAAATGCGATAGTTTTTAAGATATTTAATAAAAACTGAAAATTGCCCTCCTTAAATGCCCCCCCTGCCCCCCGCTCACCCCCCACGGGCGGGGACTTTTAGTATGTTGTTCAGGACCTCCTCGGCTATGAGTATGCAAAATTTCAAAACTACACGATTTTTTTCTTCTATTTTTCCTATTTTGACTGGACTAGACGGGGAAATCGTAAGAAGAAATGAGCAGCTTTAAAAAGTGAAATAAACATACTTTTCATTTTATGTACCTTCATTTCTCCCCCCCCCCCTCTCTCTTTTTTTTTTTTTTTTAATGCATCTTTCATTTATTTTTAGTATTTTCTGACTTGACTCTTGTATTTAATAGTATATATAAATAAAAAATAAAAGAATTAAAGTTAAAGATTTTCTATTTTTTTTTAGATTCCTGCAGGAACTGTTTTACCATACGGTTCATCTGTAATGATATTCTGCCACTCAGGCTATTATTTTCAAGGAACTTCAGAAAAAAGCAAGGGTATAACTTGTTTTAACGGTCGATGGTTACCAGAGCCTGTTTGTCTCCGTTGTAAGTATGCATCAGAACACAGTTTTCATAATTTTAAAGTTTATTTTTACTTTCTCTTACCCATAAGGTAGAGAAAGTATTGTTTTTGGGTCAAATTTTCGAGAAAACGCGAGATTTTGTTATATTTACACGTTTTGAGGTCCCCTAAATACGAAAATCATGTTTTTAGCAAATGGTCTGTGTGTGTCTGTGTGTATGTCTGTGTGTCTGTGTGTGTGTCTGTCTGTTATCAGCATACCTCAAGAACAAAAAGTAGCAGTCATTCCAAACTTGGTATTCTCAATGTGTACCATATATAGATGCTACAGTAAGCATTTCGTTAAAATCAAGCAAATGGTTCGTGTACAGGGACAATCAAGAGAATACTAATACATTACGTCTACGGGGGGAATTGCAGGTAAGTAGAGTTTAACGTCTATAGACAGACTGCACTAAATCAAATGAAACGAGTATATATTTTTTGTAATAGAGATAGTCAACTAAGAAAAAAAAATTTGCGTGTGTAGGAGCCTCGCCTCCCCCCCCCCCCTGGGGGAAGTCCCCCCTCGAGGGGAGTAAATTTCATGATGGGTATCTTTCAAAAGAGCTCGCCAATACCTTTAAAACGAATTGTTGAACCATCGATCTGCGATAATTTTAAATAAAGTTATCGATTTTTTTCATTTTTAACCAAAACAATTTTTACTTTCTCTTACCCATAAGGTAGAGAAAGTATTGTTTTTGTGTCAAATTTTCGAACGCAAGATTTTGTTATATTTACACCTTTTGAGGTCCCCTGAATACGAAAATCATGTTTTTAGCAAATGGTCTGTGTGTCTGTGTGTCTGTGTGTGTGTCTGTCTGTTATCAGCATATCTCAAAAACAAATTATCGCAGAAAGTTCAAACTTGGTATTCTAAATGTGTATCATATACGGATGCTACAGTAAGCTTTTCGTTGAGATCAAGCAAATGGTTCGTGTACAGGGACAATCAAGAGAATTCTAATACATTACGTCTATGGGGGAAATTGCAGGTAAGTAGAGTTTAACGTCTATAGACTGCACTAAACCAAATGAAGGGAATATATTTTTTTTGTAATAGAGATAGTTAACTGGGAAAAAAAATTTTGTGTATGTAGGAGCCTCGCCTCCCCCCCCACCCTGGGGGGGGGAGTCCCCCCTCGAGGGGAGTAAATTTTCATGATGGGTATCGTTCAAAAGAGCTCGCTAATACCTTTAAAACGAATGGTTGAACCATCGATCTGCGATAATTTAAAACAAAGTTATCGATTTTTTTTACTTTTAACGAAAAAAAACTTAGAAAAAAAATCGTATTTTCTTTTTTAAATATTGAGAATAAAATGGACTTTTTTTTATATTTGGTGTTATACTACTTCTATAAGATGGAAATCGTCTGCATTATCATAAAAGATAATTTTTTTAAATAATAATTTTAATAAATTATTTTTTAAAAACAGAATTATTTTTTAATAACAGAATTAAATTCTATATAAATGTAGGTGCATTAATGAAACGGGGGGTTGAGGGGGCGGTAGCCCCCCTCACACAGAACTAATTATTATATAAAACTCTTCAGAAGCCTAATATAAATTGTTTAACACAGGTTTACATAACAGTACTCGTTGTCTTACCTATTAATCTGTATTTTGGAGTATTAAATTTCAGGGTAAGAGAAAGTCGTGTGAGTGACACACCAGATTATTTTTTAATGTAATACTGAGAATATATTCAACTTTTTTTTGGATATTTAGTGTTACACTACTACTCTAATATGGAAATCGTCTGCATTATCATAAAAGATAATTTTTTTAAATAATAAATTTAATATATATATATATTTTTAAACGGAATTATTTTTTAATAACCGAATTAAATTTTATATAAATCTAGGTGCATTAATGAAACGAAGGGTTGAGGGGGGCGGTAGCCCCCCCTCACACAGAATTAATTACCATATAAAAAATTTCCGAAGCCGAAGCCTAATTTGAATTGTTTAACATAGGTTTACATAACATCGTTATCTTACCTCTTAATCTCCAACCTGTATTTATAGTATTAAATTTCAGGGTAAGACAAAGTCGTGTGAGTGACACACCAGATTATTTCCCTTGTAATTGATCATGAACTTTAAGTTCATGCTGCAATTTTTGAAAAATATTATGAGTTTTTTTTTTTTTTTTTTTTCCTTGCACGTGGTTTAAAAGTAATAAATTTCTCCTAAGATTTAACATTTTCAGAAATAGAGAAATCATTAATAATAATAATGACCCTCATCTGCCATGAACGATTCCGGTTAGACCGCTTCAAAACAGAAAGGGAACAACTCGAACAACTATAGTATTTCCCCACAGCTGAATTTGGCGATTTATTTTTGTTGATTATGGTTAAATCATAAATCTAAAAATCATAAGCTAAATTATAAATCATAAAATCATAAATTATATATCATAAATGATAAAATCATAAGCTAAATTATAAATTATATATCATAAAATCATAAATCTAAAAATCATAAATCATAAATGATAAAATCATAAGCTAAATTATAAATTATAAATCATAAATTTATAAGTCCAAAATAAATAGCATGCAGGCTGCCTTATTATATCGCAAACAGTCCAGAACGACATCGTTATCGTACAAATCGGCGCCAAAGAAAAATCGCCAAATTCAGCTGTGGAATAGTTGTACCACAGAAAGTTTTGGCAGCCATTTTTTTCCCCCGTTTGTTCAACTCACTGAGCTGGTTCAACTTACGGAAACATACATATAATATGCTTTGTATCGCACGTATTCTTATTTATTTCCCTTAAACCTATTCAATTGTAATGTTTAAAGGTCTAAATTAAATATAACGCATCACTGGCTATTATAAACATGAACCTATAAATAGAATTATGTAACTTCATGATTATAAGCAACGCAATAACAAATAAAAACAAACCAAAACTGTTGCCGTTCAGAAAATACAAATTCCAAATGGACAACTCTTTAATTCCTACTGAACGACTCTTTGACTGTTTCTTAAAAAAAAAAAAAAAAAGAAAAAAAGAAAAAAAAAAGAAAAAAAAACGCTTAAAGTATTTCTAAAACATATTAAAGTCTTAAAACTCTTAAAGTATTTGTAAAAAACATATTAAAGTCTTTAAATATTTTTATCAAGCTTCATTGTTTGTTTACATTGCAAGGTATGATTGGCGTCGAGTTCAGTACGCAAATGTCGCCAGTTGATTTTAGTTTTGAAATTAGTGTAAAGTTATAGTTGGTATAGAATGTTTGGTTGGGAAAGTAAAGGTCACCAGTTGAAATGAGTATTGAAAGTAGAGTAGTCTAAGGTGATAATGTCGAATCAAGGTAAAATGTTCGGTTGAGAATGAGAACGTCCCTAGCTGGATCCTGGATATTTTGGCGATGTTGTGGGTGAAATAGCTGGTTGGAAGTATCGAGTAGAGGTGAATTTGGGTTAGCATGGAGTGTCTCTAATTATTGGATAGTTAGTTAGAAAATACGCAAGCAAAGTGATGACGTTACTGGGCGTCAGTGGATGCAAAAAAAATGTTTTCCTATGTTAATCGCCCATTGGATTTTTTGTAAAAAATTATTAAAAATTGAGGAAAATTATTTCCCTATTTTAATCCCCATATTTCGGTATAGATATGTATTAGTTATCGTGTGAATGCGTTATATTAAGTTGTTTTTGCTGTAAAATTCATAAAATTTAAATTTTAAATTTCACAACTCTAGAAAAAAAATGGCAAACTTCCACATTCGATTGAAAACATAAACATTTCATTTCAAAGGATGATATTTACACAATAAATATCCAACTAATATACTAATTACAAGGAAAATGATAAATATTTTATCATAATTTGAAGTCAAATTTGTTTTTAAATGTCTAAATAAAGTGTCTGATATAAGATACTTATATTTTGCAGCGGAATAGATTTAATATATCTGTCATCCTTGGCGGAAAAAAAATATCGCCAAATTATTTGGCGAACATATTTAATTCCTTTCAAAAATCATGGTTATTTTAACAACTTATATTAATAATTTAGAGAGCGATGAATTATAGGAAACAATATTTCGTACAATACATATTACGAAAATAAACATCTGGCATGTATATTTTCGTAGTATGTTTTTAATCGCCAAATACAAAAAGTGCCAAAGATGTAACTGATTTGAAATTTAAAATTTTGTCAATTTGACAGCAAAATAACTCAATCTAACACATGGATACAATAGCATATCTATACCCAAATACGGGTGTTAAAATCGGGAAATAATTTTCTTCGATTTTTAATAATTTTTTACAAAAAATCCAATGGACGATTAACTTAGGGAAACTTTTTCTTGCATCTACGGACGGTATTCGTTATCTTACCTCTTAATCTCCAAACTGTACTTATAGTATTAAATTTCAGGGAAAGAGAAAGTCGTGTGAGTGACACACCAGATTATTCTTATTATGAGGACTTTAAATAGAGCACTTAACGGAACACTGGGATGTGTTGTTGCTGTTGTATTGTTGGGCCTATATTTTTTGTCAACCAGCAGTTTTTTTATCGTCATTCATATTTATTGATAAGGTAGGATTTTTTAAATTTCAGAACGAAAATTATAAAATATCGAAACATATTTGATTTATAAACAAAAATTGAAATTACATGTAAATGATCACGTGGTAATCTTCATGATCTAAACATTGTTTTCAAGATTTATCGTTCACATTCCGTCATTTTTGACTGGGTTATATACTAGTGAATAATAATAATGACCCTCATCTGTCATGAACGATTCCGGTTAGACCGCTTCAAAACAGAAACTTTTGGCAGCCATTTTTTTCCGTTTGTTCAATTCAACTTACGGAAACATACATATAATTTTCATACATGTTTTGTATCACACATATTCTTATTTATTTTCTCTAAAACCTTGAAAAACTATTAAATTGTAATGTTTAAGTGTCTAAATTAAATATAACGGATCACTGGCTATTATAAACATGAACCTATAAATAGAATTATGTAATTTCATGATTATAAACAACGCAATACCAAATAAAAACAAACCAAAACTGTTGCCATTCAGAAAATACAAATTCCAAATGGACAACTCTTTAATTCCGAATGAACGACTCTTTGACAGTTTCATTAAAAAAACGCTTATAATATTTCTAAAACATATTAAAGCCTTAAAAATCTTAAAATATTTGTAAAAACGTATTAAGCTTTTAAATATTTTTATCAAGCTTCATTGTTTGTTTACATTGTAAGGTATGATTGGCGTCGAGTTTAGTACGTAAATGCCGCCAGTTGATTTTAGTTTTGAAATTAGTGTAAAGTGATAGTTGGGATAGAATGTTTAGTTGGGCAAGTAAAGGTCACCAGTTGAAATGAGTATTGAAAGTAGAATAGTCTAAGGCTAAGGTGATAATGTCGAGTCAAGGTAAAATGTTCGGTTGAGAATGAGAAAGTCCCTAGCTGGATCCTGGATATTTTTGCGATGTTGTGGGTGAGATAGCTGGTTGGATGTATCGAGTAGAGGTGGATTTGGGTTAGCATGCAGTGTCTGTAGTTATTGGATAGTTAGTTAGAAAATTTGAAAACAGGATCTACGATAGTCTTTAAAAAAATTATTTAGGTAAAATGAAGTGATTCGTTTTTTTCTTATTATGAGGACTTTAAATACGCAAGCGAAGTGGTCTCGTCACTGGCCGTTCGTGGATACAAGAAAAATATTTTCTATGTTAAACGCCCATTGGATTTTTCGTAAAAAATTATTAAAAATTGAGGGAAATTATTTCCCGATTTTAATCCCCATATTTAGGTATAGATATGCATTAGTTATCATGTGCATGCGTTAGATTAAGTTGTTTTTGTTCTAAAATTGATAAAATTTAAATTTTAAATTTCAAAACTCTAGATAAAAAATTTAAAAAATGGCAAACTTCCATATTCCATTGAAAACATAATTATTGCTGCAACAAATCTTCTGATCTAAAAACTTAATTATCTTTCTTACAGTCCCGATACAGCATATTTACAATCTTAATTTTTCTTACAAAAAAGTATTTCTTCTAAAATCTATTCACTTCTTAATTAAACTTCTTAAATAATAAAATATGGATGGGTCTCACCTGAAAACTTCTATCCAATAGGTCCGGATGTGGAAGGTGGCAGCTATGATTAATTAAAACAAAGTCGATGAAACTGCAGCACTACTTAGATGGGAAAACCAAATTTAATGCTTTGATAGAATACACGTAAAACGAAAAAGAAACAAGAATTATCTACAGTATTTACAGTTAAATATTAAATTATTTCTTAATGTTAAAGTCGTAGATTCTAATGAATTCAATAATATTAATTATATTTCTTTAAAAGTTTTAATTGTTCTGTTTTAGGCGTCTCTAAACAAAACGCTTTTCTCGTAGCCCCTTCTCTATTCAAGGTCCTTTTCTGTTCTGATTCTAAAATGCATCTTTTTCGAATACTTCTCATTTCGAATCGAAAGAGTGGTGCAATCAGAAAAAGAGGCACGCGCCAGTCTGTCTGGAAAGTCATTTGTTCTGAAACCAGAAGAATGAAAGGGGGATTCCCGACAATAATCATTTCATTTCAAAGGATGATATTTACACAATAAATATCCAACTAATATTAATTAAAAGGAAAATGATAAATATTCTATCATAATTTGAAGTGAAATTTGTTTTCAAATGTCTAAATAAAATATCTGATATAAGATACTAATATGTTGCAGCGGAATAGATTTGATATCGGTCATCCTTGGCAGAAAAAAAACTATATATCGCCAAATTATCTGGCGAATATAATTTAATTCCTTTCAAAAATCATTGTTATTTTAAAAACTTATATTGAGAGAGTAATAAATTATATGAAACAATATTTCGTAAAATACATATTACGAAAATATACATCAGGCATGTATATTTTCGTAGCACGTTTCTGATCGCCAAATACAAAAACGCCAAGGACAACAGAGTTTTGAAATTTAAAATTAAAATTTTGTCAATTTGACAGCAAAATAACTCAATCTAACACATGCACATGATAACTAATACATATATATACCCAAATATGGGGATTAAAATCGGGAAATAATTTTCCGCGATTTTTATTAATTTTTTACAAAAAATCCTATGGGCGATTAACATAGGAAATAATTTTCTTGCATCCACGTACGGTCAGTGACGTCACACTTCGCTTGCGTATAGAGTAAGGCTCCTATATATACGAGCTGGCGCATCAGGCATTTTGTTGCCTTGGGGTTGCCACATGTACCCAACGCGTTTCTCTGATAAACAAACGACAAACAATTTTTTTTTTTTTTTATCATCTTACGTTACTTTAGAGTAATTTGTTTTATTATATTTCATAATTTTAGCTAAGTAAACTATGATATGGAAGTTTTTTTAGCGATAAACTGCTATAATCATTCAAGAAGTGAATATAAAGTGTTCACAGACCTTCTATTACTGTGTATTTGAGTTTTGGCGACATTTTGTAAAAGAAACAGAAACCGCCCTAACAACACATCTTACCCCAGTCAGGCCTTGACTAACGGCAGGACATACGAGGCAAATGCCCTGGGCCCCCCTATAGGCGTATGCAGAAATTCTGCAACCTAAAGACCTCTTATGCCACTGCAAGGGGGCCCCCCCAGAATAGGCTTGCCCCGGGGCTGCAGGTAGTCTAAGTCGGGTCCTGTCCCCAGTACATCCATAGGATATCCTCAGAATAAAATGACATCCTGAGAATGTACCATCTTACCCCAGTCAGGCCCTGACTAACGGCAGGGCATACGGGGCAAATGCCCTGGGCCCCCCTATAGGCGTATGCAGAAATTCTGCAACCTAAAGATCTCTTATGCCACTGCAAGGGGGCCCCCCCAGAATAGGCTTGCCCCGGGGCTGCAGGTAGTCTAAGTCGGGTCCTGACCCCAGTACATCCATAGGATATACTCAGAATAAAATGACATCCTGAGAATGTACTGAGAAAAAAATGTGTTTTTAGGAATATTATTGTTGCTTATTGCTCTTATTTTGACCGGATTAGCTTCAGATCAAGATTTCTTAAAATCATTAGGGAAGCGATAAGGACGCCAATCGGGAATGCTGTCCTCTTCGGAGGCATAAAAATGGCGGTGATGCGGCGGCCTATTATTTTATTTAAGGGGCTCTAGTATAGAACACTTAATAGAACACTGGGATGTGTTGTTGCTGTTGTGTTGTCGGGCCTATACTTTTTGTCAACCAGTAGTTTTTTTTATTGTCATTCATATTTATTGATCGGGTCGAAATTTTAGGTTGATTTCTTTAGAAATCGACCTATTGCAATCACTTCGTTTATCTATCTATCTATCTATCTATATATATATATATATATATATATATATATATATATATATTATGAAAAATTTGTCATTACGATAACTCCCGAAATAATACTCCAAATTGAACCAAATTTGGACAGTGAACTGATCTTATAAATATCTTGGATGAGCTCGTTAACCAAGTTGCTCCGACTTTTAGTTTTCAAGTGGCAGCCACTTGAAAATTTCAAACCGACATTGCGAAAAGCATATTTAAAGCAAGATTTGCTTGAATTTTTATGTAAATACAGGCCACATAAGGTTCTCAATGAAGTTTATTAATGAAGTTTATCCGGCATTTTTAATAAAGGGGCAGATATTTTAAGTTAAGCGGGACCACTTGAAATCAGGCTAACACTTGAAAATTTAAAATCACTATAACTTCCGAAATAATACTCCAAATCGAACCAAATTTAGACAGTGTCTGAATTTATCTTATAAATAACTTAGATGAGTTTCTTAACCAAGTTGCTCCGCCAATTTGTTTTCAAGTAGAGACCACTTGAAAATTTCAAATTCAAATTGTAAAAAGCGTATTCCGATTTCTTTTTTTTTTTTTTTTTTTTTTTTTTTTAATGTATACATAGATTATACAAGTGTCTCAAATAACTTTATTAATGAACTTTATCCGCCATTTTTAATAAAGTGGCGGATATCTTAAGTTAAGCGGGACCACTTGAAATCAGGCTACCACTTGAAAATTTAACACCATGATAACTTCCGAAATAATACTCCAAATGGCACCAAATTTGAACAGTGTCAACTTATCTTATAAACATCTTAGATGAGTTTGTTAACCAAGTTGCTCCGCCATTTTGTTTTCAAGTGGAGACCACTTGAAAATTTCAAATTTAAATTGTAAAAAGCGTATTCCGAATCGCTTGAATTCTGATGTGAATACAGACCACATAAGGATCTCAATGAAATTTATTAATGAACTTTATCCGCCATTTTCAATAAAGTGGCGGATATCTTAAGTTAAGCGGGACCACTTGAAATCAGGCTCCCACTTGAAAATTTAAAATCACGATAACTTCTGAAATAATACTCCAAATCGAACCAAATTTGGACAGTGATATTACCATATAATTATCTTGAATATTTTCACTGAGCAACATGTTCCGACATCTCGTTTCTAAGTTCCAGCCACTTGAAATCACACTGCCACTTGAAAATATGCCATCACGATAACTTTTAACATACTAAACGGATTCAAATAAAAGTTGGATAGTGAACTTATGGTTCAAATATCTAGGATAAGTTCACCTGGTGACTTGATCCGCAATTTTATTTCCAAGTGGCGGCCACTTGAAAATTTGTCATTATGGTAACTTTAGTAATACAGAATCAATTCGCATCAAATTTGGGTAGTGGATTTATCATTCAAATATCTCAGATAATTTCGCTGGGCATCTCACTTCGCTTTGTTTTCCAAATGGTGCCACCTGAAAATTTCTTATGAAGATAATTTTTGAAATACTGATTTAATTTAAACTAGAACTGGACAATGAACGTATCATACAAATATATTGGATGATTTCGCTGGGCAAGTTGCTTCGCCATTTTGTTTCCAAGTCGTAGCTACTTCGACTGCCACTTGAAAATTTGCCATAATAATAAATTTTGAAACACTGCACTGATTTAAATCACAGTTGAACAGTGAACATATGCTTCAAATATCTTGGATGTATTTGCTGGACAACTTGTTTCACTGTATTGTTTCCAAGTGGCGACCACTTGGAAATTTGTTATCACGGTAACATTAGAAATACTTAATCAATTCATATCAAAGTTGAAAATTGGATTTATTATTCAAACAACAAAAATCTAGAAAATTCACGTAACTCGTGAACCAATCACGTTATTGCGTCTATCTTTGGTATATCGATAATAAGTATTTTCTCGCCAAAAAAGTCGCCATAGGGGAAAGGTCGCCAAATTTGGCGCCAAATCCATTACCTACGTTACTGGATCTTTTTAATGCGTTTTTAAGGACAATTTAGGCTATTTTAATGCTAAAACAAACTAGAAATGCAGAAAACTAAAATTTTATCAACTTACTAAGCCTCTTTGAAAGACTTTCTACAAAAAAATTATTTTCAAATTTGCAACGATATTTTAGATGACCAACTTTCTCTGCCATTTTGATCGAAGTGGCAGCCACTCAATTTTTCAACACGATGACTTTTGAGATTTTGAATTAATTCGAACTATATGCGTACAGTACACTTACCTCACAAATAAATTTCATATATTTGTCAGCTTAACCCACCATTTTGTTTCCAAGCGCCGGCCACTTGAAAATTTTAAATTCACATAAAAATGTATTTATGAACCGATTTGCTTAAATCTCCATATGTTCGTAGTCTACATCAATATTTCTACCAAGTGGATTAATAATTTGTAGCCGCCATTTTGAAACAAAATGACGGCTACTTGATAAGGAAAAAGAAATCAACCTACCCTTCCGAATAAGCCGGAAGGACTTGTTTTAATTTCAGAACGAAAATTATAAAATATCGAAACACATTTGATTTATAAACAAAAATCGAAAATACATTTAAATGATCACGTGGTAACCATCATGATCTAAACATTGTTTTCATGATTTATCGTTCACATTCCGTCATTTTTGACGGGGTTATATACTAGTAAAAAAATAATGATGTTTATAAAATTGCTAAATATCGAAAACATGTAATATATATTTTATTAGCTAGATTATTATATTATCTTAGCAATAAAAAGAAGTTTAAAAATTTAAAAGAAAAAGAAAATAAATTAGCGGTTTACTATTATCAGAATACAAAACAGAAATCAATTATAATTTATGATATTACTTTAAAACTATCCTACACTCTTTACACAGTTAAGTAACACTGGAATGAAACTTAATTTTTCAATTTGGTTTGTTTAATTGTGCTCCTGTAAGTTGATCGCAAAATTCTCCCATTTTTATTATTACTATTATTATTATTTTAGATGTTCTGTAATTTTTAAGGATTTGATCCTTCTTATAGGTAGATCCATCATTGTAATTTAGTTAAATTAGATTTTCTTCATTTGTGCCATTATAGAAACTGATTCCATGAATTATTAAAATACACTCATGTCCATAAATTAAGGATAATTCAGATTCACACTGAAATCGAACTTTAATGCAAAAATTTCACCTGTAGAAATACCACAGACATCTTTAAGAATAATATGCAAATTATAGGAAGCCATCAGATGACGCCAATATAATGTTACAATGACGAAAGTGTAAGAAGGGGGTAGATAAGGAATGGGAGCAAAGAAGGAAAATTGTTCACAAGCATTTAGTGTACCGCTCAGTGAAACAACCGAATGGTTATGACACAGAGGACGCATGCAGATAATTTTTTACGTGGTAGAATTATCGGCCGACTGGAATGTGGGCGTACTCATACAGAAGTATCGGGGGAACTTAGAATCGCCCAAAGTGTCATCTCTAGGCTTTGGCAACGATTCCAAAATGATGGAAATGCTAGTCGACGTTACAGTACTGGTCGGCCCCGAGTTACAATGCCGAATGACCACTGGTATTTGGCAGTAACTGCCAAAACAAGCAGATAAAGCGCAGCATCAGACCTGTCTCGGCAGCTGTCTGCAGCCACGAGTGCCACAGTTTCAAGAAAAACCGTGTATAGACGGTTGGGATATATTGGTCTATATGCTCACAGGCCTGTTAGATGTGTTCCACTCTCGGAAATGCACTGTGCCAGTGGTTAACTTGAAGTAGAGAACATACAATGTGTACAGCGGCACAGTGAGCTTGTTCGATGTTTTCCGACGAGTCCAGGTTTAGCTGGCAGTGTAATTCACGCCAGACTTTCATATGTAGAACGTCAGGAACCCGTTACCACCAAAACAACACCATTGAACGACACCGTTACTGTGGGGCAGGAGTGCTCTTTTTTTTTTTTGGGGGGGGGGGATCATATTGGGCAACAGAACAGATTTGCATGTTCAAATCGGAAGAATAATAGGATAAATTTATCAGGACATCATTCGGGAACAACATGCACCTTTGTTTAGGGGTGCCATGAGCTCAGAATTTGTGTTTATGGATGACAATGCGCGTCCTCACCGTGCAAGCGTTACACACGGATGCCTACAATCTGAAGCTATCACCCGCATGGAATGGCCAGCATTCTCACCTGACTAGAATCCGATAGAACATGTGTAGGACATGCTTTTCCAACGAGTTGTATTCCGTCAAGCACCTCCTACATGTGTATCGGAACTTCGGAGAGCATGCTTACTGAATAGAGTAATTTTCCGCACGATGAGATCAATAATTTAATACTCAACATTTCTAGGCGTTGTAAGGACTGTATTTCATCATCTGAGAGACATACAATGTATTAACCATCATACCAACCATGTAATGTTAAGATTTTGTAAGGGAGATATTTTTTGTAGCTGCTTCAGGGAGCAAAAACCGTAGTTTTTATAAATGGTATCCTACATAAACCGCCTTTTTTGTTCTTGATCTTTTGTTTAATAAATGGACTTTATGAATAAGTCATGTTTGTTTTGCTTTTGAACCTTTATTTGCCTCAGCTAGCATTATCCTTAATTATGGACATGAGTGTATTTTTGCAATTGACCAAGATGACGTCTTTCATGATGTTTATAGATAACAAAGTTATCTCTGTTAAAACTGCTTTATACAGAAGAACAATTGTTTTGTGTGTGTGTGTGGGGGGGGGGGATATTTATGATTTAATATTCACAAACTTAGAAAACATTGTACAGCTTCAAAGTCCTATTTCTTTGGATAAAAATGTTTCGAAGATTTGTTTTGTTCTACTTGACATTTGCATCATTAACCGCAGGATGAATCAAGGTCTCATCATGTCTGTTGAAATTTATTTTGAAATAAATCACTAGTGCTATTGTTATAAAAACAAAGAATCTTTATCTCAGAGTAGACAGTTCACCTATAAGTGAATCATAATTGTATAGTCTCCAGATTTTGACAGGAGACTTCATAGCAGAAATTTTCTACAAGAATTTTTAATTTAGTTGATCGTATAAAAATAATAGCACATACTTCTATTAAAAGACTGTGATGACAAATCTGATTTAAAAATTCAAAATGCTACCAAGTATGCTATATAATTCGACTTATTTCAGTCTTCGTAACAAATATATTTAGCATACAGTATTACTTTTTTATATAATTGAAAAAATTCATGATTATTTTTATGGTAACTCAATATAATATATGATTTCTTATATGAAAATGTAAATTTCTTTTATATCGAATATATATTTTCTTAGCTTTGCATGTTTCTATTACAGATGGTCAAAAATATATTCCTCGAACTACAACACAAAAACCCTATACAACTATTTCATCACTAGTAACGGAAGAAAGCAAAGTAGCTGCTCCCTCAACGAAACTAACGCGAGTTTTCGAAGCTACAACTCAAATATCTGTAGAAGAAACTCACGAATTTGTAACTCCAGTAGGAGAAGTAACACCCACGTCTCAAGTAAAACCACCAGAAAGAGAATGTTATTGTCAATATCCGATAAACGATGAAAATTTGATTGCTCATGCTGATGATAAAAAGCTTGAATTCCAAGATAAAGTTAAAAATGGTAGTGTAATAGTATTTCGTTGTAAACAGGTCGGATTTCATCGTTTAAATGGAGTACAAAGTATGAAATGTGAAGATTGCAGAAGATGGCATCCATCAGAATTTCCCACGTGTAGTGAGCCTAAGCCTGGTAAGAAATTTCTAAATGTTTTGGATACCTTCTAAGTAGAAAATGGATCATATTTAAATTTGACATATTAAACTGAAAAACCCAGACAGTTAGGGAAAGAACAAAATGAAAACTTCTGAGCATAATTAAGCTCACATGTCCAGTTAAAGAAGAAAATGTTAAAAAAAAAAATATTTTCAGTGAACGAATGCTGCTCTAATGACAGAACGAACCTTTAATCAATAGTTTCCTAAATTGTAGTCGCATTTTCACTTACTTTAACAAAATTTTCGTAATATGTATATATATATATATATATATATATATATATATATATATATTTTTTTTTCCGCAAAGCATTTTGCACAATTTGATTTTTTAGGTAAAAATTTTATATTCCGTTTGTTATCATATTCTTAACTTAATTCTGTTAACTTTCACATGCGTAAATAATCAACTGAAAATTATTTTAACATATTTATTTTTTATACATTGATTAAAAGATAGATTTTTTATTTTATTAAAACTGTACGTTAATCACCGATATATATACACAACGTTCGACCAATCGTCTATACACTGATATTTAGTGTAGATAAATTACGTTTTTTCTTGTTTACAAAGTAAATTCTTTTAATTAATTGAAACTATTTAATACAGTAATTTTCTGAAATTTACTTCCGGCTTACCCTAAAAAATATTAGTGTTTTGCGGTGATCAAAACTGGAAACTTGCCAAAAAATCAAAATATTAAAAATGAAGAAGTATCAGGTAAATATCGAAATAAATAATACTTTTTAACGACAAAAAAAAAAAAAAAAAAATAAAATAAATAAATAAATAATAAAATAATTAACATTTTCATAAACAATTTGAATTTTTCGTTCTATCCAACATATTCTTCTCCCCTCCCCCAAATTCTTAAACTCTTCAATCTTTTAGTAGCATTTTAAAATATAGCTTAATTGGCAAGTTCAGGAAAATTTTAATTATGATTTAATGTTTTAATATCAATTTTTCGTCCTCCTCTTTGATTTATGCGGCCAAGGGGTTCTGCGCTCAAAGCTGGTAGACGCGAGGTGCCAGGTTCGAACACAGATCACGCTCGTCAGCCTAGCCGTGCGCAGTTTTCCGTGGTTTTCGCCGAAATTTGCTTAAATACGGGCTGGGATTCCTTAAAAAGACCCCTCAGGCCTAGGACTCTAGTGTAGTCAATCGGCCTTAATCCCTGCAACCGACCCCTCTTTGATTTGACATTTCAGATTCTGGACATCTCCAATATCCGCCAGTGAAATTAATTTAAAGCAGATATACATAATCAAGGCACTCTTCAACTAATAAACAGCATTAAAATTTAAAAAAAGAAAAAAAAAAAAAAAAAAAAAACATTCTCCGACTTTTAACCTGTAGACTACACTTTTTTTTTTTTTTTAAACGTGGAAATAGTTGGTGATAGAAAAGTTAAGACTGATGGATTATCGTTTTAAAAAAAATTTTCAATGTCATTGGGACATGTATAGTTCACCAAGGAAAAATTTAATCCAAAGAAGAAAATAATGAATTATAGTGTTTTACAGACCTCTTTAAAATTATAGGCTCGAATCTAATTCTCTGAAAGTATAAATAGTTCTTTTCAACAATATATGCACATTAAACATTGAAAACATGGTGTAACCCCCGTTTCGCCGACAAAAAATTTCCTACCCCCCTGTTTTTCCCATTCAAGCTTCCCTTTCCAGCTATTTAGGGATTTGTCCTATAATTATGGGGAAAACAAGCGGGAAGGAAATTTAAATTCAATGAAATGGCGGGTACTAGTTACGTAAAGAGATTAGTGTCCAGTTCACCCCTTATTATCAATTGATACGACTCACAGTCTCAGGTGCCGCACAAACCCGTCGTGAATTACAATTTTCACTTGTCATTTTTTACGTTTAATTTATGACCACGTTACTGTCATACAATTATTTCTCTTTTTACAGTGCACTCCCAGAAATTCATACAGCCTGAGACCAGAAACTGCGCGAATTTTAAAATTTTGTAGATTTTTTTTTTTTTTTTTTTTCATTTTAAATTTAGAATTTTGATATTATAATGCATTGAAAATGATTGTCATTACATAAGATATATGAAATGTATAGATGAAGGCAAATAAAGAGTATAAATAATGTAATAAAAACGCACATATAAAATTTATAGTATAGCAACATTTATAATATAGCAACTTTTTATTATTATTAATTTTAATAATTTCTTTTCAAAAGGAATTTTTTTTAAAGGAAGTGGGCATAGCCTGCTAGTATAAGAATAATTGCATAATAAATTTGCGACTTTTATTACAGTTTAGAAATATAGGTAAAAACAAATAATTTATTTTTTTATATTTTCAATCTATGGATTTTTTTTTTTTTTTTTTCTATTTATTTTTTTTTTTTTTTCGTGTGTGTGTGTGTTTAACCACAAATATTATTGAGTTAAAAGAATTTAGGTACTTATCTTCAAGACCTAGACCTTGTTTAAAATTAACTTTCCTTATCACATTAGACTTCATTTCTAAAATAACACCATTGAAGTAAGTTCTATCATGATTTTCTTCTTTGAACTTTATCATAAATTTCAATGTTTAAATTGGTCGTGATCAGCAGATTTCTGAAGTCTACTGGAATTTTCAAAATCCTTGTTTATTATTATCGTTAAAAAAAATCTTATATTTTGAGTTTAAACACATCGATACATAAGCTCAATAAAAACCAGCAAGCAAAAAATCACATAAATGCCGTTAAATAAATATATATATATATATATATATATTTCAATTAATTTAATTTATATATATACTTTTTTATTTCCTACCAATTGTTATTTCTTAGTTTATTAATACATCACCAAAAAATGTTTATCATGATAATTTCTGAAATACTGAATTAATTAATAAACTTTGGGCTTATAAAACTGAAAGTAAAAGTTAATAATAAAAAAAAAAAAAGAAAGAAAGGTTTAAATGAATGTTTTCTAATAGTTCTCATTTTGCTTGAAGATGTAATATTTGGAATTCGACTGAATTTAAAAGTGAGTTGGCCAGCAGGTAATTAAAAAATAAATTCTACTGTTTATTCTGTTACGGGAGTTTTTTATTTTTATTTTATTTTATTATTTTATTTTTAAATATAAATATATTCATAATACTTACAAACTTTGAAATGCAATATTGCATTTTATGGTGTTTATTCAAAGTTTGTAAGTATTATTTTATACAACGCCAGTTTTTGTGGTGCTTTTTTTTTTTAATAAATATATTCATATTAACTTTTGTGCTTGTATTTATTATTTAAGTATATAATAATAATAAACTAAGTCTTATCCTATTAAAAAAATTAACAATTATGCCTGAGTAGACCATTTTGGCAACTAAGAAAAAATAATTAAGTGCCATTGACGCCTGTTTTTCACATTCTAATTTCTAACTCTGGGTGTAGCGTATTTATTTCCCAAGTTTTTCTGCATCTTAGCTTCTAAGTTTTTTAGGGTTATTGCCTTCAAACTACACACTCCTTCCAGATGTTCAACAGTCTTAAATGAGCTTGAAAAATGTATGTTATACCCCCATTTCGCCTACCGTGTATTCCCAAATTTCACAAGCTCAAGTGATCGATGATGATTGATAGTTTTTTTACCCTCCTCTGTTAAGAGATAAAGGATTTTTAACGGAGAAGAAATTGTCCCTTTATTTTTATTTTCTTCTTTTAAAACGACAGAAAACCCCTTAACATGATTTTCAGGTGCGTTGTGCGTTCTTAGAAAAAGGACAACAGATAAGAATTGCCACATGCATGAATTTGTATGAAGGAAGACACGAGTTATTTCTTTAGTTTGAGACCATACACATTTTTCAAGGAAATGGCATAAAACTATATTTAAAAAGACTTAAAATCAAAATATACGTGTTTATTTTATTTTAATTAATTATTTAATTTATTTATTTATATTAAAGATAGTAAATAAATTTTAAAATAAAAGTACTAATTATGATCGCTTAACTTGAACACAAATAAAAATATATTATTAATAAATATTAAATATTAAAGATAGCCATTAATTGCAAAATAACTCTAATAAACAAATATCTGAATCACTGATTTTCTATGGGTATTAAATTTAGCATTACGAATAAAGTTTTTGCTTTTTTTCTCCTTAGAGCGACGTGAAAAGAATAATAATAATAGACATAATCATGAAATTTCTCACAAAATTTAAGATAATTAATATAAGAAATAAGGACTTAGGTAGAAAGTTTGCTAATACTAGAAAAGAGAAAAAAAAAAAAAAAAAAAAAAGATTTATAGTCGATATTCGAATCGTATAAGCCAAGCAATTTTGTATTATAATCAATAGGAAAGAATTTTAACTATACTTGTACAAAATAGATATATAAAACGTAAAAGACTAATAAATGAAAAATGTAGAAACGGTATTTAACTGCGTATACACAGTAATCTTTTTTTTTTTTTTTTTGTTTGTTTGTTTCCTTTCAAGACAGACAGGACTAAAAGGCATACATATTAAGACTGAATTCATAGTCACTCTTAAATATTGTTGAAAATGTTTAAAATGCTTAACACGAATGAAAATGCAGTCTTCAGATTTTAACTGCAATCTTTAATAGATCTGAACATTTTTATGCAGCCCTGACAATCTCGAGGTTAACCATATCATATTGTATACAAAGCATTATTTTAGTATACTAGCATTAAATGTTGATTTCTTTATGATTTTTACGGTAGTAAGTTATTTAAATGGGGTTTATAAAAATCTGTTTTAAAACGCAATTTTTTTTTTTTTTTTTTTTTTGGAGTGGGGGGGGGGATGTTTTTGTACACAAACCTATGTATAGGACCTATTAACACCATTTTAAATAGGGAACATTCCATAGTGAACAGAGTATCGTTATCTAAAATTTTCCAAAATATTTATAGAATATCGGAACGGACAGATGGACAGTCAGATAGATAGATATACAAATTGGAATCATATTCACACTTAAGAATTGTTAGAAAGGGTTAAGCACGCTTAATGTTTAACGGAAATCCAATTCCAGTCACTTTCCAATAATAGCCCATAATGTAACTGAATATTTTTGTGTGGCCCTACAAATCTAATGCGGATCATACTATACTCTATAGAAAATATTTTTGTGTACATATGAATAAAACACTTCAATTTTCTTACGATATGTGAAAAGTCAAGTTATTAAAATTTGGTGTATAGAAATGCCTCTCATAGAACGGAATGCTTTGGAATACTTTCTGGTATTCTTGTATGCAAATCAGCGGTGGTATGTACTCCATTTTTTTTTTTTTTTCCTTTTTTTTTTTTTTTAAGGGAACATCCGATGGTAAACTTGAATAACATATTTCAGTTTCATTAAGATTTGTGAGAAGTAAAATTATTATTATATGATTTTTCGAAATACCTCTCATAGAACACAATGCTTTGGAATGTTTTTAGGTGTCCCTGTAGACAAACCAGTAGAGGTATTCACACCATTTTAAATAAGAAATACCCAATAGTAAAATTAAATAATATATGTCAATTCAAGAAATTTCATGAATATTTTCGAAAGTTAGAACGCGGACAAAAAGACAGAAACAGAGAGACAAACCGAAGTCACTTCAAACTTGTTAGGAAGTATTAAAAGAGAGACAGAGACAGAGAGAATACATAAACATCTATAATGCTATTTATTTATTAATTTTTAAGAAATGAAATATAGATCTACTATAATCGCACTGTAGGTGTTAAATAAAGGCGAACACAGGCATTAAAATTTTAGTCTCTTATTTTATATGTGCGTTATTTCTCCTTTTTATATAAAACTTTCAGGCTTCGCCCGCTTCGCTGCTCACTATATTTAAATGAATTTTCAAAAGAGTTGGATTAGTATTCATTTTTTTCATCCCATCATAAATAAAAATTAAAAAATATATATTGAAATCGCTCTAAACCTCGCTTCGGGTACCTGCTGCCTACGGCCCCTTTTTCTCTACCTGTACTACAGCGGGTCCGGGTTTCCACTGCCTGCAGAAATATCTTTCCAGGATATTTCATTTTGGATATTTATCAACGACAGGTGAATCTGCTATTATTTAAAAAAAAAAAAAAAAAAAAAAAACTGCGATTTTAAAGGTGACTGTATCTCAGCATCTATTAAATATTTTAGTTTTTGAACCGTGTATTTTATAGTTCCGTCTATTTCCACTATATTATCATATCATTCCGAGCAATATAATAAATGAAATAAAAAGTATACTTTCTTTTAAAAGGAATTAAATTCATAAAAAATCAGTTTAATGGTTTCTATGATATGCTACCATTTTTTTTCCGATAAATACTATAAATTAAAAAAAAAAAAAAAAAAAAAAAAGAATGAATGAATGAATGAATGAATGAATGAAAAAAGAAAAAAGACAGAGAAAGAAAAAAAAATTTTTTTTTAAAGGAATAATATTTAAAAGTGAAAAATAAAAAGTTCTTATACTATAAAAATTATGTATAAACTGTTATAAATTAGTTTTTAAATTTTAAATTTAATATAATTAATTTTTTCTTCTACTGTATTGCCATTTTATTTTCAATATATATAATAAATTAAAACAATCTGGTGTGTCACTCACACGACTTTCTCTTACCCTGAAATTTAATACTATAAATACAGGTTGGAGATTAAGGGGTAAGATAGTGGGTACTATTATGTAAACCTATGTTAAACAATTCAAATTAGGCTCCGGAAGAGCTTTATATGATAATTAGTTCTGTGTGAGGGGGGCCTATGCACCTACATTTATATAGAATTTAATTCTGTTATTAAAATTAAAAGTTTACTTAAAATTATATAGACAATTTTCACACGCAACATACATCGAAACTTATCAATCTTGGTCAAACTTTTCCGGCAACAAACTTATATTAACTTCAAAATACAACATTTGGATCTCCTAAAATTATTCGTTTTTAAGTTACTCTAAGAGACACAGACAAAGATCAAACGTTAAAATACTTGACTACGGTAATCAGGAAGCCTCAAAATGTGTAAATATACAAAAAACAAGCGATGAATATTTAGCTTAAAACATACATTATTTACCATATCTCTACGAGAAATTTATTTCAATTCCCGAACAGCTCTCTTGGAAATGGTAAAATATTATTAGTAAAGCACATCTACCAACAACAAATAACTAGTGTGTTGTGGCCACCACACGACTTTCTTCTATATTTTCTTATACAAATTCACTCAGTATAAAATTATTATTAAAAAAAATTATCTTCCATGATAATGTAGACGATTTCCATCTTAGAGAAGTAATATAACACTAAATATGCAAAAAAAGTTAAATTTATTTATTTATTTTCAATATTACATTAAAAAAAAAAAAAAAAAAAAAAAAAAAAGTTATTTTAGCATATTAACAGTAAATGTCAAATTCATTGTCACTTTTGAAGTAGAAAGTTACATAAATGGGATTAATAAAAACGTGTCTCCTAAAACGTAATGTATTGGCCTTTTTTTAAAAATTAATTTATTAATTTTATTAATTTAATTTAATTTAATTTAATTTAATTTAATTTAATTTTTTTTGGGGGGGAGGTGTCCCTGTGGAAAAACAAGTTGTACATGACCTATTAATGCCATTTTAAATAGGGAACATTCCTTATAGTAAAAATGAATAATATGTATCATTTTTTAAATTCTGAAAATATTTACGAATGCTGGAGGCGAGCAGAAGAACAGATAAAAGATGAGCAGTCGGACAGACAGATACACATATTCAAATCATATTTAAACTTCAAAATTGTTAGAAAGTGTTAAAAAAAATACTTAATGTGAGCAGAAATGCAATTCTCGCAAATTTTCAATAAAAGCCCTTAATGTAACTGAACTGAAATTTTGCGTGGTCCTGTAAATTTTAATGTTAATCATACTATTCTATAGGAAGCATTCGTTTATGCATATGAATAAATTTCAATTTTATTGAGATTTGTACAAAGTAAAGTTGTTAAATTTGGTTTATAAAAATACCTCTCATAGAATACAGTGCTTTGGAATACTTTCGTGTGTCCCTATACACAAACCAGAAGAGGTATTCACACCATTTTCAACAGGGAATATCTGATAGTGAACTCGAATAACATATATCAATTTCAAAAATTTTCATGAATATTTACGAGACAGACAGACGGACAGATATAGCAGGCTACGCCCGCTTCGCTGTTCACTGTATTTAAATCAATTTTTAAAAGATTTGAATCCCTATTTGTTATTTATATCATATTATAATTAAAAAGTTAAAAAATAAATAAATAAATAAATAATAATCGCTCTAAACCTTTCTTTGGGTATCTGCTGTCTACGGCAGTTCCTTTTCCGCTCGCGCTGCATAGGGTCCAGGTTGAAAAAACGTACAAAAAAACCTTTCCCGGCCACTTCAGTTTGGTATTTGTCAGTGACAAGTGGTGTTGCTACTATTCAAGAACTACGATTTAAAAGATGACTATATCGCAACCTTTATTAAATATTTTAATATTTTAATTATGTTTTTCATAGCCTTCACTCTGTACACTATAATATGTAAAAGCAGATTTTCACTTCAAAGGATTTAAATAAATAACAAACAAATACATGTTAATTAAACTAAAATTTTAATAAGTTTAATCCTTTCACTACATACTATAATTTTTTCCAATAATTGCATTGTATATATATTTATTTATATAAAAATTAAAAGATCTTTCCTTTTAAAGGAATTAATTAAAAAATAAAAATAAGCAGCTGTTATAACGTATATATATATACATTATTCATAAACGTAACTGTGATAAATAAGCTTTTAAATTTAAAATTTGATATACATAATTTTTTCTACTGCATTATCATTTGATTTAAAAAAAAAAAAAAAAAAAAAAAAAAAAAAAAAAAAAGATTTTGCCTTCAAATAAATGAATTAATTAAAATAAAATAAATAAATAAAACTGCATAATAGTCTCATGGCTAAGATTCGCAGACGATTGAATTGTAAGAATAAATTTTAGAAAAGTAAAACACAGAAGCCAATGTTTAAAACTGAAAAAAAGTAGTTAAAAATGTTTAAATTTGAAATTCGAAGAATTCTCAATGGGATGTACACCTCCAGGATCCCAGCTACCTTTCTGCCATGTTTTGTAGCTCTACGATCAATAGTGTAAGTATCAGAGCGCAGACAAAAAAAAAAAAAAAAAAAAAAAACAGATACACACACACATACTTCTCTTTATTTATATAGATAAAGATAACGGTATTTCTTTTTTTCGTAACGCACACTAAAGTCATGAGTAATTTAAAAAAGTAAAACTTAACACTATATAAAATTTATGATAAACTTAATTGGACAAAAATAATAAGTAAGAAATGAATTAATTGAATAAGAATTAATTAAAATGAAAGAAACAATTTTAAAATTAAAGGAAATATAATGCTACTGTAAGTTGTTAAAAACCTTATTTATTTCATTTATGAAGGCGACCAAACTGTTTTCCGGTGATTTTTTTTTTTTTTTTTCTGGATGACTATTTTTCGGTGACTTTCTTTCCTCTTTCCCTTACATACAAAGAAACAATGACTTTTATTTATATTAAGATTATCGAAAGCAAAATAAAAAATCAATTTTTAAGAACTGCAAATGTACAAATTCATTCCTTAAAGCACAGGCAAATTCTTTTCGTTCTTTCTTTCTTTCTTTTTTCTTTTCTTTTGTGTGCGTGTGTATCTATATATCTATAATATTAAACCTTTTGAAACATTGTACAAAAGGAAATATAAGTGCTGAAATATATCTCATTAGGAAAGTGAAAATTTAAATGAAAAGAAAAAAAAACAATTAGAATTCAAATAATGAAAGCGTATAATATACCTAATACGTCTTCATGGGCATCGGTTGATGACTGTATGCAAAATTAAATGAATTTCTATATATATATGGGAAGGCGTGTGTTATAGTTAATTGACAAAACTTTAGAATAGATTTATAGAAGTTTAAATATCCTGAGAGAATTTAAAAAGAGATATCAACTTGCAGTTGAGTTATTAATCTAATAATTAGTCATGTACATCGAAAGAAAGAAAGAAAGAGAGAGAGAGAGAGAGAGAGAGAGAGAGGGGGGGGGGAGAGAGAGAGAGAGAGAGAGAGAGAGAGAGAGAGAGAGAGAGAGTAAATAATACATAAGAAGTACTTTTGCGATCGAGAGAGAGAGAGAGTAAATAATACATAAGAAGTACTTTTGCGATCGTGAATAATGAAATTACTTAATTAAACATTCTCAAAATCTAAAATGTATTTTTGGCTTAAAATTCATGTGATAAACCTTGATAATTTACATATGGAATAATCAAGGTGTTTCTATGATTTGTTCCGTAAAAAATAAATAAATAAAACAAAATAAATAATTTTACTTAAAGATTAAATTGTGTACATACACTAGGAGGTTTGCGTTAACGACCCTCTTCACTTACCGTCGCCGGAAGCCCAAGCCAATGTTATTCTATGGGATAATTCTATTACAAATAACTTATTAACTAATACATATTTTTAAATTCTGTTTTCACATTCAAAAAATTCCTAACTGTTAAACTGACAGACCCTTTTTTAAAAAAAGTATTTTTTTTCATTTTTAATATTTTATTTTGAAATTGGAAAATGAAAAAAATTCACATATTGAATATTTGCATTTTGCAGCTTCAAAATAAAATATAAGAAATTTAAAAAATATTTTTTTATAAAAGGTCCGTCAATTTAACAGCTGGGAATTTTCAGAATGTGAAAACAGAATTTAAAAATATTTATTAGTTAATAAGTTATTTGTAAAGAAAAAATTCCCATAAAATAACATTAGCTTCGGCTTCTGGCGGCGGTCAGTGAATAGGGCCCTTAAGTAATATGAAGAACATAAATTCACTTAGTTTAATATATATATACAGTAAAACCTCTCTAAGTTGCACACCTACAGTTCCAAGAAAAAGTGTCCAACTTAGAGAGGAGTCCAACTTATAGGGGTTAGACATAATGTTAATGGATACATTCCGTTCCGAGAAAAAGCGTCCAACTTACAGGGGTGTCCAACTTGAGAGGTTTCACTGTATAATTTGAATAATTTAATACCATTGTAACACTCAACAGACAAAAGATAGATGAAGATACCAACATATAATTAAATTTTAATTGAGATTTATTTCGAATCAATATTTACTTTTCTCGTTTTCAGAGGAATAGAGTTTTATACATATAACAAACAAATAAATAACCAGATTCACAAAACTAAAAAGACAAAGGCATAAGCTATGAAAACAAAAATATTTGAAATTGAAATTAATTTGAAGATTAACCGAACGTTATAATTTGACATGATGAAACGTCGTATAATAATAATAATAACAATAATAATAAAATTACTATGACTGTATCAAAAAACATTCAACAACAAAAAGGGAAAAAGTTTTGTATTTATATGTGTTTTCCATTATTTTTATATTTACTTAAAACAATTTGACGCGAGGATATTGTGTATCAATCTTAATAACAATCTAATGAAACTATTAAATAAATAAACTGTTTAATGATCTAAATGAAACTATTAAATACAATCAGAGATTAGTTAACATATAAGGAAATTTATTCAAGATTTGTACGTTTATTCACATGATTATAAGGTTTCATATTTCTGGTTTCAATGTTTAATGAGATATGTGTCAAGCGTAAAAAGGGTACGATTGTTTGACTATTACACACCTACATTAAGAAATTAATAGCCATTATTAAATTAAATTAATTAATTGCCTTTAATTTATATAATTTAATATAAATGCGTTTAGCTTATCGAACTTAATAAATACATCATATTGAAATGAATAACATACGGTAAAATACATATACATATATATATATATATATATATATATATAATATATATTTTAGTAAACATAATATTTCTTAAATGCATCGCAACATCACAGGAACGACCTCCTTTAAAGAAGGCGGAGTGAGAGCTGTCACAGCTATCAAACCAAAGAACTTCTACTACTCTCTTCTATATTCTTTGATCAAACTGTGCTAGATGGGAAGCAAACGTTTCGGGGGTCGTATAGCAAATTATTTTTCGGCTTTTATTGGGTAAAGCTGCTTTAAGAAAAGGAAGTCCTTATGATATTTTTTGCCACCTGCGAGGCTGTCACACCTGTCAAACTGTGCTATTTGGGATGTAGCCTCCGCCCCCTTTTCCTAAAAATCCCGTTTTCCGCTTTTCGATCTAAGAAAATCCAACCGTAACTTTTTAGTTTTTCATTTTTTACACAAAATCGTTAAGTTTACTATTACAAAAAGTAATTCTTTTTTAAGACCTCATATATGATATATGTCATATAAATCATATATAGAAATACGATCAATCTTTTCTGAGTAATTGGCAACGGGAAAAAAAAAATGAGTACTTGATTTTGGAATGTTTTGTATATATTTTACAGATGAGAATAATGTACACTCTTCTTTCAACTTGGTCAGATACAAAGAACAGGTTTTAAATATTTTGAATTTGTTCAACGCTTAGAAATTTCTGGTATTGAAGCAAACATAGCAAAAGATGACGTAGATGCTTTGATAGTTAGGAAAGCAATTGATGCATCTGATTTTAACAAGCAAGTCGCTATTGTTGGACAAGATGTGGACCTTATAGTTTTACTGATAGCACTTGCTCCAGAAGATAAGGACATTCTATTCATGAAAGAAGAAAAGGGAAATGTCAAAGCAAGATTTTATAGTTCCAAGGATTTGCAAAGTTTATCTGTTATTAAAAATGTCGAGGATTCTATTCTATTTCTTCACGCAATGAGTGGTTGCGACACCACTTCGGCCACTTTGAAAAAGGGAAAGTGCAAGTAGTTCAATCGTTTAACCGATCTCACCACCTCCATGATGTATACAAAGTGTTCAACTATCCAAGATCGACTCGTGACTCAATTTAAAAAGCTGGTGAAAAATTTATTAGTGAGATGTACAGTAAAGTTAAAATAAATAAAAATAAATAAATAAGAATAAAAATAAAAAAACTCATCTATAACTTCTGAAATGAAAAAACTGAACGATCTCAGAATTCAATGTTTTAATGAATTAGTAGGACATTAGCAAGCGCCTAAGACAAGCGCCTGCCTCAGAAAAAATACTAAATTTGATTTCATGTGGCTGTATGCAAGGTTGTGGAAGGAAGTGCAAATGTGTAAAAGCAAATTTATTGTGTACAGGAATGTATAAAAATTGTCACGGGCAAACCTGCACCAATAAAGAACCGATTGACATGACAGAGGAGTTTGAAGATGACTTTCATGATGAACTCGATTACTTTTTATTCGATGTTCAGACGATTTTGTAAGCAATAAATTATTGACTTACATTAAAATTATTTTATCTACATTTTACTTAATTATTGCTATATTTATTTTACCTAGTTATTACCTGAATTTCATTATTATCATTTCAATTTATTTTATTTTTTACAATTTAGTAGCTTTTAAAAACTTACAGGAAAAATAATTTTTTGTTTATGCATAATGAAGAAGACAATTTGTGCAGAATTTTTCAAGGCATATTTTTATTTATTTATTATTTTAATAGTAGCTGTCTTTGAAAATCAAATAATTTTGTGTTAATAAAAAAAAAAAAAAAAAAAAAAAAGGCAGAATGAAAACTTACGGAAAATTTTGAAGTAGTTTTTATGGGGGGACAGGGGAGTTGGAAGCACCTCTCAAAGAGGGAACTTTTCTGTTTCCCATTGAGATACCATACCACATATAATTAATGTCCCAAAGTTTTAAATCTGTATGCTTCTTTCTAACTATTTTTTTTTTTATTGAAGGAACTGCAGTATTTTTAAGGGGGGGGGGGGATCATCCTTCCCAGGGAAGGCTTTTTATTTTCACTGAAACCTTTTCTAGCATACTATCTAAAAAATTTCAAAATTATATAAATAATTTCTATTGTCTTATTTTCACTGGATTATACAATTATGGGGCGAAGGGACAGAGGGGGAAGCTCTTGCTCCAGAAGAGGGTGAAGTATTATTATTATGATTATTAGACCACTCAACAATTTTGTGCACAAACTATAAAATTCTACAAATTATTTCCCCATTTGTTTTAATTTCAAAAAATTATACGATTTTTTTTTTTTTTTTTTTTTTTTTTTTTTTTGAGGGGGGGGGGGAAGGCAACTTTTGTATTTTATATTATTAGACACTTCAAGAGAACTTTCCCCAAAACTAAAAACCCTTGTATAACTTATTTTCGTATTTTTCTTAATTTCAGCGAAATTGAACTATTTTTTTTATTGGTGGTGGTGGGGAGGGGGAGGGAGGAGGTGAAAGAGGAGAGTTCCAACTGCATGGTGAAAATTTTTTTTAATTTTGTGTCCCATTATTAAGCACCTCAAGAATATGTTCTACCAAAATTTCAAAACTCCATTTAACCATTTTTCTTATTTTCAATACGTTATATATATATATATTAGGGGGTGGGGGTGGGGAGAAGGCAGCTCTTACCCCAGGGTGAGAAATTTTTTTGTTTTCAATTATTAAATTACTCAGGAATGTTGTACCAAACTTTCAATACTCTATGAATTAATTTTCTATTTTTTTTTCTTTATTTAAACGAATTATACAGTTTTTTTTTTTTTTTTTTTTTGGAGGGGGGGGGGGGGGTAGGGGGGAAACTCCCACCCCACGGTGGGGAACTTTTTTGATTTGCATTATTAGACTCCTCAAGAATGTTATGCCATAATTCTAATACTCGATAAATTAATTCCCTATTTTTTTCTTCGTTTCAACGAGTTATACGGTTTTGGGGGAGTAGGGGGGGGGAGCTCCCCCCTCAGAGTGGGGAACTTTTTTGTTTTGAATTATTAGACCCTTCATACGTATAATCCCAGAGTTTCAAAACTTTATAAATTTTTTCCCTTATTTTTCCTAATTTGACTGTACTATTATTTGCAGTAAAGATTTCGAATTTAAAAATCAGCTCTCCGCTTAAGTATTTTTTATTTTTTTTTTTAGTTAATTAAAAAATCCATCCTCATGCAGTTTTGTATATTAAATAGGAAATTTCAGTTTTTTTTTTTTTTTTTTTTTTAACTCAGTGCATTACAGTAGTTCTTTTCGATAAGAATCCCTGAAATCGCTTGTTTATGAAATAGATAATAACTCAGAAATTTATAAAAACATTCTGTAAATGTATGCAAAGTGCATGGAAATTTATAACGTGACAAAGTTAAGGACTTATATATAACAATTTTGTGGGTTATTTCCTCATTAAAATGAAAACAAGAAATTACAGAAATATAAGGAAAAGGAAAATATTAGCACATAATTAGACTGAAAATAAATTCATTTTTGAATTGTTAGATAAAATTATTAGAATTATTTACTTATTTTTGTTCAGTGATTGCATATTTAGATTTAGAATAGACAAAATGAGAAAGTCATGTGATCGGTATTTAATGTTTAATTACTGTTTTAAAAAGTCACAAAATATTATTTTTATTTTCTATTTATTTTATTTATTTATTTTTTAGATGACTGTGAAATTCCTTTTCTTCATTTTGGTAATATAAAAGGATTAAAACCAAGTCCTTCTGGCTCATTGACAAGGGTAAGTTGATTTCTTTTTCCTCATCAAGTAGCCGTCATTTTGTTTGAAAATGGTGGCTAAAAATTATTAATTCGTTAGTAGACGCTAGTTGGTCGATTCGTCGCCCATCCCTTCAGTTTTTATTCAGCAGCCACCAAAATTTTTAGAAGCGACATTTGATATACATAAAAGGCGAATCGACTCGAATAATCGTCGATTATGTATATCAAATTCCACTTCTAAAAATTTTTAGTGGCTGTTGAATAAACACTGAAGAAATGGGCGGTGAATCGACCAACTAGCGACTGCTAACGGGTTAATGGACTTCGTAGAAATATTGATGTACATATGGAGTTTTAAGCAAATCGAAATATCTTTTTATGTGAATTACAAATTCTCAAGTGGCCGGAACTTGGAAACAAGATGGCGGGCCAAGTTGGCAAACAAATATATCAAATGCATTTGTGAGATAAGTCTACTGTACAAATTTAGTTCGAAGTAATTCAGAATCTCAAAAGTCATCGTGTTGAAAAATTAATTGGCCACCACTTGGATCGAACTGGCAGAGAAAGTTGCTCAGTGAACTAATCCAAGATATTCGTTAGATAAGTCCACTGTCCAACTTTGGTTCGAATAAATTCAGGAGTTCAAAAGGTATCGCGATAACAATGTCTCAAGTGGCAGCGTTCAAGTGGACACAACTTGGAAAAAAAACTTGCCCATCGAAATCATAATTGTTTGAATGATAAATCCATTTTTCAACTTTTATTTGAATTAAGTATTTCAAAAGATACCGTGATAATAAATTTTCAAGTGGCCGCCACTTGGAAACAATATAATGGAGCAAGTAGCCCAGCAAACTTATTTAAGATATTTGAAGCATATTTTCACTATCCAGCTTTGGTTCGTATCAGTGCAGTGTTTCAAAAGTTGTTGTTATGGCAAATTTCCAAGTGGCAGTCTAAGTGGCTGACACTTGGAAACAAAATAGCGAAACAAAGAAGAAAGCGAAATCATCCAATATATCTGTATGATAAGTTCATTGTCCAGCTTTAGTTCAAATTAAATCAGTATTTAAAAAATTATCGTGATAAGAAATTTTCAAGCGGCACCATGATTTCAAGTGGACACCACTTGGAAAAAATAGCGGAGTGAGATGCCCAGCGAACTTATCTGAGATATTTCAATGATAAATCCACTATCCAAATTTGATGTGAATTGATTCATTATTACAAAAGTTATCATAATGACAAATTTTCAAGTAGCCGCCACTTGGAATTAAAATTGTGGATCAAGTCACAAAGTGGACTTATCCAAGATATTTGTACCATAAGTCTACTATTTAACTTTTGCTTAGTAATTTAAAAGTTATCGTGATGGCATATTTTCAAGTGGCAGCGTGATTTCAAGTGGCCGCAACTTCGGAACAAGTTGCCCAGTGAACACATCAAAGGTAATTATAGGATAATATCACTGTCCAACTTTGGATCGAATTGAATCAGAATTTTGAAAGTTATCAAATTTTAAAATTTTCAAGTGGTAGCCTAATTTCAAGTTGTTTCGCTTAGTTTATAATTATAACATCTGCATTTTGTTAAGAATGACGGATAAAGTTCATTAATAAACTTAGTTGTGAACATTATTGTATAGTCTATGTATACATCAAAATTCAAGCAAATCCGGTCTTAAATACGCTTTTTACAGTGTGAATTTAAAATTTTCAAGGGGCCTCCACTTGAAAACTAAATGGCGGAGCTACTTGATAAGCAAGCTCATCCAAGATATTTATAAGATAAATTCACTGTCCAAATTTGGCTCGATTTGGAATATTATTTCGGAAGTTATCGTGATTTTAAATTTTCAAGTAGTAGCCTAATTTCAAGTGTCACCGCTTACCTTTAGATATCTGTCACTTTGCTAAAAATGGCGGATAAAGTACATTAATAAACTTGATTGAGAAACTTATTTGGTCTATGTATACATCAAAATTCAAAGAAATTCGGAATACGCTTTTTACAATGTAAATTTGAAATTATCAAGTGGTTTCCACTTGACAACAAAATGGCAGAGCAACTCAGTTAACGAACCTGAGATATTTAAAATATAAGTTCACTGTCCAAATTTGGTTCGATTTAGAGTATAATTTCGGAAGTTATCGTGATTTTAAATTTTCAAATGGTAGCCTGATTTCAAGTGGCCCCACAACATAAGATATCCGCCATTTCGTTAAAAATGGCGGATAAAGTTCATTATTAAATTTCATTGAGACTCTTATGTGGTCTATATTTACGTCAAAATTCAAGCAAATCCGGCCTTAAATACGCTTTTTGCAATGTGGATTTGAAATTTTCAAGTGAGCGCCACTTAAAAACAAAAAGTCTGAGAAACTTGGTTAACGAACTCACGCAAGATATTTATAAGATGAGTTCGCTGTCCAATTTTGGTTCGATTTGGAGTATTATTTCGGGAGTCATTGTGATTGCAAAATTTTCATTATATATATCTGTATATATATATAAATTACGTGTCACGATGTTTGTCCGGGGTAAACTCCTAAACTAAGGAACCGATTTTAATGAAATTTTGCACACTGTGTGCAGTTTGGTCAAACTTGAGAAATAGCATAGTTTTTATCTCAATTTATTGTCATAATATTGTTTTATTGCAATTATTTGTTAATTATAGACCTTTATTAAAGTTGCTCAAAAATATCTGTGAGTTCCATTAATTTAATTGTTGCCAAAAAAAAAAAAAAAAAATAATAATAATACGAGTTCATTTTCTTTTGACATAAAAATAAATACATTTAATCAAACGTGAGTAGAAGGAGAAGGGGGCTTGAGCGCCAGCAGGAGTAAGGAGTTGAGGGGGTGAGGAGTCCGGAGCAGGAGCAGGGTCAGCGTGTTATCTTATCAGTGTCTTTCCGGTGTTGCGTAAACCTGAAAGATAAGGAAGTTATTATCTTGAATGAATATTATTTTTAAGAGAACTTTATTTATCGATTTCCCTTAATTATGATTTTAAAATTAATTTTAAACTTAGAAAAAATTATGGAAAATTTAAATATTCTGATTTTTAAAAGATGGTTTTAATGATCGGTGGTCGATCTGTTAGTCGATTTGAGAGAATTTAACGAGATAAAAATAGGCAATGTATTTCGAGGACTTAGCATTTTTCGCGATGGTCAGAGAATTTAATTGAATGAATTTAGGTGTTTCCATTCGGAGATTGTAAATTTATATTAGTAAATTTTTGCAGAGTTTTTAGAACATGTTGATTTAAGAACTTTGTGGAATTAAGTGCTGATTATATACAATTAATTTAGGTGTCATGTGATTTTTTTTTTTTTTTCGATCAATCAGAAGCATGGGTTTTTAATGAATAGTATTATAAAATTAAGTGATTTTAGTATGCAAGTTTCAGAAAAAACCACGGAAAACTTTAAATCTCGTATAAAGAATGGGTTTAAATTATGATGAAATTTCTACTATTTAAACGATAAAGATTTTTAAATCAGATCTTTTTTATAGTAATTAGAAAAATTTACAGGATGGAAAATTTAAATGTTGTGATAAATGCATAATTTTTCTGTCATATGCAGTAATAGAGTGATTAATAATTGTTTAATCCACTGTTTATCTTTGAAATAGTGTATTTAAAGAACTTTATCAGTGCACTTTCTTAAATTACGGGATGTTGATATTATCTTTTACACTCGCAATTTTTAGTTTGAACTTAATAAAATAGATATACTATCTTCTAGACTAATATATTTCAAATAAATAGAGAATCTTGTGAACGAGTTGTCTTAGAAATTTTGTGAAGGAAAATTTAAATAATGTGGTAAGTGCATATTTACGGTTATATGTAGAAATAGTGATTAAGAATTGGGTCGTCGTCTGTTTATCTTTGCAATTCAGGAAATGTTTAAACATAAGATCTTGATTATACACTTTTAAATAGATAATGTATATTTTGAATGAGTTGTATTAGAAATTATGTAAGAAGGTATTTTTATGTACATAATTGCTAGATAACTAGTTTTTGTTTAAAAATATGTGATTTAGGATGAAACTTTGATAGTGAATTCACATAGATAACTACTGAGTTGCGATAACTGATATAATTTTCCGATTATTTAAAGTGTTAACCAATATCAGTTGTTTTTATTTTCTCGGATAAAGTCTATTAATATATTTTTATCAACTAGCTATTAATAGTGAAAAGTTTAACTAAGAATTAATTAATAATCGCGTTGCGGTTTTGAATGTGTAATGATGATATTTTTAGAAATGTACTTAGCTTTGTTATGACGTAGAATTGAACCCGTCACCTTTCAACTGAAGTCTTAACCAATTAGAAATTTATTAAATTTGGAATCGAACCCGCTATACTTTTCAACTTAAGTGGTCATATTTAATATTGTAGTTTTAAATGAAGACCCACCCGCTGCATTTTTTGAGTAAATTTTAACATTTAGTTTAAGGCACTGTTTTATATAATTTTTAGTGTGAAAAAATATTAAATAGTTAAGGTTTAATATGTAATTTTTAAATAATAAATAGTAATAAATGAATAAGATTTAGTTTTGACTTCGAATTTTGATCATTTAAACAAAAATTTTTAACCTTATATGTATTTATACACACTCCATTTTAGCTGTATAATCTTTTAAAGCACACTTACAAAAAATATTGAACATTATAAATGCACTTTTAATCTGATTAGCATGCTTACATATGTATATTCGTGTATTACTGTTTAAAGAATATGCACAAGATTTTTTTTTTTAAATTAAAATAGTCACTCGAATTTATTTTGATAAAGGAAATTGACGACAGAATTAAGGTATAAATTGAGAGCAACGGAAAAATTTCATCAGTTGCTGCCTTATTTTCGTGGAGTGCGGACGTTAATTTGGTTGCTGCGTAATACTCTGACTGTTGAAGCAAGAGATGGATCGACTTGAAGAAATGCCTGTTCAACAAACTTCTTCATCTACTTCTGACGATATGAAGTTGACTTGCCCGACTTGTAATGCTACTTCCTCTAAAAAATCTAACTTGGCTAGACATATGAAGATTCACAGCGGTCGAAAACCACATCTTTGTGTTATATGTAAGAAAGCATTTGCTAGGATAGATGATTTAAAGAGACATTCGAAAATTCACGAAAAGATCCCTATAGAATATAAATGCAATCAATGCAGTGAAACTTTTAGATGGAAATACGAGTTACTGAAACATGTTAGAAAGAACCACCGAAAATCTTCACCTCAACATTCATGTGATGTGTGTGCTGAAACCTTTGCATGGAAATACAAGTTGTTGGATCATATCAGAAAAAATCATGGAAAGTCTTCGCCCCAACACTTATGTGATGAATGCAGTGAAAAATTCAACCGCAAACATGATTTATTGAAGCACAAGAGAATGAATCATCAAAAGCCATTAGTACCTATTATGAATTTTGACCAAGTTCTACTTAAGGAAAAAACTATGCATTTTAAAAGGCGAAATACACTTAATGTTTTCACAACCACCACCTTTGACAATGAAAATGGTGATATGGACTTGTTTTCATTTTTTAAAAATTTAAGAACTGACCTTTTAAATGAACTGAACTATCAATTAAGTGAGAAAAAAGCGATTAAATGGTATATAGTTGTAAACGTTACCCTTAGTCGCTCTACTATAGATGGAGAAGAATTTATTTCCCCTCACTTTCGATCAAAAATGGAGACGGCATTTTTAGCAAGTGATATGGATAATGATCTGCAAATAGCTTTTAACAAGATAATGAAGAGTTTTGATAATTTTAATGAACGAGGATCAGGATGGAATTTAGTAACAATCAATATATTAGAACTACGTATGGCCAAATTTAACCCATTTTAGATGCAACACCTATTTTTGCAATTGAAATGTTTAAATAAAAGTATGTCTATGAAAAACTTTATGTCTTATTTCCAATTTAAATTATCATTTAAGTTTTTTATATTGTTATTATTATACAAATTTTATTCATACATTTAGAATTTTTACCCGTAAAAATTCTTATAATTTAAGCATTTAGATAAATGAAATATATATAAAGCTTATTTAAAATTAATATTTTGATACTATATTCCGAATTTTAATAAATAATATATGTTTAATAAGACTTTAATAAGACTTACCTTCAGAGTAGATGCACCACGTCTTTCCTTACAATCGAGCAGGGTGAAATGATAGATAACAGTTATATGTTGTTTTATCATACGTTGATAGTACCTTCTGACGTAACGAAAACTAGCATTTTTCAATATTCTTATGTATGTGAGAGAGCTAAAACTTAAATTCCTAATATTACCATTATAAAATTAAGTGTTTTTTATATACAGATACTTTTGAGGTGGCACGAATTTTACTTTTATTTATTTTTTAGAAAGTTTTACACGTGGGAGATTTGAATTTCTAATATTACCATTAAAAAATTAAGTGTTTTTATATACAGATACTTTTGAGGTACTATAAACTTTATTTTGAGGTTACATGAATTTTATTTTTATTTATTTATTTTTAGAAAGTTTTACATGTGGGAGATTTGAATTCCTAATATTACATTACATTTTGTTTTTTTTTATACAGATATTTTTGAGGTCCCATGAACCAATCAAAACCAGGGATTTTTAAAGAATAGTATTATAAAATTAAGCACTTTGTGGAATTAAATGTTGATTATATACGGATATTTTTGGGGTAGCATGAACCAATCAAAAGCATGAACAGTATTACCATTATGAAATTAGGTTTCTAAATGATTTTAGTACGCAAGTTTAGGAAAAAACCATGGAAAACTTAAATATCTACCAGCTTTAAAATCTATGATGTACAAATTATTTGTTTTGTCATGTTGATAAACTAGATTGCATTAAAATGATACATATTTGGCGTGATTAATAGGGGTTCTAAAGAATTTGGCTGCTTTTCCTAGTGTATGAATTTAGGATATATTTGGCATTATTTCGCCGATAATTACAAATTTGGTGGTAAACCTACAGTATAAATGCACTCGCAAAGAAATTTTTATCAGTTGCTGCTATATTTTTGAGGAGTGCGCACGTTTAATTTTGTAACTTGGATTTTGTATAACACTCTACTTTTTAGTGAGAGATGGATTTATCTGAAAAGGTGCCTATTTCAAATGAGTTGTCATCAAGCTTGGATACTAAGAAAGTACCAGAAACTTTTAGTTGTGTTTCTTGCAGTATGTTATTTAAACGAAAATGGGATTTGCTTCCTCATATGAAAATTCATCTCAATGAAAAATCTTTTATTTGCAATGTATGTCAGAAAGCATTTACCAGATCACATGAGTTAAAGAGACATTTAAAAATTCATGAAAAGACTCCTATTGAACATAGATGTGAGCAATGTGACGAATCCTTTAATCGCAAGTATCAGTTGCTGATGCATATTAGAAAAAAACATCGAAAACCTTTACCAGCACATTCATGTGATCAATGTGCAGAAACATTTAGACAGAAATATAAATTATTAGAGCATGTTAGAGAAAATCATCGAAAACCCTTATCGCAAGCAGCATTAAAGGGGTTGACAAATTCTGACCGAGATCTTCTGAAGTAGAAAATTATGCATTTTAAAAGAAAAAATGCACTTAATACATTTACAATAACCACATTTGATAATAAAAACAAAGATTTGGATTTGTCGTCATTTTTTAATAATTTAAGAACTGACATTTTAAACGAATTAAACTTTGAATTAAATGATCAAGGAACATTGAAATGGTATATTAATGTAGAAGTTATTTTTGGTTGTATTTATGAAAATGGAGAGAAAGATTTTATTACTCAAAATTTTAGATCAAAAAGTATAACAACTCTTTTAATAAATGATTTAAATAATGATCTTGAAAACGCTTTTAACAAGATGAAAAAGTGTTTTGATGAATTTAGCGAACAAGGATCAGGTTGGACATTAACAGAAATTTTCAAATTAGAACTTTGTATGACTAAATATGGTTCTTTTCAAATGTAATATCTGATTTTTCTATATATGTATATATATATATATTAAAATTTGTTAGTTGAATCTTATTGTAAACTTTGTTACAAAAACGATTGTATAAAAATGATGCATGTAAAATCTTATAATTTAAAAAATAAAAGTATGTATATAAAAAATTGTATTTTTAATTATTTACCTCATATAAAAATTTTATGTAAAATTTTAAACTATTAATCGGATTTTTAAAATAAATACACTTATGTTAATGTAGAGGCTTTTTTTTTTTTTTTTTTTTTTTTTAATTATGATTTAATTATGATTTTAAATATGATTTTAAAATTATTTATTTTAAAACTGCATATTTTTTATAAAACGTTATTTAATAAATAAATTGATATTTTATAGTAAATATAATCTTACCAATTTTAGAGATTGTATCAAAAAATCTTGAACTTTCCATTTGACACATAGTCTAGGGAAATAATAATCCACTTAAAAGTTTAACTTTTCTGCATGTCTTAACAGACATGAACAAATTTTCTGTTTTAACACGCTGATAAACTAAAATAGTTTATGAGATTTTTTAATGTGTTTGAGGATAAACTAGAATATTTTACAAGATTTGGCTATTAAAATAACATATCTGACAAGATTTGGCGAGATTTTTTAATGTATTTGGCAATAAATACTAATTTGGCATTAAACATTTAGAGTATAAATTCAGTTTCATAGAAAATTTATTTAGTTGCTGTCTTGATTTCGCGGAGTTGTTTCAGTTTTCATATAGCATTTTTAAAGTTTTACTTAGATTATATTCATAAATCATAATGGATCTATATGAAGAAGTGCAAGTTTCTGTTCATCAACATGCCACTTCTTCATGTTTTGAAGATGAGACTTTACCCATAAAGGATGTAAAACCATATATTTGCTATGTATGTAAGAAAGCATTTAGGAGATCGTACGATTGTAAGAAACACTTAAAAATTCGTGAAAAACCTCGCATAGGATATGGATGTGAATACTGCATAGAAAATTTCACTCGTAAACGGGATTTTTTAAAACATAATGCAAAAATTCATAAAAAGACTTTACATAATCACAGTTGTGATGAATGTAGTGAAGTGTTTAGGACTAAACAAGATTTATTGAATCATAAAAAAATGCTACATAGAAAGGTTTTATCTGATTATCTATGCGTAGAATGCAACGAAAGTTTTCGATATAAGTATGAATTATTACAACATAATAGAAAAAATCATCTTAAAGATTCTTCTGCTTACGTATGTACAAAATGCAATGAACAAAATACTCTACCAGTCAACAACTTAGACAGTGGAAATATGAACTTAACGTATTTTTTGAATAATTTGAATAATGCTTTTTCAACCAACAGCTATTCTTTAGCCAAAAGCTTTTATGATGAAAATAACAATATGTATTTATTAATATTTTTAAATAATATAAATATGAATATCGAACGCATAACACAAAATAATGACTCACCAACCAACAACTTTGAGAGTGTAAATGCGGACTTAACGAATTTTTCAGATAATCAAAATAATGCTTACAGTTCATCAACTAGTGAAAATGTGAACTTATCAAATGTTTTCGACAATAATGCATACAGCGTTTTACCCGATGCTAATAAAAATATGATTACTGAATGTATGACACCAAATAATATTTATGACTCACCAACGAACAACTTTGAGAATATAAATGTAGACTTTACGAATTTTAATGTAGAGTGTATGAGTAATCAAAATAATTTTTCATCCGTGAGCGGTGATAACGACTTGTTGAAATTTTTAGATAATTTTAATGTACAGTGTATGAGTCAATATAACCTTAACGATTTAACAACAACAATTTAGATTCATATGATCTTGTTTATATATTGATAATGTAAAATAAAATATTTTAATTAAAAATTGTGTTTTTATTATGAAATTACTTTCTACACACCATTTCATCTTACAATAGATACGTTAAGTTACGAAAAAATCTAAACATGTGTAAATATATTTTTGCTTTCTTATTAACTAAATCGTTTATATACAATAAGACTTAGTGATTTTAAATCGGTTTAAAGAAATGTGTTATAATATAAAAAATTCTCCCCAACAAATTGAAGTGACTTATAAAAAACCTTAAAATAAAGAACTCTAATATTTTCTACGAATAAGAGAGTACCTATCAATCCACAGGGCGAATTGTTACATGCCCTTAATGATATGCCTATAACCTTTATTAAAAACAAATGTTTGTTATCTTCTGTACCCAAGGTACCAGAACGTCCTAATGTAACCCCCCTATTGGATAAATTATTAATAAAAAATATTTTCAACATAAAACACATGTCTCTTTATTTATGTTTAAATAAATGATATAAAAATTGGACTTACCCCAACACAGTTGTTAATTTGCATCCTTCTCTTCCACTCGCACGCTGTGAAATGAGCGATAACGCTATTTCTTATCAAGATCACGTGGTAAGCTTTCTTATCTACTACGCCACATGACGTAGTAAGCTACATGACTGATAACACAAACCTTCCACTAATGTAGTATATGTGACGTAGTAGATACGTAGCTTACTACGTCATGTGACGTAGTAGATAAGAAAGCTTACCACGTTATCTTGATAAGAAATAGCGTTATCGCTCATTTCACAGCGTGCGAGTAGAAGAGAAGGATGCAAATTAACAACTGTGTTGGGGTAAGTCCAATTTTTATATCATTTATTTAAACATAAATAAAGAGACATGTGTTTTACGTTAAAAATATTTTTTATTAATAATTTATCCAATAGGGAGGTTACATTAGGACGTTTTCGTTCCTTGGGTACAGAAGATAACAAACATTTGTTTTTAATAAAGGTTATAGGCATATTATTAAGGGCTTGTAACAATTTGCCCTGTGGATTGATAGGTACTCTCTTATTCGTAGAAAATATTAGAGTTCTTTATTTTAAGGTTTTTTATAAGTCACTTCAATTTGTTGGGGAGAATTTTTTATATTATAACACATTTCTTTAAACCGATTTAAAATCACTAAGTCTTATTGTATATAAACGATTTAGTTAATAAGAAAGCAAAAATATATTTACACATGCTTAGATTTTTTCATAACTTAACGTATCTATTGTAAGATGAAATGGTGTGTAGAAAGTAATTTCATAATAAAAACACAATTTTTAATTAAAATATTTTATTTTACATTATCAATATATAAACAAGATCATATGAATCTAAATTGTTGTTGTTAAATCGTTAAGGTTATATTGACTCATACACTGTACATTAAAATTATCTAAAAATTTCAACAACTCGTTATCACCGCTCACGGATAAAAAATTATTTTGATTACTCATACACTCTACATTAAAATTCGTAAAGTCTACATTTATATTCTCAAAGTTGTTCGTTGGTGAGTCATAAATATTATTTGGTGTCATACATACAGTAATCATATTTTTATTAGCATCGGATAAAACGCTGTATGCATTATTGTCCAAAACATTTGATAAGATCACATTTTCACTAGTTGATGAACTGTAAGCATTATTTTGATTATCTAAAAAATTCGTTAAGTCCACATTTACACTCTCAAAGTTGTTGGTTGGTGAGTCATTATTTTGTGTTATGCGTTCGATATTCATATTTATATTATTTAAAAATATTAATAAATACATATTGTTATTTTCATCATAAAAGGTTTTGGCTAAAGAATAGCTGTTGGTTGAAAAAGTAGCATTCAAATTATTCAAAAAATTCGTTAAGTTCATATTTCCACTGTCTAAGTTGTTGACTGGTAGAGTATTTCGTTCATTGCATTTTGTACATACGTAAGCAGAAGAATCTTTACGATGATTTTTTCTATTATGTTGTAATAATTCATACTTATATCGAAAACTTTCGTTGCATTCTACGCTTAGATAATCAGATAAAACCTTTCGATGTAGCATTTTTTTTTATGATTCAATAAATCTTGTTTAGTCCTAAACACTTCACTATATTCATCACAACTGTGATTATGTAAAGTCTTTTTATGAATTTCTGCATTATGTTTTAAAAAATCCCGTTTACGAGTGAAATTTTCCATACAGTATTCACATCCATATCCTATGCGAGGTTTTTCATGAATTTTTAAGTGTTTCTTACAATCGTACGATCTCCTAAATGCTTTCTTACATACATAGCAAATATATGGTTTTACATCCTTTATGGGTAAAGTCTCATCTTCAAAACATGATGAAGTGGCATGTTGATGAACAGAAACTTGCACTTCCTCAGATTGATCAATTATGGTTTATGAATATAATCTAAGTAAAACTTTAAAAATGCTATATGAAAACTGAAACAACTCCGCGAAATCAAGACAGCAACTAAATAAATTTTCTATGAAACTGAATTTATACTCTAAATGTTTAATGCCAAATTAGTATTTATTGCCAAATACATTAAAAAATCTCGCCAAATCTTGTCAGATATGTTATTTTAATAGCCAAATCTTGTAAAATATTCTAGTTTATCCACAAACACATTAAAAAATCTCATAAACTATTTTAGTTTATCAGCGTGCTAAAACAGATAATTTGTTCATGTCTGTTAAGACATGCAGAAAAGTTAAACTTTTAAGTAGATTATTATTTCCCTAGACTATGTGTCAAATGCAAAGTTCAAGATTTTTTGATACAATCTCTAAAATTGGTAAGATTATATTTACTATAAAATATCAATTTATTTATTGAATAACGTTTTATAAAAAATATGCAGTTTTAAAATAAATAATTTTAAAATCATATTTAAAATCATAATTAAATCATAATTAAAAAAAAAAAAAAAAAAAAAAAAAAGCGTCTACATTAACATAAGTGTATTTATTTTAAAAATCCGATTAATAGTTTAAAATTTTACATAAAATTTTTATATGAGGTAAATAATTAAAAATACAATTTTTTATATACATACTTTTATTTTTTAAATTATAAGATTTTACATGCATCATTTTTATACAATCGTTTTTGTAACAAAGTTTACAATAAGATTCAACTAACCAATTTTAATATATATATATATACATATATAGAAAAATCAGATATTACATTTGAAAAGAACCATATTTAGTCATACAAAGTTCTAATTTGAAAATTTCTGTTAATGTCCAACCTGATCCTTGTTCGCTAAATTCATCAAAACACTTTTTCATCTTGTTAAAAGCGTTTTCAAGATCATTATTTAAATCATTTATTAAAAGAGTTGTTATACTTTTTGATCTAAAATTTTGAGTAATAAAATCTTTCTCTCCATTTTCATAAATACAACCAAAAATAACTTCTACATTAATATACCATTTCAATGTTCCTTGATCATTTAATTCAAAGTTTAATTCGTTTAAAATGTCAGTTCTTAAATTATTAAAAAATGACGACAAATCCAAATCTTTGTTTTTATTATCAAATGTGGTTATTGTAAATGTATTAAGTGCATTTTTTCTTTTAAAATGCATAATTTTCTCCTTCAGAAGATCTCGGTCAGAATTTGTCAACCCCTTTAATGCTGCTTGCGATAAGGGTTTTCGATGATTTTCTCTAACATGCTCTAATAATTTATATTTCTGTCTAAATGTTTCTGCACATTGATCACATGAATGTGCTGGTAAAGGTTTTCGATGTTTTTTTCTAATATGCATCAGCAACTGATACTTGCGATTAAAGGATTCGTCACATTGCTCACATGTATGTTCAATAGGAGTCTTTTCATGAATTTTTAAATGTCTCTTTAACTCATCTGATCTGGTAAATGCTTTCTGACATACATTGCAAATAAAAGATTTTTCATTGAGATGAATTTTCATATGACGAAGCAAATCCCATTTTCGTTTAAATACCATACTGCAAGAAACACAACTAAAAGTTTCTGGTACTTTCGTAGTATCCAAGCTTGATGACAACTCATTTGAAATAGGCACCTTTTCAGATAAATCCATCTCTCACTAAAAAGTAGAGTGTTACACAAAATCCAAGTTACAAAATTAAACGTGCGCACTCCTCAAAAATATAGCAGCAACTGATAAAAATTTCTTTGCGAGTGCATTTATACTGTAGGTTTACCACCAAATTTGTAATTATCGGCGAAATAATGCCAAATATATCCTAAATTCATACACTAGGAAAAGCAGCCAAATTCTTTAGAACCCCTATTAATCACGCCAAATATGTATCATTTTAATGCAGTCTAGTTTATCAACATGAGAAAACAAATAATTTGTACATCATAGATTTTAAAGCTGGTAGATATTTAAGTTTTCCATGGTTTTTTCCTAAACTTGCGTACTAAAATCATTTAGAAACCTAATTTCAGAATGGTAATACTGTTCATGCTTTTGATTGGTTCATGCTACCCCATAAATATCCGTATATAATCAACATTTAATTCCACAAAGTGCTTAATTTTATAATACTATTCTTTAAAAATCCCTGGTTTTGATTGGTTCATGGTACCTCAAAATATCTGCATAAAAAAAAACAAAATGTAATGTAATATTAGGAATTCAAATCTCCCACATGTAAAACTTTCTAAAAATAAATAAATAAAAATAAAATTCATGTAACCTCAAAATAAAATTTATGGTACCTCAAAAGTATCTGTATATAAAAACACTTAATTTTTTAATGGTAATATTAGGAATTCAAATCTCCCACGTCTAAAACTTTCTAAAAAATAAATAAAAGTAAAATTCGTGCCACCTCAAAAGTATCTGTATATAAAAAACACTTAATTTTATAATGGTAATATTAGGAATTTAAGTTTCAGCTCTCTCACATACATAAGAATATTGAAAAATGTTAGTTTTCGTTACGTCAGAAGGTACTATCAACGTATGATAAAACAACATATAACTGTTATCTATCATTTCACCCTGCTCGATTGTAAGGAAAGACGTGGTGCATCTACTCTGAAGGTAAGTCTTATTAAAGTCTTATTAAACATATATTATTTATTAAAATTCGGAATATAGTATCAAAATATTAATTTTAAATAAGCTTTATATATATTTCATTTATCTAAATGCTTAAATTATAATAATTTTTAAAATAGAATTGTAAAAATTCTAAATGCATGAATAAAATTTGTATAATAATAACAATATAAAAAACTTAAATGAAAATTTAAATTGGAAATAAGACATAAAGTTTTTCATAGACATACTTTTATTTAAAAATTTCAATTGCAAAAATAGGTGTTGCATCTAAAATGGGTTAAATTTGGCCATACGTAGTTCTAATATATTGATTATTACTAAATTCCATCCTGATCCTCGTTCATTAAAATTATCAAAACTCTTCATTATCTTGTTAAAAGCTATTTGCAGATCATTATCCATATCACTTGCTAAAAATTCCGTCTCCATTTTTGATCGAAAGTGAGGGGAAATAAATTCTTCTCCATCTATAGTAGAGCGACTAAGGGTAACGTTTACAACTATATACCATTTCATCACTTTTTTCTCACTTAATTGATAGTTCAGTTCATTTAAAAGGTCAGTTCTTAAATTATTAAAAAATGAAAACAAGTCCATATCACCATTTTCATTGTCAAAGGTGGTGGTTGTGAAAACATTAAGTGTATTTCGCCTTTTAAAATGCATAGTTTTTTCCTTAAGTAGAACTTGGTCAAAATTCATAATAGGTACTAATGGCTTTTGATGATTCATTCTCTTGTGCTTCAATAAATCATGTTTGCGGTTGAATTTTTCACTGCATTCATCACAGAAGTGTTGGGGCGAAGACTTTCCATGATTTTTTCTGATATGATCCAACAACTTGTATTTCCTTGCAAAGGTTTCAGCACACACATCACATGAATGTTGAGGTGAAGATTTTCGGTGGTTCTTTCTAACATGTTTCAGTAACTCGTATTTCCATCTAAAAGTTTCACTGCATTGATTGCATTTATATTTTATAGGGATCTTTTCGTGCATTTTCGAATGTCTCTTTAAATCATCTATCCTAGCAAATGCTTTCTTACATATAACACAAAGATGTGGTTTTCGACCGCTGTGAATCTTCATATGTCTAGCCAAGTTAGATTTTTTAGAGGAAGTAGCATTACAAGTCGGGCAAGTCAACTTCATATCGTCAGAAGTCGATGAAGAAGTTTGTTGAACAGGCATTTCTTCAAGTCGATCCATCTCTTGCTTCAACAGTCAGAGTATTACGCAGCAACCAAATTAAACATCCGCACTCCACGAAAATAAGGCAGCAACTGATGAAATTTTTCCGTTGCTCTCAATTTATACCCTAATTCTGTCGTCAATTTCCTTTATCAAAATAAATTCGAGTGACTATTTTAATTTAAAAAAAAATCTTGTGCATATTCTTTAAACAGTAATACACGAATATACATATGTAAGCATGCTAATCAGATTAAAAGTGCATTTATAATGTTCAATATTTTTTGTAAGTGTGCTCTAAAAGATTATACAGCTAAAATGGTGTGTGTATAAATACATATAAGGTTAAAAAATTTTGTTTAAATGATCAAAATTCGAAGTCAAAACTAAATCTTATTCATTTATTACTATTTATTATTTAAAAATTACATATTAAACCTTAACTATTTAATATTTTTTCACACTAAAAATTATATAAAACAGTGCCTTAAACTAAATGTTAAAATTTACTCAAAAAATGCAGCGGGTGGGTCTTCATTTAAAACTACAATATTAAATATGACCACTTAAGTTGAAAAGTATAGCGGGTTCGATTCCAAATTTAATAAATTTCTAATTGGTTAAGACTTCATTTGAAAGGTGACGGGTTTAATTCTACGTCATAACAAAGCTAAGTACATTTCTAAAAATATCATCATTACACATTCAAAACCGCAACGCGATTATTAATTAATTCTTAGTTAAACTTTTCACTATTAATAGCTAGTTGATAAAAATATATTAATAGACTTTATCCGAGAAAATAAAAACAACTGATATTGGTTAACACTTTAAATAATCGGAAAACGCTATCAGTTATCGCAACTCAGTAGTTATCTATGTGAATTCACTATCAAAATTTCATCCTAAATCACATATTTTTAAACAAAACTACTTATCTAGCAATTATGTACATAAAAATACCTTCTTACATAATTTCTAATACAACTCATTCAAAATATACATTATCTATTTAAAAGTGTATAATCAAGATCTTATGTTTAAACACTTCCTGAATTGCATAGATAAACAGACGACGACCCAATTCTTAATCACTATTTCTACATATAACCGTAAATATGCACTTACCACATTATTTAAATTTTCCTTCACAAAATTTCTAAGACAACTCGTTCACAAGATTCTCTATTTATTTGAAATATATTAGTCTAGAAGATAATATATCTATTTTATTAAGTTCAAACTAAAAATTGCGAGTGTAAAAGATAATATCAACATCCCGTAATTTAAGAAAGTGCACTGATAAAGTTCTTTAAATACACTATTTCAAAGATAAACAGTGGATTACACAATTATTAATCACTCTATTACTGCATATGACAGAAAAGTTATGCACTTGTCACAACATTTAAATTTTCCATTCTGTAAATTTTTCTACTTACTATAAAAAAGATCTGATTTAAAAATCTTTATCGTTTAAATAGTAGAAATTTCATCATAATTAAACCCATTCTTTATACGAGATTTAAAGTTTTCCGTGGTTTTTTCTGAAACTTGCATACTAAAATCACTTAATTTTATAATACTATTCATTAAAAACCCATGCTTCTTATTGATCGAAAAAAAAAATCACATGACACCTAAATTAATTGTATATAATCAGCACTTAATTCCACAAAGTTCTTAAATCAACATGTTCTAAAAACTCTGCAAAAATTTACTAATATAAATTTACAATCTCCGAATGGAAACACCTAAATTCATTCAATTAAATTCTCTGACCATCGCGAAAAATGCTAAGTCCTCGAAATACATTGCCTATTTTTATCTCGTTAAATTCTCTCAAATCGACTAACAGATCGACCACCGATCATTAAAACCATCTTTTAAAAATCAGAATATTTAAATTTTCCATAATTTTTTCTAAGTTTAAAATTAATTTTAAAATCATAATTAAGGGAAATCGATAAATAAAGTTCTCTTAAAAATAATATTCATTCAAGATAATAACTTCCTTATCTTTCAGGTTTACGCAACACCGGAAGGACACTGATAATATAACACGCTGACTCTGCTCCTGCTCCGGACTCCTCACCCCCTCAACTCCTTACTCCTGCTGGCGCTCAAGCCCCCTTCTCCTTCTACTAACGTGAACGTTAAAAAATTATAAAAAGTTAAATTATGCATCTCACGAAAATTGACGTCATAATCAATTTAAAGATTTTATACACATTGAAAAAAATAAATAAAAGCTTTGGAAACAGCCATTAAGTGGTATTGAAAAAAAAAAAAAAAAAAAAAAAAAAAGAAAAGAAAGAAAGAAATATGAATTTGAAACTGTATCTGGAGTCTTCCATTCCCCTTTAGCAAATACATTATTCATAAATTTTATTTGCTAAAATATAAGTATGTATTCCCGTGTGTATTCACTCGGGGAAAGACGGCCATATTTTGGTAAAAACGTCGTCTTTTCCTAAATGAAAATGAATAACTTTTTTCTCCCCAATGATCACTCTATTCTATATATGCTATACTATATCTATGAGTTCTATACGCAAGCGAAGTGTGACTCACTGACCGTCTGTGCAGCCAAGAAAAAGATTTCCTATGTTAATTGCCCACTGGATTTTTTGTAAGAAATTATTAAAAATCGAGGAAATTTATTTCCCGATTTTAATCCTTATATTTGGGTATAGATATGTATTAGTTATCGCGGGTGTTAGATTGAATTATTTTGCTGTCAAATTGACAAAATTTTAATTTTAAATTTCAAAACTCTGTCGCCCTTGGCTTTTATTATTATTATTATTATTATTTGGCGATCAAAAGCGTAACACGAAAATATACATGCCAGATGTATGCATTGTACGAAATGTAATATGTATTATTCATTGTACGTATGCATGACATGTAATATGTATTGTACGAAATATTGTTTCATATTATTCATTACTCTTTTAATATAAGTTGTTAAAATAACCATGATTTTTGAAAGGAATTAAATATTTTCGCCAGATAGTTTGGCGATATTCTTTTTTTTTCGCCAAGGATGACAGAAATGAAATCTATTCCGCTGCAAAATATTAGTATCTTACATCAGATATTTTATTTAGACATTTGAAAACAAATTTGACTTCAAACTATGATAGAATATTTATCATTTTCCTTTTAATTAGTATATTATGAGTATATTAAAATTTAAAAGCATGGTATATAAAAAGTTTTTTTTTTTTTTTTTTTTTTTTTTTTTTTATCTTATAATTATTCTTATCTTAATCCTCAATGTTTCCCATCTTTATTAACTTGAATTTACTATTAAAATTTTTACATACTCAAAAACTTCTCATCACTTCGTTAAAATATACTAAACTTTTCCAAAATCTTTTTCTATTTAAAATGATACATGTATTTACTTTAAATGTCCAATATTTCATAAGAGTTCCAATTTTCAAGTTTTAAAATATTTATCAAATTTACTTATTTTTCTGGTTTAGCCTTATTGTTTTCCTTTTTATAACTACAGCTGTTGCCCTCTTTAAAATATTTAAAATGATGAGGTCATTTTATAGTAAAATTATCCATTATAGCATATATTATATTTCACTCCTCCATAAAAATTGATTTTAAAATCGTCTGTTTCTTTTATACTTTTATTTTAATAGAATTTAATTTATATATTAGTCATTTTAGCAATTTTATCCAAAATAGCATTAGATATAATATATATCACTTCTTCATTAAAATTTATAGCACCCTGCAATAAAATTAATTTGTGCTTAATATCAACACTACGAAAATTTTTATCAATCGCTTCCAAATTTTTACCTAAGTTTCAAATCTCAACCCTGTGGGTTTTTACATCGGCTACAACGTTTTCGTCTTTGTTCGTAAATAATAATTTGACTGTACTAAATAGTTTACAGCCGTATAATTCAACGTATAACTTAGTCACAGCAACGCGTGGCCGGGTCTGCTAGTTTATATATATATATGTGTAGGTAGATAAATAAACGAAATGATTGCAATAGCTCGATTTCTAAAGAAATCAATCTAACAGGTGATGAACGTTGGAATTGGGCGATATAGCGATATAAAAGAGAAATGAAATACATAAAAGTAATAAAATTTTAAAAACTTTCAATATGTTTCTGTAAGAATTTATATTTTAAACAAAATCAATACATATAATCTCTATTTTTTTCAGTTTAATTCTTCGTAATTTTATTTGTTTACTAGCCGACTTCGGCGACCAGCTTGTTCGCGATCCTTAAAAAGTCTCACTTTACAAAACTCCCGCTCGGTGGCGACTGCGGCGCCTTTTTCCTGTTTCAGGTCCTACAACAGCTCATTGACATATAGTGAAAATAAATTTATTGAAAAATTTAATCGCAGAAAATTCCCGATCGGTAGCGCCTGCGACGCCCTGTTCCCGTTTCAATATCTTAAACAGCCTGTTCATTCACCGTGTTGCGATCTTTCAAAATTCTGACTTTAGCAAAGTCGAGCTCGGTGGCGCCTTATCCCCGTTTTAGAACTTACAACAGCTTCCTCGCTTATACCGCAAATTGCTTTGAAAATTTTAACTGTAGCAAATTTTCGCTCTGTGGCGACTACGGCGCCGCTTTACGTTTCATGATTTGAAATAGCCTGTTCGCTCCCCATGTAAAGGACCTTTAAAAGTTCTGATCGTGGCAAATCCTCAACCCGGTGGGGCCTACGGCCTCCTAATCTTCTCCAAGTAATTTACTCATAATCAGAATTGGAGATATTGAATTATTAATATGACAAAGCGATCTCTGGCAACAGAGATTTGCAATATGTACTCTTTAATTTCAGTCCCCAAAACCTGTATATACCAATTTTGAACGGTCTAGCTCAATTTCTTATTTTTTGCCCCTCCTCATTGCCCCCCTGTAATTTTGCACTTTCAAAAATATCCTCTTTCGACTCGTAGGCCCCAAACCTATTTATACCAATTTTGAACGGTCTAACTCGATTTCAGACTTTTTCCCCCCTTCAGGACACCTTAAAACATGTAACTCAGGTGAAATCTCGAATAATTGCGATTAGCGCCCTCTACTGGATAAATTTAATGTAGGTTATTCGATAATATAAAAATACTTTAAAATATCTTTCGAATGATGCATTAAAAATAATTTAATCATATTTAGAATTTGAAATATTGAAATTTTAAAATAATTCAGCGCCATCTGGTGGTAGAAATTTCTGTAATCTGCTGATCAATTCCAAATCAACAAAGCTTTAAAATGATGCATTACTTATGAAATTATTTTAATTAGGAGTTGAGATACAAAAGAAAACCTAATCAGGACACCTTAAAACATGTATATCAGGTGAAATCTCTAATTCCATTACCTACGGTAGTTGGTTAATGGAAGTAAAAAGAAAAAGAAATATTTTTTATGCCCCCAAAACCTATACAAACCAATTTTGAACGGTCTAAATCAATTTCTAATTTTGTACCCCCCCCCTTCCCCCAAAAATTTTACACTTTCGAAAATGTCCTTATTCGACTCGTAGGCCCCCAAAACCTATATATACCAATTTTGAACGGTCTAACTCGATTTTAGATTTTTTGCCCCCCTTCAGGACACCTTAAAACATGTAAATCAGGTGAAATCTCGAATTCCATTACCTACGGTAGTCGGTTAATGGAAGTAAAAAGAAAAAGGAATATTTCTAGCTTGAGTGCATTCGTTGCTATAGAAAATGGCATTCCCTTTCGAGATACATATTGCGCTTGTTAGAATAAAATTTAATTTGCAATTAAAATGTAATTTTTTTTGTTTATTCACTGAAATCGATGAAATCTGAACTGCAAGTTGGTGTTTAGTTGAGATACAAAAAAAAAAAAAAAAAAAAAACTAATCAGGACACCTTAAAACATGTAAATCAGGTGAAATCTCGAATTCCACTTTCGATAATATAAAAGTGCTTTAAAATATTTTTCGAATTATGTATTAAAAATAATTTAATCATAATAAGAATTTGAATTATTGAAATTTTAAAATATTACAGTGCCATCTCTCGGTAGAAATTTCTGTAATCTATTGTTCAATTTCAAATCAAAAAAAGCTTTCAAATGATGTATTACTTATGAAATTATTTTAATTAGTAGCTGAGATACAAAAGAAAACCTAATCAGGAAACCTTAAAACATGTAAATCACGTGAATTTCGAATTCCATTACCTACGTTAGTCGGTTAATGGAAGTAAAAAGAAAAAGAAATATTTTTACCTTAAGTGTATTCCTTGCTATAGAAACTGGCATTCTCTTTCGAGAGATATACTATTACGCGTTTTAGAATAAAATGAAATTTGCAATTAAAATAATTTTTTTTTTGTTTATTGACGGAAATAGAGGAAATTTGAACTGCAAGTTTGTCTTGTGATGTTAGGGCTGTATAGTAAGATTTCTGTGCGACAAAGAAAAATTGAAGAATTTTGAAATTTGCAATTTTTAATCCCATTTCAAGAACACAGGAAGTAAAAACATTTCCTCTTCTATCTCTGTAAATGGCAGTTGCCATGGTAACCCAAATATCAAGTATTGTAATCTAATACGAATTGATGCTGAAACACAGTATGCTGAGTTGAGAATTTTATGAAAATCAATGGCCTTATGCAGTAAATTAAAATATTTATAACTGATTGAGTTTTTGAAATAATCTCTTAATCTCTTGAGATCTGTTTCGTTTCATCGATATATATAAGAAATCATTATCTCTAAAAGATTTTTTTGAGTTATAAAATGTTTTGTGAAAAAATCGATGTTTCGTAAAATTTAACAATATGTATCGCTAATCCGTATTTTTTAAAATTTTTATATGATTCGAAAGAGGATTAAATGACCTTTCAAAATATACTGGTTGTTAAGAAATGGGACAATTACTCTTTCGTAGAAAGGCGATTCAAAAAAGACGATCGATAAAAAGAGAAATTTTTAACATCTCAAACCGTTGAGGAAGGATCGCTTAACAAAAACGAGCGAAATTTTCATTCTCTGCTTCCTCTTTTGAAGAACGCGCTCGATTCTACTTGGAAGGTGAAAAATACGATCTGCTCGCTTTTTAACCGTTTGAGTCACAGAGAGTATTGAAAAAACATTGTCGAAGAATCCCAAACAGCGCAACCGCGCTTTCTCTAAATGAGTATGAAAAGACCCAAGCAGTGCGATAGCGTTTGTTTTATTTTACATCGAGGAATCCCAATCGGAGCAATACAAGCCTATTGTAAAATGTACTATTTACATTAAAAGCTGTGTGATGTACTTGCTTCAGTAAATCTGAGCAATGTTCGAAATGTACTGGGTTTTCTCGACATAAAATCTCAACAGCGCGATCGCGCTGCTTGGGACTCAAACGATTAATTAGATATAGGTTGACGTTTAAATTAATATCTCCGGAACTAATTAAAATTTTTAAATTCTGTTTTCAGGAGCCCCTCGGGAAGGCTCGTGAGCATCCGTGTATCATTTTTGGTACTTCTGTGTTCAGTAAGGGCTGAACGTATTGATGCACAGACAAAGAGACAGACAGACATCTTCTTTTATTATTACAGACTAGCCGCCTTCAACGACTAGCTGGTTCGCGATCCTTGAAAAATCCGACTTTACGAAACTCCCGCTCGATTGTGCCTGCGGCGCCTTTTTCCCGTTTCAGGTCTTACAACAGCTTATTGACATATGATCACTATATGATCACTATATGAGCTTATTGACATATAGTGAAAATAGCTTTATTGAAAAATTTAATCGCAGTAAATTCCTGCTCGGTAGCGCCTACGGCGCCCTCTTCCCGTTTCAATATCTGAAACAGCCTGTTCGCTCATCATGTTATGATCTTTCAAATTTCTGACTTTAGCAAAGTCCCGCTCGGTGGCGCCTTATCCCCGTTTTGGAACTTACGACACCTTCCTCGCTCATCAGAATTTGAAATATTGAAAATTTTAAATATTACAGTGTCATCTGGCGGTAGACTCTACTGTTCAATTCCAAATCAATAAAGCTTTCAAATGATGTATTACTTATGAAATTATTTTAATTAGTAGCTGAGATACAAAATAAAACCGATTCACGACACCACAAAACGTGTAAATCAGGTGAAATCTCGTATTCCTCTTCCGATAATATAAAAGTACTTTAAGATATCTCTCTAATGATGTAATAAAAATAATATAATCATCATTCGAATTTGAAATATTGAAATTTTAAAATATTTCAGCGCTATCTGGCGGTAGAAATTTCTGTAATCTACTGTTCAATTCCAAATCAACAAAGCTCTATGATGATACATTACTTATGAAATTATTTTAAATAGTAGCTGAGATACAAAAAAAAAAAAAAAAACGATTCAGGAAACCTGAAAACGCGTAAATCGGGTGAAATCTCGAATTCCACTTTCGATAATATAAAAGTACTTTAAAATATCTTTCGAATGATGTATTAAAAATAATTTAATCATAATTAGAATTTGAAATATGGAAATTTTAAAATATTACATCGTCAATAAAAATGTATATTTTTTTGTTTATTCACCAAAATCTATGAAATTTGAACTGTAACTTTCTCTTGTGATGTTAACGGTATATACTCAGTTAGAGAGAATTTTGAAGAAAATTGAAGCATTTTGAAATTTGCAATTTTTATCCCCAGTACAAAAAACACGTGATCTTAACCGGTAAAAGATTTTTTTCTTTCGCCTGACTTTCTAAATATCGTTGTCTATGTGAATGGGATTTGCCATGGTGACCCACCGCATTGAGAATTTCACCCAAATACATGAAGTCGTACGATACGGAATGGATCAAGAACGCGGTATGCAATTGTTTTATGCATGAAATTAAAAAAATATATATAACTCATTCAGTTTTTGAAAAAATCTTTAAATCTTTTGAGATGTGAATAGATTAACCGAGGCTATATATATATATATATATATATAAAAGATTTAACTCTCAAAGATTTTGTGAAAAAATCGATGTTTCGTAAAATCTAAAAATATGAATAGCTAATTCGTATTTTGTTAATGTTTATATGGTTAATGTTTTGTTAATGTTTATATGGTTCGAAAGAGTATTAAATGAGCTTTCAAAATATAACGGTTGTTAAGAAATGGAACGTTTTAAAACTTTTTTAAAAATATAAAAAATCCGTATTTTTCAAAAAAAATTGTGTCGTAAGAATCGGTAATAAATGCTCTTTCTCGTGGTACAGGTGTATTTTCAATATCTGCAACTGCTAAGCTGGGATGGCTTTACAAAAACGCGCGAAATTTTCTCTCTGTGTTTCTACTTTTGAGGAACGCGCTGAATTCCACTTGGTGGGCGGAAAATACGATCCGCTCGTTTTTTAATTAGACATTGGTAGACGTTTTAATTAATATCTCTGGAACTAATTAAAATTTTTAAATTCTTTTTTCGCTATGCGCTCGGGCAGGCTTCTGAGCACCCGTATGTCAAATTTTGTAGTTCTGCGTTCAATAGGGGCTGAACGTATAGATGCTCAGACAAAGAGACAGACAGACAACTTCATTTTTTATTATAGACTAGCCGCCTTCGGCGACCAGCTGGTTCGCGATCCCTGAAAAATCCGACTTTACGAAATTCACGCTCGGTGGCGCCTGCGGCGCCTTTTTCCCGTATCAGGTCTAATAACAGCTTATTGATATATAGTGAAAATAGCTTATCTAAATCGCAGTAAACTCCCGTGCGGTAGCGCCTTCGGCGCTGATATTTCAAATTTCTAACTTTAGCTAAGTCCCGCTCGGTGGCGCCTGCGGCGCCTTATCCCCGTTTTAGAACTTACAACACCTTCCTCGCTCATTGGAATTTGAAATATTGAAATTTTAAAATATAGCAGCGCCATTTGGCGGTAGAAATTTCTGTAATATATTGTTCAATTCCAAATCAACAAAGCTTTCAAATGATGTATTACTTATGAAAATATTTTAATTAGTAGCTGAGATACAAAAGAAAACCTAAAAAGGAAACCTTAAAACGTGTAAATCGGGTAAAATCTCGAATAATACTTTCGGTAATATAAAAGAACTTTAAAATATCTTTCGAATGATGTATTAAAAATTATATAATCATAATTAGAATTTGAAATATTGAAATTTTAAAATATTTCAGCGCCATCTGGCGGTAAAAATTTCTGTAATCTACTGTTCAATTCCAAATCAACAAAGCTTTCAAATGATGTATTACTTATGAAATTATTTTAATTAGAAGCTGGGATAAAAAAGAAAACCAAATATACCTTGCCTTAAAATCTTAATATGCCAACCAATTTCAAACGCTGCAACTCTTTTTTTTTTTTTTTTGCCTTTTTTCCCTGTTCCTCAAGCCCTCTCTAATAATCGTACTCTTTCAAAAATAGTCACAATCGAATTATCGGGCATTAAAACTACATACTACGAAATTTCGACTACTGCAAATACTGCAAAAAAATAAAAGAAGACAATCCTTTTTCCAATAAATATGTCATTTTTTTAATTATTCATATATTTTCATGAAAATTGAACAGTAGCTTTATAATATGCTGTCTAGGCCGAATATTAATTCAAATGTAACGTGAATGAAAATTTGAAAAAAATTGAAAATTGCAATTTTTCCCCCCAGTATAAAACACATGATATCTTAATTGATTACAACCATTTCCGTTTTCATCACAGACATCACAGACAGTTGTCTCGTATGTGTTTTGCTTCCGATCGAGACCGCTTAGAAAATCGTCTGCCTGTTGCCAACTAAATTTCATAGTTTAGTTAATTTTAAAAAAATCTAATTGACGTATCGATAAGCCGCTTGCACTCTTAGATTCGGAAAAAATTCCCCTTTCATTTGGTACCAAATTCGTAATGATCGGACTAATATTTCTAATTTATTTTCCATTTTTTTCTGCTTTTAACTCCGTTAAAATATCTACTTTTATGCAATCTCGGTGAATTCTGAGTCATTGAGATCGCTTTTTGATTAAGACATAGGTCTACATTTTAATTAATATCTCCGCAACTAATTAAAATTTTTAAATTCTGTTTTGACTATCCCCTCGGGCAGGCTTCTGAGCACCCGTATGTCAAATTTTGTAGTTCTGCGTTCAGTAGGGGCTGAACGTATAGATGCTCAGACAGACAGACAGACAGACAGACAGACAGACAGACAGACATCTTCTTTTATTATTATAGATTCTTGGTTGGGTGTATTTATTATGTGTAACTATCTGTTAAATACATATTTTGTGTGCTTTTCTGATTTTGTATTCATTATTGAAATAATATATATATATATACAAGGTGCATAGGAAAGTCCCTTTAACCTGAAAATACTTGCGAACGGAGAGTGCTACAGCCACGCAAGTGAGGTAACGGTATAGTAAAGCGACTATGCCCGACCTAATGCAAACGACAGTAGCGCCCCTAGTGGCGAAATTTGGAAGTTAGCCATTGCAAATCGAAAACGAAAAGAGATAGAGCAAAATTTCCAATTAGAAAGTTTTAGAGCATCAATTAATTACTACGAAAAGATATTTGGTTTACACGGATAAGATAAATTGGCGCCTATATACCCCAAAAATATTCAAAATCGAGGCACTCCATTTTGTGTAAATATTTGAAAGGAATAGCCAGAGGAAAGAAGAAATATGCATAATTTAATGAATAAATACTATGTACTTACATCAATACATTTTGATAACATCACACACAAAAACAAAATAGGTAAACTAAACTCTGAGTCTCATAGTGATAAAAAGTTAATGTTGAGAATGTTCGAAAAGTTCGCCATTGCTCACAATACACGTTTGTATTCGTGTGAGTAATTCTGCATGCACATTTCTCAGCATGGAAGGTCTCCGGTACGCTGAAACAGTGCCTCGTCCGACCAAACAATGTTGGACAAAAAATCTGATTTATCTTCAACATTATTTAATGCCCAGTTGCACCAATCAAATCGACGCTCATTATCCCGTGGCATGGCAACAGTTCTTGCTGCAGGGTGACATGATAGGGATGTGCATGTTGACTATGCAGTATTTGCCATACTCGGGCCCGTGTTAAGCCACAAGCCATGCTGATTTCTCTTGTACTGCTGTGTGGATGGGCTAGTGCATATGCCAAAATACTCTCTGGCGGTATACGCATACCTGCACTCACTGGTCTGCCAGAACGCGGACGACTTTTAGTGCTTCCTGTCTCCATGAGTCGTCGCACTACATTTGCGATGGTAACTGCACTTGGATGTGGCCCACCTGGAAAACGAACGGCATACTCCCGTGCAGCATGCGTTGCGTTGCGTTGACATTCGCCATAAATAAGCACCATCTCGCAATATTGAAAGCTAGTGAAGCTTGACATTCTCACACAGCTCCAAAATTCTAAATCCAAATGTTTATTTTTAAGAAATGTATCTTTTGTAGGATCTCATTCATTTAGGATCATTCAAAATTCCATTTGTTTTGTCACTTTCAAAAAAGAACACATATTTTCTACCCATCGCTAGGCAACGATTGAAATTGCCACAACACAGAAAATAAAATTTTTAAAATGAAAGCGCTCGCACATTAGGAATAAAATTATCGTCTGCCATCAATAATTTTATGCTATGAGATTATGTTGTTTGTATCAAGCGAGCGCCAACACCCTTTGAACTAAAATTTTAAATGCATTGGAAATTAAAGTTTTCAGACATTACAGTACAGTACACCGTCACAAACTGCATTTTCACACTGCTACATTTCCCAAATGTGAATATGTAGAGTAGAACAGTCGCGCATAGATTACGGACATATTTGGGTATACAGGCGCCAATTTATCTTATCCGTGTGAACCAAATATCGTTTCGTACTAATTAATTGATGCTCTAAAACTTTCTAATTGGAAATTTTGCTCTATCTCTTTTCGTTTTCGATTTGCAATGGCTAACTTCCAAATTTTGCCACTAGGGGCACTGCTGTCGTTTGCATTAGGTCGGGCATAGTCACTTTACTATACCGTTACCTCACTTGCGTGGCTGTAGCACTCTCCGTTCGCAAGTATTTTCAGGTTAAATTGACTTTCCTATGCACCCTGTATTATATGTATATATAATTTGAATAATTTAGTATCATTTTAACACTCAGCAGACAAAAGATAGATGAAGATACCAACATAAAATTAAATTTTAATATGTCAAAATAATTAATAGTTTACTTAAAATTATATTTTATGTGGTTTTAAAATGCAATAAAGATAATCCTTTCCCAAATTTTGGTATATGATTTCAAGTTTAAAAGAGATGAATGAAACAAACCCTACCGGGTTATACTCAGTTGGAAAAGTAATTTCTTCTTTTGAATATTATTTTAGGTATTTCTTCATTTTTAAACGTCCGTTAATTATGAAACCAGATTTCGGATAAAGCTTATGGATAAATATGATGAACAATAATGAACTGTGTACCTGGAGAGTTTCTAGTAAAACTATTCATAAATACCCCAAGTAACACAGACTGTTAGCCCAACTGCGATTTATTGTTAGTTCGTTGGGGAATGGTTATCGTTGGGGAAAGGGCTCAAAATAACAGTGGGCCAACAGCAAATAGTATTGTTGGCCCAACAGTCCTAAAATGCTCTTTTTTCAACTGCAAAATATAACAGTTAGGCTACAATGTGTTCACCAACAATGGCCCAACAGTTTGCCAACCAGGAACCAACCGTTCCATAGTTGGGCCAACTGTCACCCAAAGGTTGGCTCAACCGAGGGCCGACGGCCAAAGACAACCGTTGGCCAACGAAGAAGGAATCGTAGGGCCAACCGTTTCCCAACCATTCCGTGTTACTTGGGACATTTATAGTATATATGATAAAAGAACTGAAAGCTATGTGAAATAAATCTAAAATCCAAACAAACAAAATTGAAATAACACACACACAGAGACACACACGCACAAAAAAAGAAAAAAAGAAAGAAATTAAGCCACGGTTATTTTGAAAATAAGAGAATAATTTTTTTCATAATAATCCATCATAACATAATCAAACTTCAGAAAGAAAGGCTTGAATTAATCATCAAACAGGACATATGAAAGTTAATATAATAGCAAATTACATATGAAAATTAAGCCATATATAAAGCAAAAATTTTCAAAAGTCAGTGAGTTGTTTCTAGTCATTGTTGGATGAGATCTTAAGCAACAAATATGAACAAAGTACAACAGAAATAATTACAAGATAAAAAGAACTTCTCTATACTACTTTTTTAAATTTTCTGTTTAATTATATAAACTTGACAATTCTGTGTATTAAAAAATACTGTTTTCTTTTTAAACTTTTTTAATGAGTTATCCCATCAACTTGAAAGAACATGATTAAATGCGTAATGCAATTATAAGAAATTTTCAGACCTTTATTAATTGAATAAAAGTATTAAAAGAATGCATTGTCATCGTGTTCTGAGCCATTCTGAAAGTTTCAAATGGAGAAGTTAATTAAAAAGCGATTAAAAGATTTGTACTGGTCAAGCAAACAGACAAACGAAAAAGCGAGTTAATAATAACATGGTAAAAAATAACAAGAAACAGCCATTTCGAGAGAAATGGCATACGAATTCATTGGAAAGTGTTAATTATATATGTGAACCACATGATATTTCGTTCTTGTTTCTTTTATAAATAAATGCTTGGTACCGTAAGTTTATTTTACCTTCATTCAAGTATGAAAATGTGTATGATGTTTTTATTATTATTATTATTATTATTTTTAAGAGAAACCAAGTGTAAGTTATACCTTGTACATGGTATTTTATTGAATAAGTTGATTTTCATCTTGAAAGAATTGGAGAAAAAAATCAATAAGCTCTGTGGCGACTACTTTTTTTGCACCTGGTTCTTTTCTTCCTGTAAAATCATCTTGAGACACATTAAGACACTGATCACGCTTTGTTCACTTTTAAACATTTTAAATTTACTTACGGCACAAACATAAAATACATAAAGAAAACATAAATTAACATTAAGTAAAGTATTTTAAAACAACATATAGAATTGGAACGTTAGTCCATCTTGATTCACATACGCACACGTGTTGCCACATTTTCGTACCAAACTTTTCAGTTCTTGTTTTGGAATACTTTTGAAATCAGAGGTGCGGCGTTCACACCTTCCCTCCAGTTTCACTTGGGGGACAATGGCCTTGACAGTGAAACTACTAACAAAATTTGTGGATAATTTATATAACTGTTCATGAAAGTCTAATTGTCCTTTTAAATTCTTAATTATTGTTTCATCTTTGAATAAATGTTCATGAAAGTCTAATTGTCCTTTTAAATTCTTAATTATTGTCCCATCTTTGACCTAATATGCGATGTTCCATCAAGAGCAATAACATTTATATTTCACTTAAAATTTAAATATTTTCTATGGTATAAAATAAGTAACATTTAAACACATAATAGAAATAAAATATAAAAATAATATATATATGAATAAACATTTATCCTGACATGGATTTTCTTATGCACTTTAAATAATCTTAATGAATTAATATACTTGAATATAAGAAACAAAATAAACACACACATATATATATATGTAATAACAAATACAATATTAAACTAACTTATGACTTTATTCATGAATGCGTGATAAAGCATCTGCAATAGTATTACTGCTTCCTGGCTTATGAGCAATAGTCACTTGATAGCGAGATAGAGCCAATGCCCATCTTTGTAATCTGGCGTTCCTAGGAACTGTTTCTGTCAAATATTTTAAAGGGTTATGGTCCGTGTGTAAGATAATAGTGGTTCCATAAGTCCACATTTCGAATTTACCTAATGCCCATATTACAGCATAAGCTTCCCTTTCAATAGTGCTCCACTTTGATTGAGCAGGGGTCAGTTTTTGGCTTGCAAAAGTTATAGGTTTCAGTTTATTCTGCTCATCTCTCTGCATTAGACAGGCTCCAATTCCGGTCACTGAAGCATCAGTATCAATTTCAAAAGGTTTCGACATATCAGGTGTATACAGAGATGTTATAGAGCACAAACAATTCTTTAACGAATTAAATGCGCTTTCGGCTTCTTCTGACCATGGAAGGTCGTTTGGCACAGTTTTTCGAGTTAAGTCCTTTAACGGTTTTGCTATATTGGCATACCGAGGCACATAGTCTCTGTAATAGTTAAATAATCCTAGGAGTGACTTCAATGTTTTCTTAGTTTTAGGGGCTTTCAAATCTTTAATAACTGATATCTTGTCCGGATCTGGGCCGTGCTCTCCTGAGCCTACGACATGTCCTAAATATTTTACTTTCGACATCGCAAACGAGCATTTCTTTAAATTTGCCGAAAAATTCGATTTTTTCAGAATTTCTAAAATGGATTTAATATGATTAAGATGATCTTCCCAGTTTGAAGAAAATATGATAATATCACCAAGAAAACTTTCGGCGTAGTCACTATGAGGTCGTAATACTTGATTCATTATTCTTTGGAATGTTGCTGGTGCTCCAGATAGCCCAAATGGCATCACCTTCCACTGATACTGACCCTTTGGAGATACAAAACTGGTTAACTCTCGGCTTTGCTCTGCTAAGGGTATTTCCCAATATCCCTTAAGGATATCTAAAGTTGTCAAGTAACGAGCTCCGCCAGCTTTAAATCTAAGATTTTCTGAATTCTGCATAGGAAAAGGTGGAATTTTACTAACTGAGTTCAGCTCTCTGTAGTCCACGCAAAGTCGGACAGTTCCATCTTTCTTGGCTACACATACCAATGGATATGCTATTTCTGCTGAAGAGGATTCTATCAGGTCTTTTTCCAATAATTCTGCTATCTGTTTTTCTATATTAGATCTTAATGTTTCTGGAACTTTATAAAGATGAGGTTGTTTCCTCTCTACTCCAGACTTTAACTGGATAACATGTAGAGGAACTTTGGCTTTCTTTAATTCCCCATCAAATATTGTTAGATATTCTTTAATCAGATTCAAAAGCTGTTTATGTTGCTTTGCTGATATCGAATTTGATTTTAGATCAGCTTTTAATTCTTCATCTGTTACTTGCCGTGATTCTACGGGCGCATGTTGTATATCTCCAAACTCTTCATCTGTTTCGTAAGTAATTCCTACAGCTCTGACAGGTTGAATATATTTACGCAATTTATTTTGATGAAGATGTCGAACACTTCCATCAGGTAGTTTGACATAAAAAGAATGTGGAGACTTCTTTTCTACTATTTCTCCTGGTCCTTTCCATTTTGAACAAAGACGATTTGTTGAATCAGGGATTAACACTACAACTTCATCCCCAACAGAAAATTCGGTATCTTTTGACCGTAAATTATGATAATGTACATATTTCTGCTGCTGTTCTTGAGCTATGCTATTCGCATACTGTGCCGTGTCTTCTAAACGTTTCCGGTGTTTCAGCAGGTTGTCAGCTACAGATTCTCCAATCCCTTGAGGAAGTACGACTTCATCTTCCCAACTTGATTTGAGGATGGCTAGAGGTGCTACAGGTGGTCGCCCATGAACTAGTAGGAATGGAGCAACACCCGTTGTAGCGTTAGGCACTTCTCTGTATGCCCATAACAAGAATGGCAACTGTTTATCCCTGCCTCGACCTTGTGAATTAATTGCATGATGTAGCATGGATTTCATAGTTCCTATCCATCTTTCAACCAAACCATTCGATTGTGGATAACCTGGAGTGGAAAATTTAGGAACACATCCTAATCGTTTTAAAAACTCTTTTGTCAGCTGTGCGGCAAAATTTCTTCCGTTATCCATTGCAATTACTCGAGGAATTCCAGTTCGTACAAATATTTCTATAAATGCATCACAGGCTGCCTTTGCTGTTAAAGACTTCAGAGGTATTGCTTCCGGCCAACGACTATGCTGGTCCATAACGCACAGTACATACTGATGGCCACGTGATGACTTTGGCTCTATTGGGCCTAAAATATCGGCATTAACCACTTGAAATGGGAGTTCTGGTCTTCCAACAGCTTCGATAGGTGTTCTATCGTTTACTTTTCCTTTCCTGCGCATTTGACAATCATGACACGAAGCACATAATTGTTTGACTTCTTTTGGCATTCCTTCCCACCAGAAAGACATTGCAATTCTGTCTCTGGTCTTCTTAGCTGCCAGATGTCCACCAGTAGGAGTTTCATGAGCTAATTTCAAAATGTCCTTTCTTCTGCTTGCCGGTACGACCAATTGAATATATTTCTGTCCGCCTACTTTACCCATATGATATAATAAACCTCTTTCAATCCAGTAACCATTTTTATGTTGCCTAGCTTCTTCGAAGCACCTTCTCAATGTAGGACAGGCTAACTGCTCATCCCTAAACACTTGTGCTTGTGGAACAGGGATATTTTCATTTCTTTCATCCTTACTATCGGTTTCGGTCAATGTCTGTTTAACTACTGAGTTATTAAAGACTTTGGTTTTTGGATGATGCGACTCGCTGTTGTTTAGCTGTGCCTTTCGAATAGTCTCGTGACTTTCTCCCTCCATACAGAACATACACTTTTCATTATCTTCTGTGAGTGGGGTACTAATTGCCTCATCCCCAAGATAATTGTCGTTTGAATTATTCTCAGGTACACCTAACAAGGATTGTTCACCGACTTCATTTATTGTGATTACTTCAACCTCTTCTTCTGAAGAATAGTTTCCGGGAGACCTTCCCTCCACTTTGAACAAGGACGGTTCATTGTTTTCTTCCACTGGGGTGATATTAACCTCAACCCCTGAATTTCCAGGATTTCTTCCTTTCACATGGAACAAGGATTGTTCATCGACTTCTTTCTTCGGGATATTCACTTTATCCCCTAAAGAAATGTTTTCGGGAGACCTTCCCTCCACACTGAACAAGGATTGTTCATTAGCTTCTTTTACTGAAGTGATTCCTGTATCATCTCCCAAATAAGAACGCTTTTGTTCCTTCAACCATTCATATACCCTGGGAGTGATTAAAGCTTCCTCATGCAGCCCTTCTACTACTGCAGCATGCACTTGAACATATGGAATGATTTCTTCATCGGTATGAAGACTTAGCGGAACTGACACAAGTTGTGCTTCCACTGGATTACCTATAGCAGGTCTCAAAAGAATTTTCCCGCTTGACTGTAAGCGTTCCTCAGGTACAACTGATTTTCGTAGTACGGTGATTTCTGCACTACTGTCCTCGATGCCTTGAAATATTTGGCTTCCGATTCCTAAATCCACTTTCAGAAGCTCGCCATCTTTCTCGTTCACTGGAAATTCCCACTCGAAACAAGCGCTATTTAGATTAACACTGACCTTATTAAGGCCCTTACTTTCTTGACTCTTTTTGTTTGTTTTCACGTTAGACGTACTTGCTGAATTCAATTTGGGGCAGGATTTTTTCATATGGCCTTTCTTTCCACACAAATAGCAGGAGAATTTCGGACGAATGTCTCTTTGTTCTTGCTGTGGCTTAGTAAAAACTCTTTTCTCATCTTTATTGTTATTTCCGAAATTCGCCCCTTTGGATGGAAGATTCCAATTTTCTTTATGAGAAATTTCTTTCGGTTTTTTATTGAAAGTCATTTTGACATTTTCATAATCATCTAATTTACTGGAAATAATATCAGATGACTTAAACAATGACCATTCATCGATGAAATGTTCTTTAATTTCTGGAGGTACTTTCCTTTTAATTTGATCTGTAATAATCAAATCATATAATTCGTCAAATGTGTTAACTTCTAATCCCCGAATCCATTCAGTAAAATAGTTTTTCAACTCGTAAGCAAAATCTCTCCATGTGATATCCGCTTTTTTAGTATGCTTAATGAAAAGTTGTCGAAATTTTTCAGGAGTAAGTTTATATCTCTTTAACAATAACTCTTTTACTTTTCCGTAATCATTCGTGATTTCTTCGTCTTCCCGAGCTATAACTTCCGCCATTTCGTATGGCAGTAGCCCAATGAGATGAGAAACCCAATCATCTCTTTTAATTTCGGCACGTTTTGCCTGCCGCTCAAAAAGAACTAAATACAGACTAATTTCGCATGTCTTAGGGTCAAATTTTTGTAAGATGTTATGTAATTTTACGCGCGTTTTCTCAGAAGTTTCATTTGTAATTCCTTTCTTCTCAAGTTCTATTCTTGCATTTTCCAAACGCATTTTTTCCAATTCTATTTCTTCTTTTCTTATGCGTTCCTCCATCTCTTCTTTTCTCTTACGTTCCTCTATTTCTTCCCTTCTTATGCGTTCCTCCATCTCTTCTTTCCTCTTCCGTTCCTCTATTTCTTCCCTTCTTATGCGTTCCTCCATCTCTTCTTTCCTCTTCCGTGCTTCAAGTACGTTCGCTAATGTTTCTTTAACAAGTTCTTCATCGTAATTCTTTGAAGCCAAAATAGCATCTCTTAACTCATATAACTTTAAATGTTGACCTCTTTCCACTCCAAGCTCAGTAGCAACTTCTTGCAAATCTTTTTTATTCCCTTTACCCAAAAATGCCATCTTCGAATGGATGAAATCAAATCAAGTTCAAATTTTCCGTGAACAAAATAAATTTTCCTATATTTATAATCACAAACCCTATTGTTTTCCCCCTAAGAACGCCAGATTTGACATCTTAGTTTTTATCTTAAACAACATTTTTCCCCCAAATTAAATAAAATAATCATTAAGTCGGAATGCATACATAAAAGGAGAAAAAAAAATATGTATCGAAATAACAAATTAAAAAAAAAATGTTTACACAATCAACTCTTTCATTAAATAAATCAGAATATACTTTATTACATAACCAGCTTTCAATAAATTAGAAATAATGTTGCTATAGCAACCTTTAATCAAACTTACTTTTAAACAGAGAAAAAAACAATTTCCGATTCATTCCTCAAAGTAAAAAAAATAAACAAAACCGGACGTTCACAAGAATAATTCACTAGTTTTTTACTGAGATATTTCATTAATATTCTCATAATAATAAAGATAAATAAAGATAAATCATTATCATCGTCTAACAAATAAACAATCATTCAATAAAACAGAACAAATAAATCAAAACAGAGCTCTTTTTTTTTTTTTTTTTTTCAATCTGCTTTAATGAAACAGTTATTTATTCTAAATCACGTGATGAATAAAAAGAACACACAGAAATTAATAACAATAATCTTGAATAGCATAAAAATATATTCTTTTCACCATTCTTTTTAATATTTTCCGGCTTTTTAAATACAAATAAACAAATATATATTTCTATTTTTCATTTTTCAAACACTAGAATTATTATTATTTCAACATTACGAAATATTCAATTTCCATTTACCTATTCTTTACCTTGTTGGAATACAAAATCGGAACAAAATATCTAAATGCTTAATCCTAATTATTTAAACCTAAAACTTATACAAAATATTACTCTTGATGGAACATTAAAAAAAAAGCATACCTTTTTTTTTTTTCATCACTATCATGAAATAATCCATAAATGCACTTTCTATTTAACATATCCTTGGCGGCTGAGCCAATTGTGGCGACTACTTTTTTTGCACCTGGTTCTTTTCTTCCTGTAAAATCATCTTGAGACACATTAAGACACTGATCACGCTTTGTTCACTTTTAAACATTTTAAATTTACTTACGGCACAAACATAATATACATAAAGAAAACATAAATTAACATTAAGTAAAGTATTTTAAAACAACATATAGAATTGGAACGTTAGTCCATCTTGATTCACATACGCACACGTGTTGCCACATTTTCGTACCAAACTTTTCAGTTCTTGTTTTGGAATACTCTCGAAATCAGAGGTGCGGCGTTCACAAGCTCTGTAGTCTTTAAAAAAACATGCACGATATTTGGCGATTTTTTAAAATACAATAAGTCTGTTAAAACCTGAATTTCGAAGTTTTTCTTTAATAAATCCTCAAATTGTTCAATTTATTTATTTATTTACGAATAAAGTCTTAGAAAACACTTTATTCTATGACTTTGCAATTGAGGTTCCAAATTACACAGTTCTGCATCCCCCTCCCCCCAAATTACATGAAAATTATAATTGTAAATTTTGTTTACGGAGGATATTCTGAATCCAAAAATCATCTCCATTGGTGCTCATCGCATACGCTTTTTTTTTTTTTTTTTTTTTTTTTTTTTTGAAAAGTAGATATTTATTAATAAATAAATAAAAAATAATAATAAATCTTTATTGCGTAAAAGTAAACAGTCTTCCTCATAATTAAACTAACAATTATTTTTATGCTAAATGCTGTGTTCCCTCTTTCTGTGTTCACATTTTCTGTGACGAAGAAATCTATTTTTTTTTTTTCTTTTTCTCTTTCCGAACATGCTTTTATCCCCCCCCCCCCATTTCTTCTATTCCCATTTTGTGTTTATTTTTTGATTTACCTTTATATTGTTTTAAAGTAAGAAATAATTATTTATTTATTTATTTATTTTTATTTTTATTTATTTATTTTTTTTTTTTCCTTAACGTTAGGATACCAGGTTTCATGTTTCCACGCAAAATTTAACTAAAAATAAGGGTTTTTCAAAAAAATAAATAAATAAAAATAACGTAATGGAATTTTTTTACAATATTTTTCGGTTTAACACGGCCCTCTTCACTCATCGTCGCCGGAAGCCCGAGCCAATGTTATTCTATGGGGAAATTTTCTTTACAAATAACTTATTAACTAATACATATTTTTAAATTCTGTTTCCACATTCAGAAAATTCCCAACTGTTAAATTGACGGACCTTTTTTAAAAATGTATTTTTTAAATTTTTAATATTTTATTTTGAAATTGCAAAATGAAAAAAATTCACATATTGAAAATTTGTATTTTGCAGGTTCAAAATAAAATATAAAAAATTAAAAAAATAATTTTTTAGTAAAGGTGCGTCAATTTAACAGCTGGGAATTTTCAGAATGTGAAAACAGAATTTAAAAATATGTATTAGTTAATAAGTTATTTGTAAAGAAAAATTTCCCATAGAATAACATTAGGTTCGGCTTCCAGCGGCTGTGAGTGAAGAGGGCCCTTAAGTGAATAAAAGTCTAAATTAAAACATCTTGTGCAATGTTTGGTTGTAGACCTTTTCTTTTTATTTTCCGAAAGCTATAGTATTGTAATCATGATTTGCGATTTGGATTTTGTATCTTGCATAACTCATAAAAGAATAATTTACATTTGTGACTGTCATGATGTCTAGTAGTACACCTTCAACTTTGGTTTTCATACGAACCCCCATTTTATAGATATCTACAATTTTGCACGGTTTTTCGTGATGTATGCGTGTATGTATGTTAGTGAACACGATAATGTCTAGACACGTTTGACATTATTTGAAAACTTTGACAACTTCGTTCGAATGAGCTGAAAGCTTGTATGTATGTTATAGGTCGCCACAGAGCGAACCTTATTGATTTTGGTGAATCTAGTACTTAAAATTTTTTTACAGGGACACAAAGAAAATTCTTTATCATTATGGCTATGGGCTAAATCCTTTTAAAGTGTGATGTTGTCTAAACGCCTTATTCCGCTCAGCTGAAAAATTATACGAATGTTGTAGGATACCATTGTATGAACTGTATAAATTTTATTTAATCTAGCATTTATAATTCTTTTACAGGAAAACAAATAATATCCTCTATCATTATGTCCCATAAGTTCAAATTATTTAAAGTGCAATCTAAACGCCTTATTCGATTAAGCTGAATTTTTATGCACATGTTACAGATCACCGAACTTTATAGCTTTTTATAAATCTAGTAATTATAGTGTTTTTTACAGGGACACAACAAAAAAATTCTTTATCAATATGGTTTACGGGCTCAAGTTATTTAAAGTGCGATAGCGCCTAAAGACCTTATACGATTAAGTTGAAATTTTATATACATGTTATAGAACACTGTCACACGAATTTATACTATGGGTTCGAATTACTTGAAGGGCAATTGCGTTAAATTAAGGAACATACTATACACAGGAAAAAACTCAAACATCCTATTATACTTTTCTCTTTTGTTTATTTAACGATCTTTACTTTAAATTATTAATTTTAACACTTAATTATTTAATGTTCGGAAAGTTGAGTGGAATCACTCCATTTTTTTCCCCAAGATATCCAAACGCGCATTTTATTTTAAAATAAAATATTTCAATCTTTTACAAATTATATTTTTAATTTTTTCCCCCTAAAATTCTACTAGTTTTTTATTAATTATATTAAAAACACTTTAAAAACACGTAAAATCAAATTTTATTTAAAAGATGTTAAAAAAATTTATCCGAAGCTTTTCGCTTTAATAGTAAAGCATCATCAGGAATTTTTATTATTCGTTTCCAACGAGCAGTTTTTAAATATTTTTTCTTTTCACAGTCAACAGTCAAGTCTTTTAATAAAGTGAATATCAGAGGAGTGGATCGAGACAGCACATTTGCTCCTTTGAAATAGACATCTAAATTTTTAATTGTTGCCTTTATTTTAATTTTTTCAACCATAATATAAAATATACTTTCACTTGAAAAAAGTAAAATAAATAAAATAAAAAATAAAATATTAATATTTTCTTTTGACATTCAAATGCTTTAAAATGCTGATTAGATATTTTCTTTTGTAAGAAAGCTTCCTGATACATGAAACCCCCCGTAATGAATTTAGACCCTTCCACTAAAAGTAAGGAAACAGAAAACGAAAGATGTAATTGGAAAACACGTAAACTTGTGTTGTATTATGCACGTATATACGCTTCGCGCACATATATATATATATATATATATATATATATCACTGGACACCCCCTACCTCGCTGTGCATGAATCTGAGAGCGCATGTAACTCGTTTTCGAAGCCATCGCTATCACGCACGTATGTTCGCTTCGCTCACATGAAAACGAAAAAAAAAAAAAAAAAAACATCACTGGACACCCCAACCTCGCTGTGCATGAATCTGAGAACGCATGTAACTCGTTTTCGAAGCCATCACTATCACGCACGTATGTTCGCTTCGCTCACATGAAAACCAAAAAAAAACATCACTGGACACCCCAACCTCGCTGTGCATGAATCTGAAAACGCATGTAACTTTTTTTCGCTAAAATCACTATTGCGCACACAACTCCCCCCCCCCCCCCCCAAAAAAAAAAAAAAAATGGATACCCCTACCTTGATGTGTTTGAATCGCAAAAGTGCACGAAATTACGATACTTACGTATTATCCGTAAGTACACGCATGAACAAATTTGATATTTTATTTATTTATTTTTTTTTTTTAACGTGAAAGCATATTTTATATTATGGTTGAAAAAATTAAAGGCAACAATTAAAAATTTAGATGTCTATTTTAAAGGAGCAAATGTGCTGTCTTGATCCACTCCTAATATCAGCGAAGTCAATTTGAAGTCCGGTAAAGGTTGAATCAAGGAGCTAAGAAAAATAAGAGAATTCTATAGCTTTAAACATTATATACAACGTAAATTTAATTTATTTATCCCATTCAGTTCTCCTATAACTATTAAACAATTAACCCTTCATGACCGCGACTTAAATGGACCCACAGGAGGAGTCTATCAAATTCATATCGAAAGCAATAAAGAACTTTACTATTATATTGGACAGACTAAGAGGACTTTAAATAAAAGAATACAAGAACATATACGAAATATCAAAGAAGGAAATAGTTCTACTCTAGTCGACTTCATTTATGCCAACGCAAACGCTAACCCTATATGGGATAAAGCCAAAATTATTACAGCACCATCTACTATCCAAGAACTTTACATTTCCGAAGCTATTAATATAATTGAATGCAAAAATACAATAAATTCCAAAGATGCTGCAATTTTGCCAATAATTTGGCACAATATTATAAAATAGCTAATAGTTTATTTCTGCTAATTCATGATGGTTTTTCTCTACCTAGCCTCGTGGGATATTTCAATAGTTCCAGCTTCTCTTATTTTTCTTAGCTCCTTGTGTTCGGAAATGCTTTTCTCCCATAAAATAAAAGAGATTGAACGAGACTATCTGGACTCCATGGTCTCTTCAAAATTACTAAAAGATCATTTTGGCAACCAGTTTTGATGTGTTTTTTAGAATAGAGAGAGTTTTTATGTTCTGACTTGTAAAAATGAGGAAGTTATTTTCGTTTTAAGAGATTTAATTTTAGAGGAAGAATTTTAAATACGAGATTTTTTATGAGTATAATTTACTAGCTGACCCGTTCGGCTTCGCACGGATGAACAAATTTTAGTTAAAGATGGATTGACATGTAAAAAATCAAGAAAGATATCAGTTTATATGTTATAGTCAGGCAATATTATTAACTGGAAAGTCAAAGTATAATTTTACAATTATTATTTTTTTTTTAATTTGTTGTTAAATGTTGGCAATTTTTACTTAATGTTATTTATTTATTTCATAAAAGAAACATTTCTTTACTCATGAATAAAAAATATTGAAAAATAAACCTATGACATGAAAATGTTTTTGATAAAATTGACGTCATAATAGCTTTAATTATTATATATTTGTTCATCTCGCAAATATATTTATATTTTTCCATAATTCATGGTTATTTTAATAATGTATATTAAGGGAGAAATCAGTAATATGAAACAATATTCGTACAATATATACTATTACAGAATCTGGTGTGAAACAACCACACGACTTCCATTACCCACTATTACACGTATTATATACAATTTTTTGGAGATGTTATATGCATTTTTTGAGATTTTCCAGTGAGAGAAACTTGATATACGTATGAAAGACACATACAACAGAGTTTATATAGCGAGATAAAAAATAAAGGAAAGAAAGAAAAATAATAATAATAGATAGTTATTTTTTTTAAACACGAATTTCCGAGATCTAAAACTGAACTACCTAATCAGGATGCCTGTTAATATTCCTGTAATAAGCACGTAATACTTGAGAAAGATTATCAAAGTTGGATTAATGAAACAATTTTCAAGAAAACGTTAGAACCGTTTTTGAGATACCAACTTTTACCAAAACTTAGCATACTCAATTATTGACCTAAAAACAATAATTACATAGAAAAGGATATTTAATAGGAAGTTAACATGGCGAGTTTGAAAAAAATCCGTACAGGCGTTTTTATAGGAGCGCACTTGCGACATTTGAAATTGAGCTGTTCATAGAGGACGCCTATCAATTTTCCTGAACTAACCAACTATATCATTCAAAAGAGCATCTAATAGGTTGTTTATAAAGCAACTTTGTGATACGGGCTTACGGTCCCATTTCCGGTTTTCGATGACCCAATTCCGGTTTTTCAATTTTTACGAAAATTTGGAAAAATTTATCTGTACTCCAGACCTGAATCAATTGTGAAGTTTCGTAGTTCTACACACATACACACACACTGACCCATTGCCAAAAACTACTTTTTTGGACTCAGGAGGCCTTAAAACGTGTAAATTAGGTGAAACTCTATATTGAATTTTTGGACCGAATATAATACTTCAACTACCTACGGTAGTGGGATAATTGAAGTAAAAACACAGATCTCGTATTTAATACGAAAATATACAGATATACAGTATTGCGCTTTCGATCGCCAAATACAAAAATCGCCAAGGATGACAGATATCAAATCTATGCTTTGTTTTCAATTAAAATATTGAAAATATGAATTAAAAATTTATTTTACCAAAATTTATTATAGCCTCTAGCACTTAGAGACAGTGTTACTTTTGATTAGTTGAAAGAAAGAAAAAAAAAAAAAAATCGGCTTTTTAGTTCTAGCGATCGTTCTCTACATATACGTATAAACCTTTCCTCTTTATATATTAGTATAGAGCATAGATAGATTAAACAGATTTCTAATCAACATAATGTAACTCAAATAATTAAATTCTATTTGCATTTCAGTAATGGCTGTATGCGCTATGTACATTGAGCTACTTGTCATAACTGTTAGTTGCTAAAAATAGTCGCCAAATAAATTTAAACTTCTCAATTATTCTTTTAAAAAATGCATAATGAAATGCAGATGATATATTTTTTTTAATTTACTTTTTATATTATTATTCGCGTGAAAATATATTTTATTAAAAGTCGAAAAATAAATTAACTCGTACATTTTTTTGGCAACAATTATAAATTAAAATAAATAATTTAATAATTTAATAAAAGTTTAGAAATTAGAATTTCTAACTTTATTTATTTATTTATTTTTTATTTGTTTATTTATTTTTGAATTCTAATTTCGTTTACACACATCAGTTTAAACATTAATGCTTAGATCATTATATTATGTTATATTATATCATATCAAATTATATTATTAGAAAAATAAATACTTTTAAATCTATAATGGCGTCAGATTTAACGTGTAAGTTTAACATTTCACAAAGCTTTATATGAATTTCAATTTAATTCACGTGCAAATATATTTCTTTTCTTTTCATGTCAAGATATTTTGAAAACAAAATGAACATGTACTAAATGTTTCTTTTATGTTGGCAGCACGGAGTAATACGACAGGAGAAGAAGGTAACGCTGAAATTTTGTGATTTGTTTTCTAATGTTTACAGATGGCGCCAGCGTGCAATCCTTCCTTCTCTCCAGCTTCCGCAATGTTATTCAATGGGGAAATGTCTCGTTTTAATTATTTTTTTTAAAATTATATCAAGCTGAAAAAATTTCGATTGAAAGCAAATTTCATTAAATAGAGTATTCTAACCAACATGTTTTTTTTAAGAGCCATTTTATGCTAATTTTACTTTGAAAGAAGGCTTTTAAAAAACGACGATTCTTATGAACCGAAGCTAGCTAAAACAGACAATTGGAAGGAAGGAAAATGGATGAAATTTTGTAAAGAAAAAAAATAAACTTACTTTAGGTGCAGAAAACACGAACTCGGACTTTATTTTTCTCCTAGGGCTTTTTTTTTTTTTCTTCTTATCACTATCATAGCCTGTTTTACAACTAGGAACGAAGCATTTATTTGAAACATCTGAATTATGCAGTTTTAAGAACTTACAAAGAAATTAAATTGCTTAAAATAAAAAATTTTAAATGTACTCCAGCAAAATTCGATTGAAAACAACAGTATATCCGCGCCGTAGTAGGAAGGAATGACAAGTGGCGCCCTCAATATTTACCAAAAATTTAGATCACAGTTTCGTAGCTTTCTCCCATTGGACCTTCAACTCCTATTAATATTACTCCGTGGTTGGCAGCAACTATTTTTTTTTTAATATTTCATTATTTCCATTTCTATTATGGCTTTTATGGGGATTTTAATTAAAATGCTCAGATTTTAAACTAAATTTATTTTATCAAAATTAAATATAGCCTATAACAATCAGGCATACTGTAGCTTTTGGTCAGTGAAAGAAGTTTTAAAATCGGTTCAGTAGTTTCAGAGATTACCCTCCACAAACATACAATTTTTTGCGCTTTATATAATGATATAGATATAGATATAGATTTAGAGTTATATCTACGGATAATTATAAATATGCTTTAAGAGTTATTTTCATTATAAGCTTATGAATTGCATAAGTAAAAGAATAATGATGCTGTGTGATACCTACTATTCCAAGTTATGTATATAGATCATGTAAATAAACTGTATGTGTTTTTCTTAATATACGAAGTTGATATCTTTTATGGGTTTATCGTAGACATCTGGCGTCCGCTAACAAGACTCGGCTGCAAGTAAGCTATTTCTATATTTTTTGAGATAGAATTATTTTAAACGAAGAACATTTTATGAAAGATAATTGATTTAATAGCATTAAGCAGACGATATTTGATTCTTAATTTATATGAAGATTTTTTTGATGAATCTAATAACAAGAGCTATTGTTTTTAATGTATATAATTGAATATATTGTTCACGAATTTAAATAAATTGAAGATTAAGTTTAAAATAAATATTTTGAGTTATAATATGGAAGCCTTAAAGAAAATTAGAACGCAGCATCGAAGAATATTTACGAAAGCTTGCAATGAATTTGAAAGGGTAGAAGATACATTAGATAATGTAAATAAAATAGCAAAGCTAAAATTAATTGAAGAAAAAGCTAAATTAATGATAGAGTGTGATGGAAAAATTGCTCAACAACTTTGTACTGAAGGTAAGGATGAAAAATTGCTTGAGTCAGAAATTGATGAGTCTGAGGATTATCTTGATCGTTGGCGTATGTTAGGGCAAAAATTAAATAATTTAACACTCTCAATAAATAATAATGCTGTTCAGAGTTCTGAAGTTCTACCACATAATACACTATTGCACTACCCCCAAATTCAACTACCTACATATAATGGGGACATTAGAAATTGGTTATGCTTTTGGGGACAATTTCAGAAGATTGATAGAGATCCTAATTTAGACCTTGATGATAAGTTTTCGTATTTGTGCCAAGCAATGGAAAAAGGTAGCGTTGCAGAAGAATTGATTAAGAGTTTTCCACCTGGTGGTGTTAGCTATGCAAGAGCAATAAAACAATTGAAAAATCGTTTCGGTAATGAAGAATTGCTAATTCAAGTTTATGTGAGAGATTTGTTGGCTTTAGTACTGCAAAAGCAAAACACAGAGAGAAAATCATTGAGAAAGCTTTATGACCTGTTAGAAACGAAATTACGTTCTCTTGAAATTCTGGGAGTTACCAGAGATAAGTATGCTTCTATGCTGTTTCCGTTAGTAGAGTCGTCACTACCAGAAGAAACATTAAGAGCATGGGAACGTTACAGATCTACGAATCGTAGGTCGCGTGAATCGGCGTCAGAAGATGGACAAAATTTAATATTAATACAGAAAAATGATTTGGATTCCCTCTTAGAATTTCTACAAGATGAAGTTTCATCTGAAGAAAGAATAAGTCTAGCTTCACAAAATTTTCATTTTGCAAAATCTAAAGTATGTGTAAGAGGAGAGGACAAATTCCATGTCAACAAGAAATTTACAAGTAATAAACTCAAGTTTGGGAATAATGTGCAGGTTTCAAGTGCGGCTGATCTTTTTACTTCTACCAGAGGTCAAAAGCAGTGTTTATTTTGTTCCAATTTCCATAGTTCTGAGGATTGTTTTAAAGCTAGGAAAATGCCTATGAAAGAAAGAGAAAATTTAGTTGAAAAGTCTCGTTGTTGTTTTTTATGTTTACAACCAGGGCATTATATTCGCCAGTGCTCTGTAAAAGCAGGATGCTTATGTTGCGGCAAAAAACATCATATTTTGTTATGCCGAAGTATGAAACAATCAAATGCAAGCGAACCAAAAAGAGAGATAGAGAAAGATGCTCAAAGTGATCAAGCACTTGCCAGTGTATCAAAGTCTCCACGTGAAGTGTTGCAAACCCTATTGGTGATGGTCAGAGGCAATGGAAAGAGGCGCAAAGCCAGAGCCATTTTTGACTCTGCATCGCAACGTTCTTATTTACTCACAGATACAGCTAGAGAGATGAAATATGAAGTAGAAGATTCAGAATATCTTCAGCATTCTCTTTTTGGCGGTAAGAGTACCGGTATGTGTAAACATGACATATTTAAGTTATTCTTAACAAGTGTTAATGGGGATTACAAGTGCAATTTTAACGTGCTAGGTCAACCAGTCATATGTGAAACGAAACCTCCTACAACTCCTGAGCTTTGTGTTAAAGAACTTTCAGACTTCAGTGTTCAGGTTGAAGATGATCATCAAGCTCCTATTGAAATTCTGATCGGAGCTGATGTTATGGGAAAGTTGATGACGGGTAATTACAAGCTTCTCCCCAGTGGCCTCTCTGCAATTGAGACAAAGTTAGGATGGACAGTTATGGGTCGCACGTCAAGTCTACCTTCCAGTGACTGTTCAACTTTGATTTCAATGATGAACAAAGACGCATCCATTAGTGATTTGTGGACTTTGGATACACTTGGAATAACTGATCCTTCGGTGAAGAAGACCAAAACTGAGTTACAAAAGGCTGCCACAGACCATTTCTTAAGTACTATTGAAATTAAAGATAATCGTTTTCAAGTACATCTGCCATGGTTGGAAAATCATCCCCCACTTCCAGACTATTATGAGCTAGCATTTAAAAGGTTGAATAGTACAATAAAGCGACTTAAATCGGAGTCTCTGTGTGAAGCTTATGAAGAAGTTTTCAATGAGTGGCTAGATTGCAAAATTATGGAAGAGGTGGAGAATGAGTGTAAAGAACCAGTACTTTACTTACCTCATAGAGCAGTAATCAAAGAGAAGAGCACCACGAAGATCAGACCGGTATTTGATGCTTCTGCAAAAGTAAAAGGATCACCGAGTCTTAATGATTGTTTAGAAAAAGGGCCAAACCTCATAGAGCTGATTCTGAGTATTCTAATGCGTTTCCGCAAAGAGAAGATAGGTATCACCGCAGACATTCGAAAAGCATTCCTCCAAATAAGCCTTCAGCCGGCTGACAGAAATTACTTAAGATTTCTATGGATCACCAGTGACGGGCAAATTAAAAAGTATAGGCACTGTAGAGTTGTTTTTGGTGTATCGTGCAGTCCCTTTCTGCTAAGTTCTACGATTCAATATCTGCTAAGAACTGTTTTAGAGAAAATAGAGGTTGGTGAGTCCTCATACCCAAAAGATGTCGTTCAAAAACTCTTGACTAGTTTCTACGTAGACAATTGTGTTAACAGCGTGAAGAATGAAGCAGAACGTAAACAGTTCATGGAAGTAGCTACTGAAGTTATGGCAGAAAGAAAATTTGACCTACGAGGATGGGAATTCACCGATCCTAACGCCGAAATTACAACTGGTTCTAGCGTATTGGGTTTAATATGGAATAGAAAAGCTGACACTCTACGAATAAACACCGAAAGTTTTCAAGATGTGTGTAGTGAGGAAGTAACAAAAAGAACCATTTTATCAGCAGCTCACAAAATCTTTGATCCTTTAGGTATCACCTGTCCAGTTTCTCTCCTTTCAAAACTTTTGTTACAACGCTTGTGGAAGACTAATATGACTTGGGATCAGAAAGTAGATTTAGAAACTGAGAGAGAGTTCCGAAAATGGTTGAAGGATGTGCCAGTTTTGTCAACAATTGAAATCCCAAGGTGGATTAGATTTGACATTAAAGATGAGAAGAAATCTTTACATGTATTTTGTGACGCAAGTCGATCCGCCTATGCAACGTGTGTCTTTTTGAGAGTTGAAAGTGAAAATTGTGTGCACATACAACTTGTTCAAGCTAAAGCCAGAGTTGCACCTTGTGGAAATAAGGAGACTAGTATTGCTCGTCTGGAACTTCTCGGGGCTACTATATCTGCTCGCCTTTCTTCATACATACTAGAAGATCTTCTTGTAAGAGATGTATATTACTGGACTGATTCCACCACTGTACTCGCGTGGATAAGAAGAGAAGATTCGTGGGGAGTTTTTGTTCAAAATAGAGTAACTGAGATACTGAGTTTGACTTCAAAAGAGGCTTGGAGGTATGTCCCTGGTTCCATGAATCCAGCAGACCTTCCTAGTAGAGGTTGCACTGCTCTACAGTTGTCTTCGTCGAAATGGTGGGAGGGGCCTGCATGGTTGTACTCTCCGTCTGATTTGTGGCCCAATGCTGAAGACATTGTTCGAGAAGAGGAAATAAACAGTGAGAGAAAAAAGAAAATTATTTCTTCTATGTTAACTGTTAAAGTAGGCTCACTGCTACATTCTCGTTCTAATGACTATAAGAAAACAATCCGAATCGTAGCTTGGATAAGGAGATTCTATTACAACTGTTTCAATTCCTAAAAGAAGCTAGGTGACCTTACTGTTCATAAGATAGAAGAAGCAGAAAAAACTATTGTGCATCTTATCCAAAGAGAGTCCTTCACAGATTAGAGTGAGAAGAGACTGAAGACTTTAGATATATTTGTTGATGAGGGAATACTTCTATTAAAAACTGCAGTGTTCAAAAGAGATGATATAGCAGAGTTCAGAATGCCTGCGGTTTTGCCAGGAGAACATCCAATTGTGAGAAGTCTTATATTAGAGGAACACAGTAAAAGAGGACATGCTGGTGTGTCATATACACTGAATTCCTTAAGAGAGAGATTTTGGATCCTTTGTGGCAGGAGAACAGTGAGATCAGTGATAAGGTCATGTGTGATTTGCAAAAGGTTTGCTGCCAAAAATATTAAGCCTCCAACTGCACCACCACCTGCAGATCGGGTGCAAGATGCCTGTGTGTTTCAAGTAACGGGTTTAGATTTTGCTGGCCCTGTCTACCTGCGAGATAATTCTAAGGCCTGGATTTGCTTATTTACATGTGCAGTATACCGTGCAGTTCACCTCGAGTTGGTGACCTCTCTCTCGACAGATACTTTTCTTTTAGCCTTTCATCGTTTCATTGCTCGCAGGGGAAAGCCTTCAAAAGTTTACAGTGAAAATGGAAGCAACTTCACAGGAGCAGCTAATATTCTTAAATGTGTCGATTTCAAAGGAGTGTCTCTACAATTAAGAGAGAAGAGAATTATTTGGAAATTCATTCCACCTGGAGCTCCTTGGTGGGGAGGATGGTGGGAAAGGTTAATAGGCATGATGAAGGCTATATTGAAGAAGGTCTTAGGAAGAGCAAGTTTGAACCACGAAGAGATGACAACAGCTCTATGCAATTGTGAAGCTATCTTGAATGACAGACCTTTGCTGCAGTAACTTCAGACCCGAGTCTCAGTGTTCTCACTCCTGCAAATTTTCTGAGAGAGATAAAAAGTAGCACCTTGCCAGACATTAAAACTTCTTCAGACCCAAATCACTTACGACGAAGATTGGGTTACATTCAGACTGTTCGTGAAGCTTTTCGATCAAGACTCCGTCAAGAATATTTAGGAGCACTTTGTACGAAGCAGAGAAATCAACAATTTTTTACCTTAAAGGTGGGAGAATTAGTTCTTGTTGGAGACGATGAAAAGAAAAGACAGTCGTGGCCTCTTGGGCGAATAGTTGAAGTGTTTCCAGGTTCTGATGGTATCGTTCGTCGAGTTAAAGTAAAGACACAACATGGAGACCTTTTTAGAGCTTTTCAACGGATATACCCGTTAGAAGTTAATGATACTGACTCCTTTGTTACTCCAGCAGAGGTAATCCCCACGGTGGGAGTTAAGAACAGTGCACTTGACAGTGAATCTGCCGGCCGCATACCAGTTGTTACTAGGACAGGACGTGTAATTAAGTCCCCACAGAGACTTGACTTATGACTTTAATATTAGCCCTATCACTTTAGTTGTAAATATGTATATATGATTCTTATTATTTACTCATAAATTTTTCTTCATTTGTTGTAAAGTATTTAGTTACCCAAATTTCTCAGGCAAAAATGTAATTTCTATGTGTATTTCTAATTTACCCCCTAGTTTTGTAAGTTAACTTTTGGAGTTCTAGGTTAACTTAGGTGGGAGAATGTTCGGAAATGCTTCATTTTTGTCCCATAAAATAAAAGAGATTGAACGAGACTATCTGGACTCCATGGTCTCTTCAAAATTACTAAAAGATCATTTTGGCAACCAGTTTTGATGTGTTTTTTAGAATAGAGAGAGTTTTTATGTTCTGACTTGTAAAAATGAGGAAGTTATTTTCGTTTTAAGAGATTTAATTTTAGAGGAAGAATTTTAAATACGAGAATTTTTATGAGTATAATTTATCAGTACAAAAAACCCTTAACTGGTTAAAAGTTTGTGACGCCGCTACTTTATGGCTATAAGAATTAGAAATATGAGTCTTGAAAATAATCATATCAAATTTTAAGTGACGCTTTGCAATTAGTTAAAATATACATAGATTTTCTTATTTGATCATTTACTTTCTACTTTTATTTATATTTATAATGCAAACGTAATATTTTTAGCTTCAAGATCAGACAGATATATAAAATACACTCACTGATGATTTTTCATTCACATTTCAAATTCAAAATAACAGTTTTAAAAAGATTCCATTAAAATTACTTTTGTTTTGTCTAATAAAGTATATTTACATATTGAAACAGTGCTTTTAATTTTCAAATATACTGTCAAATAATTATACTTTCACTGAGTTTGCATTATAAATTAAAATTATTTATTTCAATAAATTGATTTATCTTTTGCATCACGCTATCCAAAACATAGTATCATTATCATAGTATCCAGCTGAGTGAAAATTTGCGCAAAGAGGTAGTGTAACGTAAAGAAAATATTTACACAGATTTTACTTGCAGTTTTGGATAGCGTGACGCAAAAGATAAATCAATTTATTGAAATAAATAATTTTAATTTATAATGCAAACTCAGTGAAAGTATAATTATTTGACAGTATATTTGAAAATTAAAAGCACTGTTTCAATATGTAAATATACTTTATTAGACAAAACAAAAGTAATTTTAATGGAATCTAAAAACAAATCTTTTAAAATAACACCGAGGCGCCACTGGAATTTTTATATCATTCATTTTAAAACTGTTATTTTGAATTTGAAATGTGAATGAAAAAGCATCAGTGAGTGTATTTTATATATCTGTCTGATCTTGAAGCTAAAAATATTACGTTTGCATTATAAATATAAATAAAAGTAGAAAGTAAATGATCAAATAAGAAAATCTATGTATATTTTAACTAATTGCAAAGCGTCACTTAGAATTTGATATCATTATTTTCAAGACTCATATTTCTAATTCTTATAGCCATAAAGTAGCGGCGTCACAAACTTTTAACCCGTTAAGGGTTTTTTGTACTGATATCATTACTTTTTAGGGATTATTGATCAAAAAATTAAAACAAGTCCTTCTGGCTCCTAGAAAGGGTAAGCTGATTTATCTTTTATTATGAAGTTGCCACCATTTTTTTTTTTTTTTTTTTTTTTTTTTTTTTCAAAATTCTATAATTCTACAATTTTTCAATTCTACAATTTATTAATGTACTTGGTGGATTTATTAATAAAGTCTTGTATATATGGAGATTTAACATAGAACCTTTCTAATGTAAATTTGAAATTTTCAGTGGGCTGGCACAGGGAAACAAGAGGGTAGATTAAGTTGGCAAATGGACATAACAAATACATTTCTGAGATAAATCCAAACTACAAATTTAGTTTGAATTAATTCAATATTTCAAACGTTATCATGCCGAGAAATTTTCAAGTAGCCTGCCACTTGGAAACAAAATGGAGAAGCTTCACACTAGAAAAAAATATTGAGTGGGATTCTCAAACTCTTTAAAATAATAATAATAATAATAATAAGTGGGAAATTTGAAATTTAAGTTTTAGAATTACGTAATTTACATTTTGCAAGTTTCTTTTTAGAGAATTACAAATGCAAATTAAACAATTTAAAAAAATCAAGTTAATGTTAAAAATGGAAAATTATTTATTTTCTTTTCCCTTTTGAGGCTAAGCTCCAATATTCACAATTTTAATTTTCTTAAAAAATGCAGGTAAAAATTATTTCATAAAAATATTTGGTGGAAAAAAAATAGACAAAATATAAATTAAGCTCTACATTTCTATAATTTTAAAAATAAGATAAAATCATTTGGAGAAAAAAATTATGGAAAATACAAGTTAAGCTAAAGTTAATACAAGTTAATTAAAATACAAGTTAAGCTTAAGTTTTATGGAAAATACAATTTATATATATATTTCTTTTTAAAAATTAAAAATCTCTTTTTAAAATACAGTTAGAGTTTATTCATATATTTACTTTTCAGCCTTTAAAATGATACATATTTTAAATATTAACATAAACTAATTTTTTTATTCGTATTTAAAGCAACAATGGCTAGGGGATAAAAGAGGGGATAAACACGCTATATATATATATATGAAAATAGAATTAAAATTCATGAAAAATGTGTCAAATAGCAATTATTGAAAAACACGTCAAAATAAATAAATAACATCTTTACTTTGAAACCCATAATAATTTATTTAAAAAGTATAATTCTCTCTTTCTTTTTTTTAAATTAATTAATTTATGCATGAAAAATTCCATTTCATAAATATATTTACAACTACAATAAGCAAAAAAAAAACTCCTTTAATTTTAAATAATTATTTCTACATTTTTCTAAGCAATTAAAAGTGTCTTTTTTTTTTTAAGCAAAATAAATTTAATATAGGAATGTATATGGTTTCAATACAAGCTACGAGATGGCGCCACTAGATGGCCAAATTATTACCTTCATGATAAAACCATATACTTTCCGATATTTAAGCTATCTTTCTTTAAAAAAAAAAAACACTTTTAATTGCTTAGAAACATGTATAAATAGATATTTAAAATTAAAGGAGGGTGTTTATTGTAGTTTTAAATATAGTTATGAAATGGAATTTTTCATGCAGAAATTAATTAATAAAAAAAAAAGAAAAAAAAATGAAAGAGAGAATTATATATTTAAAATAAATTATGGGTTTCAAAGTAAAGATGTTATTTATTTATTTTGACGTGTTTTTCAATAATTGCTATTTGACACATTTTTCATGAATTTTAATTCTATTTTCATGTTTTTTTTTTTTTTTTTTTTTTTTTTTTAATATATATACAGTGTCATGAATATCCCTTCTTTCATTTCCTAGTCATTATAGCTTTAAATAATAATAAAAATATTAGTTTTATTATGGTAATATTTAAAATATGTATCATTTTAAAGTCTGAAAAGTAAATATATGAATAAACTAACTGTATTTTAAAAAGAGATTTTTAATTTTTAAAAAGAAATATATATATATATATATATATATATATATTTGCAAAAGTGTATGTTTTAATTTAAATTAAAGACAAAAGATGGCGCCAAAACACCATTTACTGTTTTTCCCCATCTCTGTGCGGAATGATACATGAATAGGAATCGCAAATCATTGAGCTACTATAAAATCGATGTTTATGAATGATTAAAAATTTTTTGCTTTAAAAAATTGTAAATTCATCATTATTATGATAAAATGGAATATCTAAAATTACAAAATAATACTTCCTTATTTAAAATATTATCGAAATAATTTTTTCACGAAATGCGAAATTTTAAAATCTTAAATATTTCCTTTATAACAAAATATATATATATATATATATATATATATATATATATATATATATTTAAATGAAATTTTATTTCGTATATATACAATAAATATTTAAAAGAAACAATAAAGTTTCTTTTGCATTAAAAAGCAAAATCTTAATTTTTTATTGACTGCATTCAGATTGAACCAACCAACCAACTACAAGACCAAACCGAATAACACCTGTTCAGAATTCTGAGAATTATCAATAGAGATCTTTGCATCGCGTAGTAAAAATAGTTCGATTTTTAAA